>OY731408.1:29173812-29268677 GCA_963425845.1 Sphenostylis stenocarpa
AGTCACAATTACCACCCCGATGGGGGGTTCATACCCATCCGGTCCCACACAACGGACCGTACCCGGCCCGATGGGGGGTTTATACCCATCAACCAAAGGATCGGCTACGTCAGAAGTAGTATCCGGAGGTTCTATCACGTGTTCACCAAAGGGATCGGCTACGTCAGAAGTAGTATCTCGAAGGCACACGACCACCACATCTCCCCAGAGGATCATCCGTCACAAGATGGGACATCCGAAAGGCAACCGGGCAAGAGGGTCAACTCCTTTACCCCCCAGTCGATCATCCTGACAACAGAAGGCCAGCAGTCGACTGGATGGGTAAAGGGGGGGCAGCTGTAGACCCCAAATCTTGCCCGGGCTCCAAATAAAGTCAGAAGATCCCCTATTCGAAGACGGCCGAAGCCTAACAAGCCACTAGGAGAGACTATTAGGCTCCCGTACCAAGATGGGAAGGGTTTTTCGGCCCAAAATAAAGTTTCTCGCGTGGAAGGGGACTCCCGGGTCAAGTCTCGCTCAAGCGGGTACGTCCGCCGCTTGAGCGACGGATGCTGCAACCAAAGGGGACTCCCGGGTCAAGTCTCGCTCAAGCGGGTACGTCCGCCGCTTGAGCGACGGATGCTGCAACCAAAGGGGGCTGCCGGGTCGAGTTTCGCTCAAGCGACCGATGTACTCACATGTACTCGCTTGAGCGACAGATGCTCCAACGAGACCGGGGTCTCGTTCACCCGGACCAGTGGTCTCGTTGCCAACGAAAACGAGACCGGGGTCTCGTTCACCTGAGACCGGGTCTCGTTGCCAACGAAAACGAGACCGGGTCTCGTTCGCCTGAGCACGGGTCTCGTTGACGACGAAAACGAGACCGGGGTCTCGTTCGCCCAGACCGGGGTCTCGTTGACGACGAAAACGAGACTGGGTTCTCGTTCACCCAGACCGGGGTCTCGTTGCTTATGCAAAACGAGACGGCGGTCTCGTTGTACGAGACGGCGGTCTCGTTGTACGAGACGGCGGTCTCGTTGCTTCTGTCAAACGAGACGGCGGTCTCGTTGTGCGAGACGGCGGTCTCGTTGCTGTCAGACGAGACCGGCGGTCTCGCCACCTGACAGCGCGGAAACCTATAAATAGGGGCTCCCCCCCCCTCATTTCGACACCACAGCTGCATAGCTCTCCCTTCTCTCTAAAACTTCTCTCTAGAATCCCTCCGACGCATTTCCGGAGTTTCTGAGTGTTTTCAAGAGTGATTTTCGGCGTTCGAGAGGTTTCCGACGTCTTGTAGAGTGAAGGGCTGCCATAAAGCACCCTATTTTTCCAGAGAATTAATATAAAAAAGCGTGCTTCGGAGGTTCAAATTCTCTCTTTCCACCTTTACCGCTTTTATCTTAAATTATGCAGTAGACAGTAGGGCCATGTAGTCACACTTTTAAATTCCGCAGAATAAAAAGGGCAAAAGTGCGTTTTTCTAGTTTATCAATAAAAATAAGCCGGCCTATCATAGGGAACCCGAAAGGGGCGTCGCAAAGGGACTAATACTCCCTTTGCACGTAACCAACTCCCTTACCCAACTCTGGTTCTAATGACCAAAGTTGGTTTTCGAAAACCAACGCCTTTTTAAACCCCTTTTCCGATGTTTATGGTAAAAATATCGGTGGCGACTCCATAGAACCCAAAATAAATAAGTCCTTGGATTAGCCCGGTTATCGGACAGCCCAAGAACACTTTTCGAAAACCTCGTCTCTAGGTTAGCCCGGTTATCGGACAACCTAAAGACGTTGTACCCACCAATAAAAAACGCGAAAACAAGAGGGTCGATAAAACCATCGCGTCGCTCCGACCGCCTCGTTTTGACGGCGGCGACACCGATTATCGGACAACCTAAAGGCGTTGTAACCTCACCCATAAAAACGCGAAAAATGGAAAAGTCGGAACCATTGCATCGGTCCGACAACCTCTTTTTGACGGCAGCGACAGTCGACCACATCACAGCTAGCGATCACCTCACCTTCACAGATGAAGAACTTGAAGCACTTGGTGGATTTGATGAAGACATAGATATAACTTAGGTTGTGGGTGTGTAGATGATTAGGTTTTTAAGTAAAAGCACTTAATCTCTTGATAGGCCATTATATTGTGTGATAAGCACCTTAAAATGTTGCATCTCATTGAAAATCAATTTTCTGCATGAAAAACTTACATTTAGGTATTAAAAGAACAAACTAAGTTTTTCAATCTGTTGAAAAGGATTTTCAATCTGTTAAAATCACTCAACATAATAAGTGGTCATACATAGTCGTATTTTCAATTGATTGATTCGCGGAATCAACAAGTTAAAATAACTCAATGAATTTTTCAATATCAAAGTTTCGCATTTTCAATCTGTTGAAATGATTTTTAAATCTGTTGAAACAGAAAGATTTTTTCAGTCTAAGAGTTTTTAGATTTTCAATCTGTTGAAATGACTTTTAATCTGTTGAAACAGAAAGACTATTTTTTCGAGTCTAAGAGTTTTTCGGAAAATCAATCTGTTGAAATATTTTTCAATCTGTTAAAACAGAGAGGCTATTTTTTTTAACTAAGTGTTTGCAGGATTTCAATCTGTTGAAATAAATTTCAATCGATTGAAACAGAGAGCTGTCATTTTTCTAAAGCTGTTTCAATCCATTGAAAACTCGAAACAATCGATTGAATGAACTTTTAAATGAAATCAATCGATTGAATCGTGGTTTCAATCGATTGAAATGTATTCTGATCGATCATAGTTTCATTCTAATCGATCATAACTCGGTCTGATCGATCATAGTTTCATTCTAATCGATCATAACTCGGTCTGATCGATTATACTTCAGTTCTAATCGATCAGAGTCTCTTCTAAACTGTTTTACTTCAATCTAAACGATCTTTTGACTCTCTAAAAACAGTTTTTGACAGTTGAAGCATTCTGATTTTCTGATTTACTCTATATATACAGATTTGATCTATCTTTTGAAATACACAATACAATACACTACTTGAGAAAACTTGTGAAATCAATCTGTGAATCTTTCATACGTGACTTTCTCTGCATTCAAGAATCTTTTTCATATCATAAGGTGCTTGTGATCAGAATTGTGGTCATTCAAAGAGAGAAAGTGCTGATAGAATTGGTTCTGGACAATTAGAAACTTCAAGTCCAGGTTTTTCTTTCCATATTCTTTTGTAAAAGTTTGATTGTGCAGGTTGGATTGTAATCTGCGCTTGGTACAGTAACTGGATTTGGTTACTGGGTGGTTTTCAAGATTCTGTCTTGTGGGTTTTGCAAGATAGTTCTTGGGGTAGATTGGTGAGTATCTACTGGTTGTATTTTTCACTTGGTATTAGTGGAACTTGACAGGTTTGTCAAGAACTGGATGTAGCTCTGGATTAGAGTGAACCAGTATAAATTTGTGTGTTAATATTCTTCTTTCATCTCTTTTATTTTCTGTCTTTAATTGTGCTGTGTTTAAACCAAATTACCTTTGCAAAGATTGAATAAAGATAACTCATTCTTCTAAAAGAAAGTAAGTTTTGCGAAAAAGTTTTAAAAGTTCAATTCACCCCCCCTCTTGAACTCAACCATTAATTCTTTCAGAACTCCCTCCAGAAGGGTCGAGCCATAACAAGCCCTTGCATATTTCCATAAAATGGAAGGAATATCTCATCACTAAAGTTCTTGTGGATAACGGGTCATCCTTGAACGTGATGCCCAAGTGCACACTTGGCAAGTTAACTATTCAAGGAACCCGCATGCGCCCAAGTAGCACTGTCGTTCGAGCCTTCGATGGATCCAAACAAGAAGTAGTGGGGGAAATCAATCTGGCAATCCAAGTTGGACCCACTATCTTCAACGTTGATTTCCACGTGTTGGACATTACTCCAGCGTATAGTTGTCTCCTTGGCAGACTTTGGATTCATGATGTTAAGGTAGTACCTTCAACGCTCCACCAAAAAGTCAAGTTTATAGTAGATGACAAACGGGTCATGGTCCAAGCTGAAGACGATATCTTGATCAATGGATCGTCTACTCAACCTTATGTGGATGCGGCTGAAGAGGCACTTGAAACATCTTTTAAAGCTCTTGAAATTTCCAATGTAGAAAGACTTCCCGGTAATACGAAGGTAGCCCGCATGATGATGAAGCATGGTTACCATCCTGGCCAGGGACTCGGGGCAGACTCCCAAGGAATGAAGGAGCCCCCGGAATTCAAAGATAATCCTTTAAAGCATGGCCTAGGATATGACCCTACAAAGGGCTGAGCAGAGAGAAGAAAAGGGAAGTCTCCCCTCCGCACACTCAAGCAGATTTTCTGAAGCGGAGGGATGCAAGCGTTAAGAGCAACCCTAGTCATTAGGAGCTCTTTTTCCTTTCTCAAGGGATGTAAACCCAATGATTATTAAAGATTATCCCCCGGGGCTAGCCCAACCCCCGGGCATCTTTTGGGCACATATTCCCCTATTAAT
This sequence comes from Sphenostylis stenocarpa, assembly GCA_963425845.1. NCBI lineage: Eukaryota > Viridiplantae > Streptophyta > Magnoliopsida > Fabales > Fabaceae > Sphenostylis > Sphenostylis stenocarpa. Next base: position 29,178,286 of record OY731408.1, read on the forward strand.
TAATAAAGAATACATTTCTTACCATTTGTTTTTTTTTAAGCAAACGTCTTTAAAAAAATGCATCGAAATAATAAAAAACACGCCATCTTAATAATAATCAAGCTGATTAAATAGAAACACAGAATAAGGTTTTACCTCATTATAATAAAATCGTGTTTTGCCAATACTGTGTAAAAAAGAAAATAAATCAAAACAAGCCCATAGAAGCCAAAGGCAAAAAAAGAGAGGGCAAATTACCCGGTAGGAAACCCACCAAGGGGGCTACGCAAAAATTAGGGTTAACCCGCTAGGAAACCCAAACAACAATAAAAGGTAGCCTAGACAAAAGTTAGGGTTACAAAATAAGGTTCGTTAGGATTCCCAAAACAAGAAAAAAAGGAACCTAGATAAAAGTTAGGACCAAAACATAATATCCTAGTCTGAAAACCCAAAGGGCAGTCTGGGGAAGTCAATTAGCCATAGAAAGCAATAAAAATTGGCTAAGACACAAACTCTCAAAGCAGGACGTCTGGTTAAACATCAGCTTAAACACTCTGACCACCCTTGGCCAGCCATTCTTACAAAACCCCTTTTAAATAAAAATTCAACTGTCTAAAACACAAGCCATTGAATAAATTATCCTCTTACTTCTCTTCTCTTGACCCTTATGATAACATTATGATAATTAGTCAGGGAATATGGAGGCATATAATCAACAAGAGGATTGAAATCTCTAGAGGAAGGAAAAAACGCACCAACATGGCAAGATTGCTCCTCAACCAACACTTATTCTTCGGTCATATTAAGTCCGGAACGGTATAAACAAGTACAGCTCAAAAACGACATCAGAAGGACCTCGTCTTCAAAAAGACATATCAGTTAATCCTTCTGAAAAAATCAACAAAATAGCATTATAGGACACAATACATGAAAACATTGCATGCATAGATGTTTTTGAACAAGGTCCTATATTTTCCAAAAAAAAACCCTCAAAAAGCGAGACCGTCGTCTCGCCATTCGTTGAAAGCGAGACCACTGTCTCACCACATCGCAATTGGCGAGACCGCCGTCCCAAATCCCAAACGGCGGTCCCAACCAAAAAAAAATTTCTATATAAAGGGGGCTTTTGGGTCAGTTTAAAGCACTCTATTCCTGCATCTTATCATACATTCTCATACATCTTTGAGTGTCTTTGCCCAAAATGCAACAAGAAGAATCTTCCAGGCCTCGAAAGAGAGGTCGGGGGACCCAGCCCGAGCGCATCTGCACCACAGGCTCCTCCAGATCCTACCCAGCTCACGCCGCAACACCAGGCCAGGTTGGAACACATCAGGGGCTACTCTTGGCACCCCATGCTAAAATTAGACTACGGTATCTTGGCCGAGTTTGGTTGAGAAGAGGATGTGCGGGGATAAATCCAGAGCATCGGGTGGGACTTTCTCCTCCAGGACCCCCTGACCTGCATCTACAAGCAAGTCGTGATGGAGTTCCTCGCCTCTATCACGATGATCAACATGCCCACGATATTCCCGGGTGTCCCTCCGACGAGGATGGTCTCGTACTACATGAATGGGACCTACCGGACGATGACATTGAACGAGTTCAACGTCGCCATAGGCTTCATCCAGCCCGCGGACACCCTGACGCCTGAATATCAGGGAGCTATATGTGAGCGGTCGGCTACCCTCACAACCGGTGAGATATGGGAGGATCTCACCGGGTCACAGATTCTACCAGCCCTAATGAAAGGGTCAGCGCTCAGCCCTCCTCTCCGCATCTGCCACAAGCTACTGGCAGGGACGATCCATGCATGGAAGGAAAGTTAGGGGAAGATCACTCAGCCTGACCTCTTTGTGCTGCACTGCATGCTACATGGATGTCGATGTAACCCTGACTACTTCTTCCTGAGGACTCTGAATGACTTTGGGAGCTGCCCCGTCGGAGTCATCCTCATGGGTCCTCTCATCACCCCGCTGGCCGATAGATGGGGGTGCCTCGACGGGGAGGACATTCCCTCCATCCTCCGACCCGAGTACATCAGCGAGTCCATGCTCGTCAGCATGGGGATGCTTATCATGCAGGGGTCCTAGGTGGTCCTCCATCCTGCGCTCGCCATGACCCTAGACATCCAGGATCTAGATGCGGTGTAGGAGCTCCCGATCCCCCAAAGTTTGAGCAACAGCAGCAACAGTACGGGGATGATTTTCCTAGCATCCACTGTCACATAAATGACATTCGCCAACAACTGGACCAGATGTCCTTGAGGCAAGACGTCTTCGAGACGCGACTGGAGACCATCAGCCAGAGTTAGGAAGGAATGATTCAGGGCCTGGATACGATCAGTCAGAATGTGCTCGACATGATCCGAAGCCAGGAAGAGTTTCAGAGACACATTTTCCAACAGTTTCCTCCTCCTGTGTCGTCTTTAGCCTCGCAGTCGAGCCCGACGCCGCCTTAGGAACATCTTTGTATATATGTAATCATTGTAATAATCCGTGATAAATATATAAATAAAATCTTTTGGGTAAAGCTATTTGTCTTTATTCTCTTCCGAAAAAGAAAAAGCCAGCGTAATAAAAAGAGACTTAAAAAGTAAAAAGGCTTTCGCATTATCTCGGAAAAAAGCCAAAATCCAAAATCCCGAGGAAAAAGAATAAACCGCGGAAAAAGGCGAGATTAATCCCAAAACATTAGCCATCATTCTCCCAACAAAGAGAAAAAATGCAGACAAGCAAAAATGCTCGTCTGCTTAGAGGCGTTACCCAAGATTACCAAAAATCCCCGACAACCAGCAAATTCGGATGACCACTACCAAAAGATCAAAACCAAGAATCCCCAACAAAGGGGTCAGCTACCGCATCAAAGGAGCATGCCGAAGGATCACACTTAACGTTCAGAAGGTCGGATACCACAACCAGGAAAGCAACCGAAAGACAACCGGGCAAGAGGGTTAAGTCCTTCACTCTCCAGCCGATCTTTTTGGCATGTTGAGCCAACAGTCGGCTAGTCAGGTGAAGGGGGGCATCTGTAGACCCCAAATCTTGCTCGACCTCAAAATAAAGAGCAAAAGACTTCCGTTTGAAGATGGGCAAGGCCTAAAAGGTCCCTAGGATAGATCAATAGGCCCCATATTAGAATAAGAAGGATTTTTGTATAGGAAAAATAAGAAATTCCACCTAAAGGGCCGAGACCGCCGTCTCGCCGTTGACTAAGGGCGAGACCACCGTCTCGCCACTCACCAATGGCGAGACCGCCGTCTCGTTTGGTGAGACTGTCATCTTGCCAATGGCGAGACTGCCGTCTCGTTTGGCGAGACAACCATCTCGCCACTTGCCGAAAGTGAGACCGTCGTCTCATTTGGTGAGACGGCGGTCCCGACCTTGTCAGGCGAGACGGCGGTCTTGACCTAACAGGCGTGAATTTCTATAAAAGGGGGGGACGTCCTCACCCTTTTCACAACAGAGAGCAACTTTCCCTTCTGCACTTATTTCAAATTATTCTCCTAGGACCCCTCCGAATCATTTTCGGAGTTTCTTAGTGTTCTTAGTAAGCATCATGTAGTGTTGCGGGAAAGAGCGATCATCACTGTAGAGCGTGGAGGTTGCCAAAAAGAACCTTTCTTTTCCAAGAACATTAATACAAAGCTTGCTTCAAAGGTTCCTACATTTCCTATCTTCTTTTACCGCTTTCTTATTACATCTATCTGTGCATTAGTTGTTAGGGCCATGTAGCCAACAATTTAAATTCCGCAAATGAATAAATAAGGGTAAAAGCGCAATTTATGATTTTTATTTCTTCACATAAATAGTCCATCATAGGGAACCCGAAAGAGGCGTTATAGGGAAGTTAATACCTTCCCTACACGTAACTAACTCCCTTACCCAACTCTGGTTATAATGGCCAAAGTTGGTTTTTCTGAACCAACGCCTTCTTTTTTTTCCTTTTCCAATGTTTCTGGATAAAACATTGGTGGCAACTCCAGAACCCCCTTTCGAAAACCTCGCCTTTAGGTCCAGCCCAGTTATCGGACAACCTAAAGGCGTTGTAACATCACTTTTAAAAATGCAAGTCGAAGCAAAACCATCGCGTCGCTCCGACCGCCTCTTTTGACAACAGCGACACATAAAAAAGGAAAAAGATCGCTAAGACATCCTAGGAAAAAATTAAGGCAGCCTACTAGATCTAAAACCCCAAAAGGGCGGTCTAGGAAAAAGTTAGGGCTAAACCAAAAAATGAATAAAAGAGAGGGGCCCATCAGCATATTCATGAAAGTTCAGCAGGAGAATGCTAGTCACTTTTCTAGATTCATCGGTTAAAAAGAATATATTGCATTTAGGGCATCCACGCACAAGTAGTCACAAAAAATGATTTTATCAAGATAAAAAAAAGTAAAAAATTACTTCAGATAAATATAAAAAAAATGAAAAGCATTCATGCATATAAGGAGACTAGCTCCATGTTTGTGATTGAAAACAGGAAGCACCCAGGCTAAGTCTTCGCATAAAGCTCCCCCTCAAGAAAACGGAGCAAGTCGTCAATCAAGCGACTCAGCAAAATAAGAGCTTCCAAAAATCAAAAGCTCCAGCTACCATCCTTCTACCCCAAAAAAAGAAGGCACAAATAAGAAGTCTCCAAACATTGCTCTCCCTCAAGAAAGAAGAGCAAGTTGTCATCATCAAATAGCTTAAAAGAAATAAGAAGCTTCCAGAAGCCAAAACTCCAGTCATCATTCTTCTACCCAATAAAAGAGGGCACAATCATCAGACATCGTAAAAGAAAAGCCAACAGAAAGGCTTAGTTATCCCCAAGCGGATCCTTGCCTACTCCAAAGGCAAAACAAATATTACCCCATGGCTCAGCATCGCCATCACATGAGTCACCAAGTACACTCATACAAAATCTCGACCACATCCCCCAAGGAAAATAACAGGCTCATAAGAAAACTCTTTATCCCCCAGCGGATAACCCAAAGTGAAAAAAAGTTGTGGCTAAGGAAAGCCAATTAACTCCCCAAGTGGGTCATATAAAAAATAAAAAATAAAGCAAATCAAGGGATCAGAAATCCCATTCCTCTTCAGCAGAATAAGAGCTTTAAACCAGCTCCCATTATCAAAATCAACGAGTCCAACTTCCATACCATCAAGGGCTCAACAAAAAAGAAAAAGAAGAAAACCCTGCATCCCCAGTAGATGACCAAAAGAAAAGGCCGTAACAGAGAAGGCTGAATAAAAATCCCCAAGTAGATCTTCCCAGAAAAGTCTATAAAAAGAAGGAATCAGAAATTTCTATCCCTTAGTAGAATAAGAGCTTCACAAGAACAACTTGCAGCCAAGACTCCATCGCCAAGAAGGCGACCAATTCCCTGGTGGAGCACTAAAAAGAAAGAATCTCATCCCTTGTGGATGCCCAAAAAAGAATAAAAAGCCTGCGTGCATAAAAGAAATTAAAAAGTAAAAAGGCACACACACTATCAAGAAAAAGCCAAATTTCGAATCGTGAAAAAAAAAGAGATAAATTGCGGAAAAAGGCGAAATTAAATAAAAATCCTAACTTTTAGGAAAACAGAATACCCATTCCCCAATGAAATAAGAGCATTGCAAAGCCAGCTCACACCAAGCATCTAACAAGGAGTCAAAACTCCATCCTCTAGGGGCAACCAAAATTAGATCCCTGAGAAGTCAACCAATTCCCTAATGGATCACCAAAAGGAAAAGAACTTACCCCCAGTGAGCCTACTGCAAAGGCAATCTTCAAATCCTTAGTGAAGTCGTTTTCCTATGCATAGGCAAAGACATGGCAAACAAGAGCCAACACCCCAAAAGGGAATATTAGACTAATCAGAGGCAAAACAAATGCAGCTAAAAGTCTTCACATCCGATGAAGCATCTGCCTACTCAGAGGCATTACCAGAACCTCAATGGAGCATCTGCCTACTCAGAGGCACCATCAAAATCAACAAATCCCCAGTGGATTCCTGCCTACCTAAGAGGCATTCATCAAGAATCCCCAACAATCAATAAGTAGGATGGCTATTGTAAAAGCCAAAAATCAAAGAATCTCCGACGCACCGGATGACTACAACAAAAAGTCAACACAACAATCTTCAAACAAAAATTATTCCCCATGGTGCCAGTGCATGACTGAGATTAGTAAGTCGCTAACACACAGTTAAGTCCAAGAAAAAGGACTATAACGAGATGGGGTTTCATACTCATCACCACAAGGTTGAAGAGAACACCCTGTGGATATCTACATTCATCATCGGCGCATGAACAGAATCAGTAAGACGCCAACACATTTTTAGGTCCAAAACAAAGGACTCAGAACCAAATGAGGGTTCATACTCATTAGCCTCAAGATCAACTACCAGAAAAAGTATCCTGTAGTCTGAAAATTATCAATAGCGAGAGCCTTACAAAAGGGGGTTCAAAACTAGATCAAGTCTTACAGAAAAAGACTTGAAAACTTGCGCATGAGCCAGAGAAGTAAGTCGCACCAGTCCTACAAAGTGGACTTCAAACCAGACGGGGGTTCATACTCTTCAAACTAGATGGGGATATGTACTCATCAAGCCTTACAAAAGGGGGCTTAAACCAGACTTTGCAACCAAGGGGTCAGCTACCAAAGGAGCATCCCAAGGTTACAACAACCAAACGAGGGTTCGTACTCGTCAAACCAGATGGGGGTGCGTACTCATCAAGCCTTACAAAAGGCAGCTTAAACCAGACTTTACAACCAGATGGGGGTTCGTACGCATCAGCAAAGGGGTCAGATACCGCATCAAAGGAGCATCCCGGAGGATCACATTTAACGTCCAAAAGGTCGGCTACCACAACAAGGAAAGCAAGTGAAGGACAACCGAGTCAGAGGGTTAACTCCTTCACCCTCTAGCTGATCTTTTTGGCATGTTGAGCAAACAGTCATCTATAGACCCCAAATCTTGCCCGACCTCAAAATAAAGAGCAGAAGACTTCTGTTCGAAGATGGGCAAGGCCTAAAAGGTCCCTATGATTAATTAATAGGCCCCATATTTGAATAGGAAGGACTTTTGTACATGAAAAATAAGAAATTTCACCCAAAGGGTCAAGACCGCCATCTCGTTTGGCGAGACCGCCGTCTTGCTGTTGGCTAAGGGTGAGACCGCCGTCTCGTTTGACGAGATCTCCGTCTCGCCACTCACTAAAGGCGAGACCGCCATCTCACCAATCGCCAAGGGCGAGACGGCAGTCCCCACCTGACAAGTGCAAATTTCTATAAAAGAGGGGGACCTTGTCACTGTTTTCACACAATTCTACAACTTCTCCTACTTTACAATTCTCAAAATACTCTCCTAAAACCCCTCTGAAGCATTTCCAGAGTTCTTAGAGTTTTTAGAAAGCGTTCTACAGTGCTGCAAGAAAAGAGTGAACATCATTGTAGTGCGTGGGGTTTGCCAAAAAGTGCCCTTTTCAAGAGTATTATATAAAAAGCTTGCTTTGAAGGTTCCCTCATATCCCTTCTTTTATAGCTTTTTACTATCTCTGTGAATTAGTTATTAAGGGCCATGTAGTCGATAATTTAATTTCCACAATAAATAAATAAGGGTAAAAGTGTAGTTTTAAAGTTCTTATTTCTCTATAAAAATGATCCAACATAGGGAACCCGAAAGGGGCTTCATGGGGAAGATAATACCTTCCCCACACGTAACTAACTCCCTTACCTAACTCTGGCTGTAATGACCAAAGTTGATTTTTCTTGAAAACCATCGCCTTCTTTTTCCTTTTTCAATGTTTTTGGTAAAAATATTGGTGGCGACTCCTCGAACCCTTTCGAAAACCTCGCCCTTAAGTCCAGCCCAGTTATCGGACAACCTAAAGGCATTGAACCACACTTTAAAAAACGCGAGTCAAACAAAATCATCGCGTCGCTCTGACCGCCTCTTTTGACGGTGGCGACAACAGTAGTTGACCCTTCGGCTGATGAAGAAAGTTTTTCCCTCGGGATGCTCCTTTGATGTGATAGCTCATCCCTCATGTGGTGAATGCATAGTAGACTTTTGTCTTCAGGATGCTCCCATGCTGTGAAAGCTGACCCTTCGAATGGCAAAGGTGGGTTGTATCTTCGGGATACCCCTTTGCAACGGGGCTGATCCTTCAGACGATGTGTGTAAATCCTGCCTTCAAGATACTCCTTTACAACGGAGCTGATCCTTCAGGCGATGACGGTGAATTGTGTCTTCCGAATACTCCTTTGCAACGGAGTTGATCCTTCGGACGATGTGTGGAACTCTATCTTCTGGATGCCCCTTTTGTTATGGTGGTTGCTCTTTCTAATAGAGAAAGTGATGGCGGCTTACTACTCTAGCTCATGCGCCAACTCTCTAGGGAGTGATTTTCATTCGAAAATGTATCTTTGGCTTTTTTACGTAGCCATCCGACTTTGTTTGTCGGGGATTCTTGATGAATGCCTCTTAAGTAGGCAGGAATCTATTGAGGATTTGTTGATCTTGATGGTGCCTCTGAATAGGCAGATGCTTCATCGAAAGTGAAGGCTTTCGGCTTGTATTGCTTTACCTCTAAGTAGGCTGATATTCCCTTCGGGGATGTTGGCTCTTTGCTTGCCAAGTTCTGCCTATGCGTAGGAAAATGACTCACTAAGGATAAGTCTTTTGAATATTGCCCTTGTGGTAGGCTCACTAGGGATGGGTTCCTCTTTTTGGCGATCCGTTGGGGAATTTAGTTTCCCTGGGGATCTCATTTTGGTATCCCTCTAGGGGGAATGAAGTCTTGTTTCCTTGATTATGTTGGTGATGGGCTTTTATGAAGCCCCTATTCTCCCTTGGTGGGTGTGATGGAGAATGTATTGAGTATGCTTGATGACTCGTTGTGGCGATGATGCTGAGTTATGCGAGGATATTTTTGTTTGCCTCTGGAGTAGGCAATAGTTCGCTTGGGGATTGAGCCTTTCCGTCAGCTTTGTTTTTGTTGTAAGGAATGCCTTCTCTTTATTTGGCAGAAGTATGGTGGTTGAAGCTTTTGATTCTGGATGCTCTTATTTAATTTCACATTTTTCCGCGATTTATTTCTTTTTTATCGCGATTTGAAATTTGGTTTTTTCGGGATTATAGACCCCAAATCTTGCCCGGCCTCATAATAAAGACCAGAAGACCTCCTTTTCGAAGATGGATGAAGCCTAAGAAGCCATTAGGAGAGACTATTAGGCCCCATACTAGGATAGGAGGGATTTTTGGCCCAAAAATAAGGATTTTCGCCTTTTAAGGTCGAGACCGTCGTCTCGGATTCGAGACCGTCGTCTCGTCTTGCGCAAATGGTGAGACCGCTGTCTCGTTTGGCGAGACCGTCATCTCGCCATTCCTACAAGGCGAGACGGCCGTCTCGAATGGCGAGACGACCGTCTCGACCTTGTCAGACGAGACGGCCCGTCTCAACCTGACAGGCACAAATCCCTATAAATAGGAGCGCCATTCCCCTCATTTCACACAGTTCTTCCATTCTCTCTCTAGATATTTCTTCAAATTCTCTTTCTAGAACCCCTCTGAAGCATTTCCGGAGTTTCTGAGAGCTTTCTAGAGTGTTTTTATAGCGTTTTCGAGAGATTCCGGCGCTGTAAAAGAGTGAAGGGCTGCCAAAAAGCACCCTAATTGCTAAGAATTAATAGAAAAGCTTGCTTCGGAGGTTTTCATACTCTCTCTCTATTTTACCGCTTTAATTTAATTATGCAATAGAAACTAGGGCCATGTAGTCATAAGTTTAAATTCCGCATAATATAGGGTAAAAGCGTATTTTTCGCCCATTTATTTATTTATCCAAAGTAGCTATCCCATCATAGGGAACCCGAAAGGGGCATCGTAAGGGAACTAACACTTCCCTTACATGTAACTAACTCCCTTACCCAACTCTGGTTCTAATGACCAAAGTTGGTTTTACGAAAACCAACGCCTTTTAACCCCTTTTCTGATGTTTCCGGTAAAAACGTCGGTGGCGACTCCAGAAGAACCCTTCAAAAACTAGTTCTTGGTTTAGCCCGGTTATCGGACAATCCAAGAATGCCCTTTCGAAAACCTCGACCCTAGGTTCAGCTCGGTTATCGGACGACCTAAAGGCGTTGTAACCACACCAATAAAAACGCGAAAAATGGAAAGTCGGAACCATCGCATCGCTCCGACCGCCTCGTTTTGACGGCAGCGACAGATGACGACTCCGCTGGTGAAGCCTAGAGAGTTGATCCCATTTAGTGATGGGCCAGCTAAAAATAAATAAACCAAGAAAATTACGCTTTTACCCTACCTTGTATTATAACATGTTTTAATGCTTGGCTTTAATAACTGTTGTTTGTTTATATTTACGCAATTGTTTGAAATACAAATTGTACACAAACCCTTGCACACAACAGTTCCCTCTATACCCGGGGGCAAGTGAGAAATCCATAGGGAGTGGGTGGCAGGTACGGTTCGCTGTAGTGATGGCCTTGTGCCCACCAGTGTGATCGGAAACCACCACTCAAGGTGATAACCTTCCTCTTTTGGCACAAAGACTGACTATGGCCTTAGTGCTAAGCATGGTTAGAAGGCTGGAGAGTGGGGACCCTATAATGGGGGCACCTTAGGGGCCTTAAACCTTGGTGAGAACAATTAGAACCTACCCTCGCCAATGCACTTTTCTGTAGGAAAACCCTACCTCGTGATTAAAACGACTTCTCGCCTGTTCGTGGATGATCGAATTGTGTGCATCTGTTTGTTGCATTTGTCTGTTGCATAGCATAACCAAACAACAGAAAAATCACTAAAATCACAAAAAAACCTTTTGCAATAAACACCCTTATCTCGGACAGCCTGCCTTTTAGCTAGCCTGGTTTCAGGTTCTTTGTAAGCTAAGTAGCCATGCAGTCCGACAGAAGAGATAAGGGACGTTAACTATTCTTTCTCATAAAGCCATTTTTTATCTCGGACAGTATGCCTTTTAGCTAGCCTGGTTTCAGGTTCTTTGTAAGCTAAGTAGCCACGCAGTGCGACAGAAGAGATAAAAGGCTATAAAATAAAAATAAGTAAATCTAAAATAAACAAAATAATAAAAAACATTTATAAAAAATAAACTTCTGACAAAGTCGTATCATTCATAATACATCATATCATGAGTAAAGAAATACCAAGAGAGAAAATAAAAAGTGAGAGCATATTTAGCATCATTTAAACAGAATCTCTCATACATAAACATATCCATGTTAGTTCAACACTTAACATGCATTAATAAAATTCTTTCGGGCATTCTAGAAAGTGGTTGGTCCTCTCCCCATCCGAACTCGTGCACAAAAGGCCAGAGCAATGGAGAACTTAGAGGAACAAAACCGAAAGCTCACTGTAGAGGTCAATACCCTTCGCGAGCAAATGGCCCAACTAATGGAGGTCATGCGCCAGGGTCAAAACAAGGGCGAAGCCCAAACAGAACACGCCTCTCGCCACGAAGAGGAAGAAGAAGAAGAAGAATACTTCTACGATGGGAAGGATGCTAAAATTGTACGCATCCTTACCCCAGAGGTGAAGAATATCCATTTCCCTCCCAAATTCAAAATCCCGGACTTCCCCAAGTACGCCGGGATGACCTGCCCAAAGAACCACCTTACAATGTATTGCCGTAAGATGGCCGCACACGCTGAAAACGAGAAACTCCTGATCCACTGCTTCCAGGAGAGTATGGTAGACACATCTCTCAATTGGTATATGCAACTGGAAAGAGGGCAGGTCCAGAACTGGAAGCAATTGGCAGACGCTTTTCTTTGTTGTTACCGATACAACATTGATCTGACCCCTAATAGGTCAGATCTCAGGACTCTGAGCAAAAGGAACGACGAACCTTTTAAGGCATACGCCCAAAGAGGGAGGGAAATGGCCGCCCAAATAGAGCCTCCTTTGACTAATAAGGAGACAGTGGCTATGTTCATAGATTCACTGACTGGAGCGTACTATGATAAGGCAATAGCCATTACCTCCAATCTTTTTGCGGACATAGTCACTGTGGGAGAAAGAGTGGAGCAAGGGTTAAGGAGCGAAAAAATAGCACGACCTTCTTCTTCCAGTACTACGTTCAAGAAACCCTTCAAAAAGAAGGAGGAGGTCGTACACGCCATCAATTTTGCAACCCCTTCCTCCCCTTCTCAGGTGGAGAGGCAGTCACGAAGAAAGGAGAGGAAGTTCACTCCTATCCCCACCTCGTACGCAAAGCTGCTGCCCTAGTTACTACAAGCCAACCTCCTAGCCCGCGTTCCTCTAAAGAAAATGGAGCCTCCCTACCCTGAGTGGTACAAGCCCAACGAAAATTGTAGTTACCACTCGGATGCACCTGGGCATTAAATGGACAACTGTTTGACCTTGAAATATAAGGTCCAAGAGCTAATTGATGCCGGTTGGATAACCTTTGATGCCTCTGCTTCTGATGTTGACGCCAAACCTCTATCAAAGCCAGAGTAGCAAGAGGGAGGATTGGGAGGATCATCCCTAGTTTTTTTAAGCTTTCTCCTGTATTTCATGTGGTCCCTGCCCGTGGCCACAGGAACTTTGATTAAAAGGGCTTGTACATACACGTTAATTTTCTTTAATACATGAGGCATTCTGTCATATTCATTCTTTTCCCTCTTTTATTTATTATTCTTTCAAAAATAAATGAATAATAAAATATATGACTAAAACAGAACCTAAAACACATCATGTCTGTGATTGATGAATCTCTGTGGACCCTAGAAACTGAGAGCGAATGGGTCGAGTCCGACAGTGAGCAGGAGACCATTTCTACGAATATGCAAAGAATGCTGGAAAAAGAAGCACGCATTATACAGCCGCATCAAGAAAAGACAGAAACCGTCAATTTGGGGGAAGGGGACGATGAGAAAAGGATAAACATCGGCACTCAAATGGAAAGTAGTATGAAAAAGGGGTTGATACGGCTTCTCAAGGAATATATAGATGTATTCGCTTGGTCTTATCATGACATGTCCGGGCTTGACACAAGTATAGTAGAACATAGATTACCATTAAAGGAAGGGGTTCGACCTGTAAAGCAAAAGCTTAGAAGAATCAAGTCAGACTAGTCCCTAATGATCAAGGAAGAGGTACAAAGAAAATTGGACGCCAATTTCCTAATAGTTTCCAAATACCCAGAATGGTTGGCCAACATAGTACCCGTCATCAAAAAGACCGGGAAGGTCAGGGTATGTGTGGATTATAGAGACCTCAATCGAGCAAGTCCAAAAGATGACTTCCCCCTACCACATATAGACACGCTGGTAGACCATACCGCTACCAACACGCTTTATTCCTTCATGGACGGATACGCGGGGTATAACCAGATTAAACTAGCGGTCGAGGACAGAGAGAAAACCTCCTTCATTACACCATGGGGCACCTTTTGCTACCGCGTAATGCCTTTTGGGCTCAAGAATGCAGGGGCTACCTATCAAAGGGCTATGGTCACATTGTTCCATGACATGATCCACAAGGAGATAGAGGTATATGTGGATGACATGATCTCCAAGTCTAGAAATGAGATGGACCACATTCAATACCTCAAAAAGCTTTTTGACCGACTCCGAAAATATCAACTTAAACTAAACCCGACAAAATGTACTTTCGGAGTACGCTCGGGAAAACTATTAGGTTCATTGTCAGCGAAAGAGGAATTGAAGTGGACCCCGACAAAACCAAGGCAATTTTGGAAATGCCTCCACCCAGAAAGGAAAAGGAGGTCAGAGGTTTTCTAGGCCGGATTAACTACATTGTCCGTTTCATAACGCAGTTGACGGATAAATGTATACCCATCTTTAAACTGTTGTGCAAAAATCAACCAACGGTGTGGAATGAAGAATGCCAACAAGCATTTGATAAAATCAAAACGTGTTTAACCAATCCGCCGGTATTGGTACCACCCGTTGAAGGGAGGCCTTTGATCCTATACTTGTCAATACTCGAAGAGTCCATGGGATGTGTGCTCGGTCAACAAGACGAAACCGGGAAGAAAGAACGAGCCATTTACTATCTTAGCAAGAAATTCTTAGACTATGAAACCCATTATACACCATTCGAAAAAACCTGTTGCACATTAGTGTGGGTCACTCAGCGTCTCCGACAATATATGGCTCGGCATACGACATGGCTGGTTTCCAAAATGGACCCAATCAAGTACCTCTTCGAGAGGCCCATTTTGACTGGAAGAATAGCTAGGTGGCAAGTTCTCCTCTCAGAATTTGACATCATTCATGTCACCCAGAAAGCTATTAAAGGTAGCCCCCTAGCGGATTATCTAGCTCATGGATCAATGGACGAATATCAGTCCCTACAAGACGACTTTCCTGATGAGCATATCATGCATATTGAACACGAAGAGACCAAAGAGGAGGCGTGGACCATGTTCTTCGATGGGACCTCAAACATGCTTGGACACGGGATAGGGGCGATTTTGATATCCCCTGAAAAGAAACACATCCCCGTAACGGCCAGGCTTAATTTTGACTGTACCAACAACATGGCCGAATATGAAGCGTGCACGTTAGGGATCCAAGCAGCTCTAGATCATGGGGTTACTAAACTCAAGGTCTTCGGTGATTCATCCCTTGTCATCTACCAACTTAAAGGTGAATGGGAAACCCGCAACTCTAGATTAATCCCATATCTAGAGCACATCCGCAATTTAGTCTCGAGAATGGAAAGCGTCACCTTCCAGTATATTCCCCGGGAAGACAATCAATTTGCTGATGCCCTCGCCACTCTATCATCCATGTTTTCTTTGGGTCAAGAACATGAGATGCCAATCATCCAAATTAAGCTGCATGACAAACAAGATTTTTGCATGGTAGTAAATGGGGAGCGCGACCAAAATCCCTGGTATCATGACATCAAACAATATCTCATGAGGGGCGAATATCCTGAAGGAATTAATGACAATGATAAACGAATCATTCGTAAAAGGGCAGTAGGGTTCACGTTGCTTGAAGGAACCCTCTACAAAAAAGGTCTCGACTCCACTCTCTTAAGGTGTGTGGACCAAGAAGAGGCCCAAACCTTGATAAAAGAAATCCACAAAGGAGCTTTTGGGACCCACGCACCTGGGCATGTCATGGCAAAAAAGATCTTAAGGGCAGGATACTTTTGGTCCACAATGGAAGCCGATTGTCGCCAGTATGCTAAAAAGTGTCATAAGTGCCAAATCTACGCCGATAATATCCACGTGCCACCCGCACCCCTCAGTACCCTGGCTACACCATGGCCATTTTCTATGTGGGGCATGGACGTCATCGGGCCCATAGAACCCAAAGCATCCAATGGCCATCATTTTATCTTAGTGGCCATTGACTACTTCACCAAATGGGTTGAGGCGGCATCATATGCACATGTGACTCGGAAAGTAGTAACCACCTTCATCAAGAAAAATATTCTATGTCGGTACGGCATCCCTCATAGGCTCATTACTGATAATGGGACCAATCTCAACAATAAAATGATGGAGGAACTATGTCAAAATTTCAAAATTCAACACCACAATTCTTCTCCGTACCGACCAAAGATGAACGGTGCAGTAGAGGCAGCAAATAAAAATATTAAGAAAATCATTCAGAAGATGGTAGTAACCTACAAAGATTGGCACGAGATGCTACCCTTCGCCTTACACGGCTACCGAACGTCGGTACGAACCTCCACAGGGGCCACTCCGTTTTCCCTTGTATATGGAATGGAGGTTGTATTACTAGTAGAAGTTGAAATACCCACCCTACGAGTGGTCATGGAAGCAAAGTTGACAGAAGCCGAATAGATCCAAAGCCGATACGATCAACTAAACCTAATCGAGGAAAAACGGTTGGACGCCATATGTCAGGGGCAAGCTTACCAAAAGAAAATCAAGAAAGCTTACGACAAGAAGGTCAATCCTCGCACCTTCCAAGAAGGGGATCTAGTGATAAAGAAACTACTACACGCCCAGAAAGACAAAATCAAGAAATGGACAACGAGTTATGAAGGACCCTTTGTGGTCAAGCGAGCCTTCTCAAGAAGAGCCCTTATCCTCACCAACATGGACGGAGAAGAGCTTCGACATCCTGTCAACTCAGATGTGGTTAAGAGATACTACGCCTGAAGACATTGCTCATGACCCGTCAGGATGAAAACTTGCAAAGAGCGTCCTGGGCAAAAGATAGGGTCCACATTCCTCGCTAGGATACGACCTAGGCAAAAATTAGAGGTTTAAAAAAAATACAAAAAAAAAACAAAAAAAAAACGAAAACAAAAACAAAACAACAAAAAAGAGCAATGATTACCTTAGCCGAAAACCGCAAAGGCGACTAAGGTAACACCTCCACGGAAGCAAGCAGACTTCGCATAGTCTTCACTCCGAGTTCGAGCATCTCAATTGAAGTGACCAGGAAAAACAGAGAAACAGAAATCACAGGCATGATTGATGTACCCTATACAGCTTAGCCAACCTTGGCCAGCCTTGCTTACAAATTCCTTTGTAAATCCTTCTGTAAAAATAAGATCATATCAATAAAAATTGTCTTTTCTTCTCTCTACCTACTTATGGGAATGTCTCTGTATTAACGAAACATGAGCATGCATAAAACAAACAATACGAGAAAGCATAAGGAAAACAAGACAAACAGCGCCGACCAGGTCCATCCCAACCAAAAAATATAGGGTAGCCTGCTAGATCGAAAACCCGCAAAGGGCGGTCTAGGCAAAAGATAGGGCTAAAACAAAAAAAAGAAAGTACCGGTCACTTTCTAGATGCCCCTAACTAAAACAAATTGCATCAAAAGCATCCACGCACAAGTAGTTGCACGAAAAGGACTTTGTCAGAATCAAAACAAACAAATATACTTCATTCATATAAAATATCAGCTTCATACTTGCATAGGGAGCACTTGAGAATATCCCGGTAAGACTTCACAAAAATGCATTAACCAGAGGCTTCTTCGACAAACAAAACAAGAGTCAAACAACAAACAAAGAATCCCCAGTAACCGACAAGGCTGGATGAACACCAACAAAATCCCCGGCACAGACCGGATAACCAAATCAAAGACAAGAGAACACATCTCAACAAGGGTGCATGAGCTAGAGCAGTAAGATGCCACCACAGCCAAAGGATCGGCTACCGCAAGAAGGAGCATCCGGAGGCATAACACCAGATGGGGGTGTATACTCATCAGGCCTTACAAAAGGGGGCTTACTGGACGGGGGTTCATACTCGTCAAACACCAGATGGGGGTGTATACTCATCAGGCCTTACAAAAGGGGGCTTACTGGACGAGGGTTCATACTCGTCAAAACCAGATAGGGGTTCATACTTATCAGCCGAAAGGATCAGCTACCACCAGAAGAAGCATCCTGGAAGCACACCTTTTCCTAGAAGATCAACCGCCACAAAGACGGAACATCTGAAGGACAACCGGGCAAGAGGGTCAACTCCTTTACCATCCAGTCGATCTCCTTGGCACAACAGGCCAGCAGTCGACTAGTCGGGTAAAGGGGGGGCAGCTGTAGACCCCAAATCTTGCCCGACCTCATAATAAAGACCAGAAGACCTCCTTTTCGAAGATGGATGAAGCCTAAGAAGCCATTAGGAGAGACTATTAGGCCCCATACTAGGATAGGAGGGATTTTTGGCCCAAAAATAAGGATTTTTGCCTTTTAAGGTTGAGACCGCCGTCTCGCCTTGTTAGACGAGACGACCCATCTCGACCTGACAGGCGCGAATCCCTATAAATAGGAGCGTCATTCCCCTCATTTCACACAGTTCTTCCATTCTCTCTCTAGATATTTCTTCAAATTCTCTTTCTAGAACCCCTCCGAAGCATTTCTGGAGTTTTTGAGAGCTTTCTAGAGTGTTTTTATAGCATTTTCGAGAGATTCTGACGCTGTAAAAGAGTGAAGGGCTGCCAAAAAGCACCCTAATTGCAAAGAATTAATAGAAAAGCTTGCTTCGGAGGTTTTCATACTCTCTCTCTCTTTTTTACTGCTTTAATTTAATTATGCAATAGAAACTAGGGTAATGTAGTCATAATTTTAAATTCCGCAAAATAAAGGGTAAAAGCGTATTTTTCGCCCGTTTATTTATTTATCCAAAGTAGCTAGCCCATCATAGGGAACCCGAAAGGGGCGTCGTAAGGGAACTAACACTTCCCTTACACGTAACTAACTCCCTTACCCAACTCTGGTTCTAATGACCAAAGTTGGTTTTTCGAAAACCAACGCCTTTTAACCCCTTTTCCGATGTTTCCGGTAAAAACGTCGGTGGCGACTCCAGAAGAACCCTTCAAAAACTAGTTCTTGGTTTAGCCCGGTTATCGGACAATCCAAGAACGCCCTTTCGAAAACCTTGCCCCTAGGTTCAGCCCGGTTATCAGACGACCTAAAGGTGTTGTAACCACACCAATAAAAATGCGAAAAATGGAAAGTCGGAACCATCGCGTCACTCCGACCGCCTCGTTTTGATGGCGGCGACAGGGATGATGCGTGTGCCTTTTTAGTTCTTAGTTTCTTTTACACACGCATGCTTTTGCTAAAGAGAGGAAAGGCAAGTAGGATCAAGCTAAAGAAAATCTTATTCATAATGTCACTGCCGTCAAAAGAGGCAGTTGGAGCGACACGATGGTTTGATGACTTGCATTTTTTTTAAAGTGTGGTCATCACCCTTAAGATGTTCGATAACCGAACTATCCTAAAGATGAGGTTTTCATAAATGGGTTCTGGAGTCGCCACCAATTTTTTTACCAAAAACTTTGGAAAAGGAAAAGAAGGCGATGGTTTTTTAAAAAACCAACTTTGGTCATTACAACCAGAGTTAGGTAAGGGAGTTAGTTACGTATGGGGAAGGTATTAGCTTCCCCATGACGCCCCTTTCGGGTTCCCTATGATGGACTATTTTTGTAAAGAAAGAAGAACATTAACACTACGCTTTTAACCTTATTTATTCATTGCAAAATTTAAATTATTGACTACATGGCCCTTAATAACTAATGCACAGGGATAGTAACTAATAAAAGTGATAAAATAGAGTAAGGGATATGAAAGAACTTTTGAAGCAAGATTTTTTATAATATACTCTTGAAAAGGGCGCTTTTTGGCAAACCCCATGCTCTACAATGATGCTCACTCTTCTCTCGAAGAACTTTAGAATGCTTTTTTTATGAACTCTAAGACTCTGGAAATGCTTCAGAGGGATTCTAGAAGAGCATTTTAAGGCATATTCAGTTGGAGAAGTTGTAGAAAACTAGGAGAAGGCCCCCTTTTTATAGAAATTCACACTTGTTAGGTCGGGACAGTCGTCTCACCTGACAAGGTCGGGACCGCCGTCTCGACTTTCAGGACTGTCGTCTCGCCTTTGGCAAATGGTGAGACAGCGGTCTCGCCTTTAGCAAGTGGCAAGACGGCGGTCTCGCCTTTGGCAAGTGGCGAGATGGTGGTGTCGCCCTTAGCCAATGGCAAGACGGTGGTCTCGCCAAACGAGACGGTGGTCTCGACCCTTTGGGTGAAATTTTTTATTTTTTGTGTACAAAAAGCCTTCCAATTCTAATATGGGGTCTATTGATCAATCCTAGGGACCTTTAAGGCCTTGCCCATATTTGAACGGAAGTCTTCTGCTCTTTATTTTGAGGTTGGGCAAGATTTGGGGTCTATAGCTGCCCCCCCTTCACCTGAATAGCCGACTGTTGACTCAATATGCCAAAAAGATCGGCTGGAGGATGAAGGAGTTGACCCTCTTGTCTGGTTTTCCTTCGGTTGCTTCCCTCATCGTGGTAGCCGACCTTCTAGACGCTGAATGTGATCCTCCTGGACACTCCTTTTATGCGGTAGCTAACCCCTTTGGTTGTAAAGTCTGGTTTAAGCCCCCTTTTGTAAGGCTTGATGAGTACGCACCCTCATCTAGTTTGACGAGTACGAACCCCCGTCTGGTTGTTGTAACCTTGGGATGCTCCTTTGATGCAGTAGCTGACCCCTTGGTTGATAAGTACGAACCCTCATCTGGTTTGGCGAGTACGAACCCCCGTTTGGTTTGGAAGTCCACTTTGTAGGACTGGTGCGGCTTACTGATTTTGTTCGTGCGCAGTGATCTTGCCTGTGTGCAGGTCTTTGTCTTTGGGACCTTCCTTGTCATGAAGTTATGGTGGCGGCTTACTGCTCTGGCTCATGCGCCGTTCTTTGTGGGGAGTGTTTTTTGCTTGATAATTTGTTTTTGACTTTTCTGATGAAGTCTTCTGCTATGTCGGGGGTTTGTTGGTCTTCCTCCAGCTGGTTGGATGCTGGGGATTCTTTTGTTTTTCGAGCTTTTGTAATAGTCATCCGACTTTGTTGGTTGTTGGGGATTTTTGGTGAACGCCTTTTACGTAGGCATTGTAGACCCCAAATCTTGCCCCGTCCCCTAATAAAGCCGAAGATCACCCGTTTCGAAGATGGTCAAGACTTTATTAAGTCCCTAGTAGCTTGTTCTAGGTTTCATTTAAGATAGGAAGGGTTTTTAGAGGCATTAAAAATTGGGAAATCCGCCAAAGACAGCAGATGGTCGTCCAGGACAAGCGGATGGCCGTCCAGGACAGGCAGATGGTCGTCCAGGACAGGCAGATGGTCGTCCATGGCAACTTTAAGGCCATGGACGACCATCTGCTTAGCTTGGACGGCCGTCCACACTACATGGATGGCCGTCCATGGCTACTTTTTGCCATGGACGGTCATTCGCTAAGTCTAGACGACCGTCCACCTTTTTCAGGTCCGGTTCCCTATAAATAGGAGCTCCCATTCTCCGAATTTTCACACCTTTTCACTCCTACCACTCTCTAGGAAGCCTTTTGGCACTTTAGAGTGACTCCGAGCATTATTCCGGGATTCGAGTGAGCTTTCCGATTTTTGTTAAAGTTGAAATCAGTTAAGGAAGTCTCATTTTGAGACCTCCGGCCCTCGGTAGAGTGACTTTTCTTTATTTTGCGGGAGGAGCGTTCTTGTAGAGTGAGGGGACTGCCAAAAAGCGTCCTCAAGTTTCAAAGAGTTAATATAAAGCTTGCTTCGGAGGTTCCTTCTCTATTCTCTGTCTCTTTTACTTCTTTCTTTATCGCTTTCTTTGTGTGCATTAGATAATAGGGTCGTGTAGATATTTAAATTCTGCAAGTAGATAGAATAATAAGGGTAAAAGCATAATTTCTTTAAGTGTTTATTCTCTAAGCTAGTCCATCATAGGGAACCCGAAAGGGGCGTTGTGGGGTGCTAACATCTTCCCCACACGTAAATAACTCCCTTACCCGACTCTGGTTGTAATGGCCAAAGTTGGTTTTTTTCTAAAACCATTGCCTTCTTTTTTTCTTTACCTTTTTCAGTGTTTAAGGTTAAAACACTGATGGTGACTCCTTGAACCTTTTCGAAAACCTCTCCTTTAGGTCCAGCTCGGTTATCGAACAGCCTAAAGGCGTTGAACCACTTCTTTCAAAAAACGCGAGTCATTTCAAAACCATCGCGTCGCTCTGACCGCCTCTTATGATGGTGGCGATAGATGGTGACTCCACTGGGGAAGCTAGAGAGTTGATCCCATTTAGTGATGGACTAGTTTAGAAAATAAAAACTAGAAATTACGCTTTTACCCTTTCTTGCTTTTATAACATGTTTTACTGTCTGACTTTAATAATTGTTGTATGCTTATTTTCTGCAATTGTCTGAAATAAACAACTGTACACAAACCCTTGCACACTACAGTCCCTCTATACCCGGGGACAAGAGAGAATACACATAGGGAGTGAGTGACAGGTACGACCGACCATGGTAATGGCCATAGTGCTAGCAGGTCGTTGTCGGAAACCACCACTCAAGGTGATAACCTTCTTTTCTCAGTCTAATAACATTGACACGGACATCCATGCACGGTTCGAAGACTGAGAGATTGAAGGGTCCCTATAATGGGGGCACCTTGGGGGTCTGGCCTTGGTGAGAAAAGTTAGAACCTACCTTTGCTAATGCACTTTTCTACAGGAAACCCCTACCTCGTAATTAAACGTCACTCTGTTCGTGGATGAGTGAATTGTTTGTGCTTTCGTTTTTTGCATTTGTTTGTTGCATTTGATTGTTGCATAACATAATCAGACAACAACAACAAAAATATATATAAAACAAAATCTCAAAAATATTTTCACAATAAACATCCTTATCTCGGACAGTCTGCCTTTTAGCTAGCCTGGTTTCAAGTTCTTTGTAAGCTAAGTAGTCACGCAGTCCGACAGAAGAGATAAGGGACGCTAAAATTTTTCTTTCGCAATAACCATTTTTATCTCGGACAATCTACCTTTTAGCTAGCCTGGTTTCAAGTTCTTTGTAAGCTAAGTAGCCACGCAGTCCGACAGAAGAGATAAAAGGCTAAAAAAACAAAAAAACAAAAAAAAATAAAATAAAAAAATAATAATAACAAAATCAAAATATTTATAAAAAGAATTTTGACAATTTCGTATCATTCATATCGCATCATGTCATAAGCGAAAAAACCAAGAGAGAAAATAAATGCATAAGGAAAGTACGCATACGCATCATTTTAATAAATCTCTAAAAAAATGGGTCTTATAAGCATTTTTTGGGAAAATTGCTAGGCCAAATCCCCTTTGGGTATTTGCAAACTTGTTCTTCACCCTTTTCTCTTCGTTTTGATATATTGTGCGTCCAAATCGGACATCCCAGTCAAAAGTTATGCCACTTTGAACATCTGTCGCCCTTTTGTACTGGTGCATGCATAAATACATTCATTCTAGGTGGCATTAGATATCCCTAAGACAAAGGCGAAATACAAAGGCGAAAGAGGCCCAAGTGCGCTTGTAATCTTCCATAAGGAAGAGACAAGTGTATTAAGGTATATGGTGACCTTTATGGGGAAAGAACCATTCTATCGAAGTGGGTATGGCACTCCGCAAAGCATAAGCTTTAAGGATGATGTCAAAGCCATTGTCTTAAGGAATATCTATCTCACACCAATCATTCATTTTTAATAAAAACCCTTGTCGCCGCCATCAAAACGAAGCGGTCGGAGCGACGCGATGGTTCTGATTTTCCAATTTTCGCGTTTTTATTGGTGTGGTTACAACGCCTTTAGGTTGTCCGATAACCGGGTTGAACCTAGAGGCGAGGTTTTTGAAAAGGCGTTCTTGGATTGTCTGATAACCGGGCTAACCCAAGAACTAATTTTGAAGGGTTCTTCTGGAGTCGTCACCGATGTTTTTACCGAAAACATCGGAAAAGGAGTGAAAAGGCGTTGGTTTTTGAAAAACCAACTTTGGTCATTAAAACCAGAGTTGGGTAAGGGAGTTAGTTACGTGTAAAGGAAGTGTTAGTTCCCTTACGACGCCCCTTTCGGGTTCCCTATGATAGGCCAACTACTTTGAATAAATAAACTGGTGAAAATACGCTTTTACCCTTTATTTACAGAATTTAAAATTATGACTACATGGCCCTAATATCTATTGCATAATTAAAAATAAAGCGGTAAAGGAGAGAGAGAGTGTGTAGAAACCTCCGGGCCAAGCTTTCTATTAATTTCTTGAAAAATAGGGTGCTTTTTGGCAGCCCTTCACTATTTTCAGCGCCGGAATCTCTCCAAAACGCTATAAAAACTCTAAAAAAGCTCTCAAAAACTCTGAAAATGCTTCGGAGGGATTCTAGAAAGAGAATTTGAGGAGGTGACTAGAGAGAGAATGGAAGAACTGTGTGAAATGAGGGGAATGGCGTGGCTATTTATAGGGATTCGCGCCTGTCAGGTCGAGACGATCGTCTCGTCTGACAAGGTCGAGACGACCGTCTCGCCTTGCAGAAATGGCGAGACGGCCGTCTCGCCAAACAAGACGGCGGTCTCGCCCCTTTCGCAAGGCGAGATGGCGGTCCCAAATCTGAGACGGTGGTCTCGACCCAAAAAGGTGAAAATCCTTATTTTTATGCCGAAAATCCCTCCTATCCTAGTATGGGGCCTAATAGTCTCTCCTAGTGGCTTATTAGGCTTCATCCATCTTTGAATAGAAGGTCTTCTGGTCTTTATTATGAGGCTGGGCAAGATTTGGGGTCTATAGCTGCCCCCCTTTACCTGACTGGTCGACTGTTGGCCTGTTGTGCCAAGAGGAACGACTGGAAGGTAAAGGAGTTGACCCTCTTGCCTGGTTACCCTTCGGATGTTCCGTCTTGTGGCGGTTGATCTTCTGGGGAAAATTTGTGTTGTGCACCTCCAGGATACTCCTTCTGACGGTAGTCGATCCCTTCGATTGACACCTGGTAGAACCTCAGGATACTCCTTCCGACGGTAGCCGATCCTTTGGTTGATGAGTATAAACCCCCCATCAAGCTGGTAGTTGCAGTCCACTGTGTGTTGGACTGGATGAGTATGAACCCCCCATTAGGCTGGTAGTTGCAGTCCGCTGTGTGTTGGACTGGATGAGTATGAACCCCCCATCAGGTTGGTAGTTGCAACTTACTAATCCGGCTTGAGCACAGATCAAGCGCACTTGCGTGTGTGGGTTGATAGGTATAAACCCCCTATCAGGCTGGTACAGTCCACTGCGTAGGACTGGTGATGGTGGCGGCTTACTGCTCGGGTGGCTCATGCGCTACTGTGTTGAGATGTGTTCTTTTGTCTTTGATTTGGTCGTCCGGATTGTGCCGGGGATTTTGTGGTGTTCTTCCAGCCTTGTTGGTTGCTGGGGATTCTTTGTTTTTGATCTTTTGATGGTGATCACCTAACTCTTGTTGGTTGTCCGGGTAGTCTTTGTTTTTGTTCGACTCTTGCTTGGTTGTCGAGGTTTGTCAGTCAAGGTGGTTGACTTGTTTTAATCCTGCCTTTTCTCGCGGTTTTATCTCTTTTTTTCCTCGCGATTTTGGATTTTGGATTTTTTCTTGAGCGTCAGTCTTTTTACTCTTAGCTTCTTTTGGTTACACTGACTTTTGGAAGGGATAGCAAAAAGATGCATGGAATAAAATTTTATTTATAAAAGATTTTATTACAGCACTCCTATTCTATGAGCACTATCCCTAAGAAGGTGGGCTCTTGTCTGGAGACGATCCGTAGGAGGGAAATTGCCGGTACATATGCCTCCAGAATTCTGCTTGATCCCGGACTTCATCGCGATACTCTTGCTGGAATGTTGCTCAGTCTTGCCTCATTCCCTCCTGATATTGATATATCGTCTCCAGCCTCGTGTCGAAGGCCTCCTGTCTTAGAGACATCTGTTCTTGCCTCACAGACATCTGATCAATTTGCTGGCGCAGATCGTACATGTTACGGTTCACGCCAGCAAAGTCGTCTGTGTACAGCTACTGTTGTTGTTGGAACTCGGGAGGTGTCGGGAGATCGCGCATTGCCACGATTTCCTGGAGATCCAAAGTGAAATCCAGTGATGGGTGGAGGATCAGCTGGGTCCCGTGGCGCAGCAGCATCTCCATGATGACCAGGATCGACCCGTTGATGGACTTGGGTCGTAGGATGGAGGCCAGTTCTTCCCGGCCACTGCACCCCCATTTCTCTGCCAGGGGAGTGATGAGGGGAGCCATGAGGACGGCTCCCACTGGCCTGCTCCCGAAGTCCTTGAGGGCCTTCAGGAAGAAATAGCCAGGGTTGCATCGGCGCCTCTGGCTCATGCAGTAAAGGACGAAGAGGTCGGGGAGTGTTACCTTTCCCTGGCTCTCTTTCCTCCTGTGGATGGTCCCCGCCAACAGCTTGTGGCAAATGCGGAGGGTCGGGGGGAGTGCTGAGCCCTTCATCAGCGTGGGTAAAGTGGGTGCCCTAGTGAGCTCCTCCCACATCTCGCCGGCAGTGAGGTTGGTGGGGCATGCGCAGATGGCCTCTTGGTATTCCCGGGTTAGCACGTCCCCAGGCTGGACGAATCCGATGGACACGTTGAATTCGTCCAGGGTGGTGGTCTGGTACATCCCACCTATAAAGTATGTCACCATTTTTGTTGGTGACAGGCCTGGGATCATGGCGGGAGTCTCGGCGTAGGAGATGGAGGCAAGAAACTCCAGTATCGCCTGAGGGTACACATGGGTGGGTGGAGACTGTAGGAGGAAGCCCCACCCAATGCTGTCAATGTGGGTCCGGACGTCGTCCTCCCACCCAAATTCGGCGAGGATGCCGAAGTCCAACTTGAGCATGGGGTGCCATGTGTACCCCCTAACGTGCTCAAGACGAGCCTGGTGCGCTGGAGAGAGCTGAGTGGGGTCCTGAGGGACGGGTGCTGAGGAACTGCTAAGGCCAGCAGAACCTCTTCTCTTCCTGGTCTGGCTTCCACGGTACATTTTCACAGTAAAGCGCTCAAGAGTGAGAGAGCAGAGAGTTGGGGTGCAGAGGAGGTGTGGAGAACCCCCAGGACGCCTCCCCTATTTATAGGGAAAAACCAAATTCAGGACCGCTGTCTGGGAAGTCGAGACGGCGGTCTCGATTTTGCATGCGTCGAGACGGCTGTCTAGGACCTCGAGACGGCGGTCTCGACTTTGGTCTTAAGCGAGACGGTCATCTCGCCAAGCGGGACGGTGGTCTCATTTTTAGCCAAGTCGAGACGGCGGTCTCGTTGGTCGAGACAGCGATCCCGATTTTCTGGAGACCGAGACGGCGGTCTGGGAATGTCGGACGGCCGTCTCGATTTTAAGAGTTTTTTTTTTTGTAGAAGGAAAATAGGACCTGGTTCAAAAACATTTTATGCATGCAATGTTTTCATGTTTGATGTCCTATAATGCCTATTTCAATTAGTTTTCGGAAGGATTTAACTGACGTGTCTTGTAGTGTCGAATGTCCTCTGATTTGCGTTTTCGTGTTTGGCTGTACCATGCCGGACTTCTTGTGACCGAAGGATAACTTGTTTTTCCTTTTTTCTTTCCTTCTTTTTTTGTAGAGCGTTCTTTGCCATGTTAGTGTCCCTTTTTCTCCATTATAGGGGTTTCAATCCTCTTGTTGACTATATGCCCCATATTCCCAAATTAATTATTAAAATATTGTTGTGAGGGTCAAGAGAAAAGAAGTCAAGAGGTAAATTCAATGGCTTGTGTTTTAGAAGGTTATTTTTATTTAGAAAAAGGTTTTGTAAGAATGGTTGGCTAGGGTTAGGCTTAGGTGTTTAAGCTTTTTGTCTAAGCAAGCGTTTCCCCTTTTTTGTACTTGCGCCTTAGTTTTATTTCCATTGCTTTTTATGGCTAGTTGATCTCCCTAGATCGCCCTTCGGGTTTTCGAACTAGGATATTGTGTTTTGGCCCTATCTTTTGTCTAGGTTCCTTCTTTTTGTATTTTTAGGGAATCCTAGCGGACCTTATTTTGTAACCCTAACTTTTGCCTAGGCTACCCTTTATTTTTGTTCGGGTATCCTACCGGGTTGACCCTATCTTTTGCGTAGCCCCCTTAGTGGGTTTCCTACCGGGTATTTTGCCCTTTTCTTTTTGGCCTTTGGCTTCTATGGGTTTTTTCTTTTTTTTTTTTCTTTGTGTATATATTCTTTTTCCACAATATTGGCGAAGCATGACTTTCTTTATGGTGAGGTAAAGCCTTGTTTGGTGCCTCTAATCAATTAGTTTAATTGTATTGGCAATGGCGAATTTTGGTTATTTGGATGCGCTTTTTATTCTTCTTTTTCTTTTTCCGTTTACTTAGACAAGGTTATTGTGAGGTCTAGTCAGACATAGCAAGAAGAGAAGCAGATAGTAAGAAGTATTCTTTATTAATTAATAAGGGAATATGTGCCCTAAAATGCCTGGGGGTCGGGCTAGCCCCGGGGGATAGTCTCTAACAATCATGGGGTTTACATCCCTTAAATGAAGAAAAATATCTCCTAATGACTAGGGTAGCTCTTGACGCTTGCACCCCTCCGCTTCAGAAAATTTGCTTGAGTGTGCGGAGGGGAGACTTCCCTTTTCCTTTTTCCGCTTGGCCCTTAGTAGGGTCATATCCTAGGCCATGCTTGGAAGGATTATCTTAGAATTCTGGGGTTTCCCTTATGCCTTGGGAATCTGCCCCCAGTCCTTGGCCAGGATGGTAACCATGCTTCATCATCATGCGGGCTACCTTTGTGTTTTTGGGAAGTCTTTCTATACTGGCAATTTCGAGCGCTTGAAAAGATGTTTCATGGGCCTCTTCAGCCGCATCCACATAAGGTTGGGTGGACGGTCCACTAATCAGGATATCGTCTTCTGCTTGGACCGTGACCAATTTGTCATCCACTATGAACATAACTTTCTGGTGGAGCGTTGAAGGTACTGCCTTAGCGTCATGGATCCAAGGCCTGCCAAGGAGACAACTATATGCTGAAGTAATATCCATTACATGGAAATCGACGTTGAAGATAGTGGGTCCAACTTGGATTGGCAAATTAACTTCTCCCACTACTTCTCGTTTTGATCCATCGAAGGCTTGAACGATAGTGCTGCTTGGGCGCAGATGGATTCCTTGGATAGTCAACTTGTCTAGTGTGCACTTGGGCATCACGTTCAAGGATGACCCGTTATCCACAATAAGGTACTCCTTGCACTTGATTGAGATGTGCAAGGGCTTGTTGTGGTTCGACCCCTCGAGGGGTAGTTCTTCCTCTGTGAAGGTGAGGTGATCGCTTTCCATAATGTGACCGATGATCCTCTCAACCTTTTCTTGGGATATGGAGTGAGGTACATGCGCTTCGCTTAAGACCTTCAGCAGGGAGTTTCTGTATGGTTCCGAGCTCATCATTAGAGATAACAATGTTATCTTTGCAGGTGTGTGATTGAGCTGGTCTATAATGGAATACTCGCTTTGCCTTATAAACTAGAGTAATTCCTCTGTCTCCTTCTTGGATTCCTTATTTTCTTTTTCTTCTTCGGTCATTTTATTTTTTCCTTTATTTTTGGGGACATCTTCTTGTGAGTCCTTGGGGGAGTAGATTCTTCCGCTTCTAGTCATACCCCCGATGCCGGCTATATTCGTGATATCCTCTTTTATGGGTGAAGATTCCTCGTATCTCCACGGTACAACTTTATTTGACTCGTAGGGGAAAGGACGTGGCATAGATAGTCGCACTGGTGTCCTTGCCCCCTCTTCCTTATTTTTGAGGACCAACGGTCGAGGCTTATTATCCTCTTGCGACGAGTCGACCGTTGGGGCAAACTTGATTAGGAGTGACTTTCTCTCCATTCTTCTGATTTGGAAGACGTGTCAGTTAATCCTTCCTTTTTATTATCTTATTTATTAAGAGTGAAGGAGGGGAAATTAAATATGCAGATGAATGACATGCATGCAAGTAGACAATTGTTGAATAAAGAAAAATTTCATTTATCCATTGGAAGGTGTACATTCCCCTACTCCATACTACGAAGCAACTTTTGACAGAAGCGGAGAAGCCTAAAGAAACCCACAGGCGGGTCTTGATCTCTATATAATTCCCTTTCGGCTTCCCGGACGTGACGAGCGAGTGCTTCACCTTGCTTCTGGACTGCCTGGCTCATATCTTCATTGTACTTTTGAGCCTCTTTGATCTTCGCCTCTTGATGGACGACCAAGGCTTGCAGTTCATCGAGTTTTGCAAGGGCTCGGTCCTTTTCTTGTAGTACTTAGCCATACTGAGCTAGCCCGTCTCTCTCTTTGCAGCGTAGCTCAGCGAGACTTTTGTTGAGTCTCTGATTGGCCTCCCGCTCTTGGCATATTTCTGACCGAGTCTTGGTGAGTTCTTGCAACAACTCCTTGATCGTCTGAGCCTGCTTTGCTGATTCGGCCTCAAGGCATGCTGATTTGGTAGTTATTTCTTGGAGTTGACTATCCGAGCTGGTTCTGGCAACTTTGGATGCTCGGATAACTTGCTCATTAGAGTCAGCACACTGGTCCTTGAGGCGCTCTATTTCATGATCCTTCTTCTTGCATTTCCTTTGCAGACCATCAATGGTGAGGATAGATTCTTGCTCTCTCTCTTCAAGGGCCCTCATCTGGGCTCCCATGATTTCTATCCTCTGGGTCAAGGCATCGACTTGAGCTTGCAGCTCTTCACTATCGGCGCTTGTAGCGAGTGAGGTGGATGGTTGAGACATCCCTCTTCTTTTTCTCCACACCTCATAGTAACTGGAGACATCTACTCGAGCTTTTCCTAGCTCTCTATCTCCATAAAGACTGATTTCTCCCATGCTTTTCTCACGGCTAGTGAGTTGGCGATTGTGCATGGGTCTCCGAAGAAACACAGTCCTCCGAGTTCCCCTCGAGAAATTGTAGTTTGAGTCCTCATGAGCTACCTCATAGCTACTCTAGGTGAGTAGGCTATGCAAACCCTGAGTCCTATCAAGGGTACGTTCGGATAATCTCCACATCTGATGAGGACTGGACCAGGTCGAAACCAAGGGTAGGCCCAGGATAAATTGTTGGCGTCCCATTGTTCCAACTCCTCCTTCCACTTTGAAGTTAAGCGTCGTTGGAGAGGGATTTTGGAGAAGCTCCTCAAAGGATCGGGGAACATCCCCATGTGACTAGAGGCATAAAAATGTGTAATGCCGCACACAAAGAGTAGTGAAGAGCAGCAACGAAGTGTTTTTCCTTGCTTCTGGTGGCAGAATTCCACCGAGAGCAAGGTGTCGGCAAGAATTGCAGGCAAGGGACTCTTCGAGTTCACGTCCCAGGCGAAGAAGGCGTCCATGACGGCTTGATCCACTGTGTCGAGGTGGAAGGGAAACAAGATCGTTTCAAATATGATTAAGGCCAGGGTTTTGTTAAAAACGACCCATTCTGTCCTTTCAGCCAAATCGGACAGATGGTCTTCTAACATTGAGACTTTCCAACCCTGGATGTTCCCTTTTCCTATCAGGCTGGTCTACCGGAATGGTAGTTGAATGATGACAGCGACTTGTGCTGCAGGAGTATATGCCCCATGGCGGATATGGACCTCGGCTGATTTGGGCTATTTCAGCATGATTTCGTACTCCTCCAAGGTGGGCACCATATCAAACTGCGGAAATTCGAAGCAGGGCAGATTGGAGTTCCATAAGTGAACTAATACCCTGACGAAAACTTGATCGACACAGATCTTCAGCAGGTCGAGAATCCATCCATAGGATTTTTCAAAGTCGGAGCGGACCTCTGGTGGCATTATTGCGCAAAGCCGTTCCAATTTCTCAGTATGGTATCGGGGAATGTCCACCTTCTTCAGTTGTCTACTAGTCCCCTCCATTTTCTAAAACCAAAATGCATGTTTTATGAAAATGATGCTTATTGAATGAATGTGAGTATTTATTTTCTATTTATCATGTTTTGTATGATATTTGCATATTTTTTGAAAAATAAACTACCTATATGAGGGTAATATTTGTGAACAAGGTCCCATTTATTGTTTTGGAATCAGATTTTTTATTTTATTTATTTTATATCATTTTATCTCTTCTGTCGGACTACGTGGCTACTTAGCTTACAAAGAACCTGAAACCAGGCTAGCTAAAAGGCAGACTGTCTGAGATAAAATGGTTTTATGTGAAAGGATAATATTTAGTGTCCCTTATCTCTTCTATCGGACTGCGTGGCTACTTAGCTTACAAAGAACCTGAAACCAGGCTAGCTAAAAGGCAGACTGTCCGAGATAAGGGCATTTATTGCAAAAATGTTTTTTTTTGTGATTTTTCTGTTGTTTGGTTATGCTATGCAACAGACAAATGCAACAAATAGGTGCACACACAATTTGATCATCCACGAACAGGCGAGAAGTCGTTTTAATCACGAGGTAGGGTTTTCCTGCAGAAAAGTGCTTTGGCGAAGGTAGGTTCTAACTGTTCTCACCAAGGCTAAGGCCCCCAAGGTGCCCCCATTATAGGCTCCCCACTCTCCAGCCTTCCAACCATGCTTAGCACTAAGGCCATAGTCAGTCTTTGTGCCAAAAGAGGAAGGTTATCACCTTGAGTGGTGGTTTCCGATCACACTGGTGGGCACAAGGCCATCACTATAGCAAACCAAACCTGCCACCCACTCCCTATGGATTTCTCACTTGCCCCCAGGTATAGAGGGAACTGTAGTGTGCGAGGGTTTGTGTACAGTTTGTATTTCAGACAATTGCGTAAGTATAAATAGACAACAATTATTAAAGCCAAGCATTAAAACATATTATAATACAAGGTAGGGTAAAAGCGTAATTTTCTTGGTTTATTTACTTTAGGCTGGCCCATCACTAAATGGGATCAACTCTTTAGGCTTCCCCAGTGGAGTCGCCATCTGTCGCCGCCGTCAAAATGAGGCGGTCGGAGCGATGCGATGGTTCCGACTTTCCAATTTTCACGTTTTTATTGGTGTGGTTACAACGCCTTTAGGTTGTCCGATAACCGGGTTGAACCTAGAGGCGAGGTTTTCGAAAAGGCGTTCTTGGATTGTCCGATAACCGGGCTAACCCAAGAACTAGTTTTGAAGGGTTCTTCTAGAGTCGCCACCGATGTTTTTACCAAAAACATCGGAAAAGGAGTGAAAATGCGTTGGTTTTCGAAATACCAACTTTGGTCATTAGAACCAGAGTTGGGTAAGGGAGTTAGTTACGTGTAAAGGAAGTGTTAGTTCCCTTACGATGCCCCTTTTGGGTTCCTTATGATAGGCCAGCTACTTTGAATAAATAAACCGGTGAAAATACGCTTTTACCCTTTATTTGCGGAATTTAAAATTACGACTACATGGCCCTAATATTTATTTCTTAATTAAAAATAAAGCGGTAAAGGAGAGAGAGAGTGTGTAGAAACCTCCGAGCCAAGCTTTCTATTAATTTCTTGAAAACTAGGGTGCTTTTTGGCAGCCCTTCACTCTTTACAGCGCCGGAATCTCTCGAAAACGCTATAAAAACTCTAAAAAAGCTCTCAGAAACTCTGAAAATGCTTCGGAGGGATTCTAGAAAGAGAATTTGAGGAGGTGACTAGAGAGAGAATGGAAGAACTGTGTGAAATGAGGGGAATGACGCGACTATTTATAGGGATTCGCGCCTGTCAGATCGAGACGGTCGTCTCGTCTGACAAGGTCGAGACGACCGTCTCGCCACTCGAGACGATCGTCTCGCCTTGCAGAAATGGCGAGACGGACGTCTCGCCATTCGCGAGTGGCGAGATGGCTGTCTCGCCAAACGAGACGGCGGTCTCACCCCTTTCGCAAGGCAAGACGGCGGTCTCGACCCAAAAAGGTGAAAATCCTTATTTTTATGCCGAAAATCCCTCCTATCCTAGTATGGGGCCTAATAGTCTCTCCTAGTGGCTTCTTAGGCTTCATCCATCTTCGAATAGAAGGTCTTCTGGTCTTTATTATGAGGTCGGGCAAGATTTGGGGTCTACAACCCTAATTCATATGCATTCTAGAAAGTGGCTGGTGTTCTTCCTATCATCACTTGCGCGCGAAAAACCGAGACGATGGAGCAGCTAGAAGAGCAAAATCGTGAGCTCACCTTTGAGCTTAATGTCATAAAGGAGCAAATGGCTCGGTTAATGGACCACATAGAAGAGCAAGACTGCAAGCTCACCGCTGAGCTTAATTCCATGAAGGAGCAGACGATGTGGTTAATGGAACTAATGTGCCATCAACATGTCCACCATAAAGGCATCCACATCGACCACGTAGGCGAAAGGATGGAGTAAGGACTGAAGAGCGGAAGGATCACTCAACTTCCTACTCCCAATGCATCATTCAAGAAGTTTCTTAACAAGAAGGAGAAGAGAAGCGTGAATTGAAAGAATTAATGGTTGAGTTCAAGAGGGGGGGGGGGTGAATTGAACTTTAAAACTTTTTCACAAAACTTACTTTCTTTTGGAAGAATGAGTTATCTTTATTCAATATTTGCGAAGGTAGTTTGGTTTAAACACAACAAGTTTATTGACAGAAAATAAAAGAGATGAAAGAAGAATATTAACACACAAATTTATACTGGTTCACTCTAATCCAGAGCTACATCTAGTTCTTGACAAACCAGTCAAGTTTCACTAATACCAAGTGAAAATTACAACCAGTAGATACTCACCAATCTACCCCAAGAACTATCTTGCAAACCCACAAGATAGAATCTTGAAAACCACCCAGTAACCAAACCCAGTTACTGTACCAAGTGCAGATTACAATCCAACCTGCACAATCAAACTTTTACAAAAGAATATGGAAAGAAAAAACCTGGACTTGAAGTTTCTAATTGTCCAGAACAAATTCTAACAGCACTTTCTCTCTTTAAATGACCACAATTCTGATCACAACACCTTATGATATGAAAAAGATTCTTGAATGCAGAGAAAGTCACGTATGAAAGTTTCACAGATTGATTTCACGAGTTTTCTCAAGTAGTGTGTTGTTTGTATATATCAAAAGATAGACCAAATCTGTATATATAGAGTAAATCATAGAATCAGAATGTTTCATCTGTCAAAAACCGTTTCAGAGAGTCAAAAGATCAGTTGGTTAGAAGTATAACAGGTTTAGAAGAGACTCGATCGATTAGAACTGAAGTATGATCGATCAGATCAGAGTTATGATCGATCAGAATAAAACTATGATCGATCAGAATACATTTCAATCGATTAAAATGTCGATTAAATCGATTGATTTCATTTAAAGCTCCAATTCAATCGATTGATTCGAGTTTTTAATGGATTGAAACAGACTTTATGAAAAATGACGACTCTGTTTCAATCGATTGAAAGTCATTTCAACAGATTGAAATCCTGAAAACACTTAGTTAAAAAATAGACTCTCTGTTTCAACAGATTGAAAAAATATTTCAACAGATTAAAAATGCGAAACTTTAATATTGAAAAATTCATTGAGTTATTTTAACTTGTTGATTCCGCGAATCAATCAATTGAATTTTTCGACTATGTATGACCATTTATTATGTTAAGTGATTTTAACAGATTGAAAATCTTTTTCAACAGATTGAAAAAAAACTTAGTTTATTCTTTTAATTCTTAAACGTAAGTTTTTCATGCGTAAAAATGATTTTCAATGATATGCAATATTTTAAGGTGCTTATCACAAAATATAATGGCCTATCAAGAGATTAAGTGCTTAAACTTAAAAACCTAATCATCTACACACCCACAACCTAAGTTATATCTATGTCTTCATCAAATCCACCAAGTGCTTCAATCTCCCCCTATTTGATGGAGACAAATAACCACTTGCACCCGCAAAACAAGAATAACGAGACCGAGAGACATATATTTTGTGGTGGTGTGTGTAGTGACGATTTTAAGCAAAATACTTCTCCCCTATTTGATCGCATCAAATAGATTGTTGTAGTTACAGATCCAATGGGGCCACGTGGGAACCCCAAATATAAACCGAGAACATTAAAAAAATGAAAAGAAAGCGGAATAACGAGACATATAGAAAGTCTTCATTCGTCCCCGGGGCCTTGATTGAATTGCGGTTCCACAATCCTGTTGTAAATATCTTCTAGTTGATTATCAATATGCTGGAACCTTGCAATGAAAATTTCATCCAAATAATGTTCGTCGAGCCCTCGGAGCGGCAGTCATCTCCATATGCCTCCTTTGGTCCGATTGCGGTTCGCTCATTTGATGTAACATTGTTCTTTCGAACCGAGACGAGGCGTGCCACGGTCGAGCGGTGGATTGTATGGAATCATCTCCATTGGGGTCACTTCTTCCATTGGATCGGACGGACGTGCTTGCGAAGTTCCAGGAATATCGGTGTTGATTCCTTCCTCTTGCTCTTCTTCTTCACTTTCTTCACTTCTCCCAGACATCTTCTTTCGAGATCCATTCACCATCAATTTTAATGAATCCCATTTTGTGAAGCACGAATTATTTATTTCATTCGTTGGTCGGACGGTTTCAACAAGTTCTCCTTCTACATTGACACCAAAATGTGTTAAAAACTTAGAAATCAGAATAGCATAAGGATACCCGAAATCACTAAGTCTCTTGGCTTTGATCATGTGGTCCTTGATGACAAAGACCCAGTTCACCCGTATCCTGTGGTGAATGCGAGTACATCGATACTAAATCTCCTTCATTTAGCACTTGCATGATTGCTTCCCCGGGTGTGAGCT
Organism: Sphenostylis stenocarpa; assembly: GCA_963425845.1. Taxonomy (NCBI): domain Eukaryota; kingdom Viridiplantae; phylum Streptophyta; class Magnoliopsida; order Fabales; family Fabaceae; genus Sphenostylis; species Sphenostylis stenocarpa. Next base: position 29,214,250 of record OY731408.1, read on the forward strand.
GCCAGGACACAATGAAGGCGAGAATCCTTTCTTCCGAGCTTCAGACTTCCCAGTATTGAAAGAAGCTGACGGAATCACGAGTATTCTTCATGCATGACCGAAAATACTTGGACCTTATTAAATTCCTCCACATCCGAAGTGAATCCTTTGGTGACTTTTACACCAACATCCTTTATTCCAGACAACCTCCTTCCGGATGTTGGGTGTAATTTCAATGTCTACACATTTAACTTGGGTTTTCAAAGTGGAACCTTCAAAGGATAAATTTGTGAAGAAAACTTTAATCAAATCAGGATAAATCCTACCATTTAACTCCGAAACTTCGAAGCTTTTGGTGTTGCAGGTAGCTTTCGAATGCCTCTGAATCCTTCGACATCAAACCAGGAGAACTTTAACATCTTCGAATGTTGACTTGCTTCCTGCTCAATTCATGAATAAACAAATCCATTTTCTCTTGGTCCCCATTCAACCAAGTTTCAATCCTTCCTCCAACATTCTGTTCTTGCCTTGCAGTAGAAGACTCGCCTCTGCTGAACTTTTTCCTACCAGACTTTGTGCGTTTGAGCATACTTGATTTTTGGGATGAGCAGAACAGAGAAGAATCGAGAAAAAAGAGAAGTTCAAAGAAGAAAAAATGATACTACAGGAATGCTCCAAGGTTTTTGTCTTTACTGTTTTACTTCTACTGTGCAGTGATGATAAAGGTGGAGAGAGAAGAAATTGCTACTGTACAACTTAATTACCTTCTCAGTAGATATCCAATCAGAGTCATTCAGCTTTTATTGGATATCTTGGATATTGAAGAGAGTAGTTGAAGTTTATCTTGTTGTAAATGCTTTCAGTTTACTCTGCAGAAATTGGTTAGAGACAAAGTACATACAACTAGCCCAAAAGAAATAATCAATTGATATTTCGTGAAACCAATTGATTTTGTAATCGTAGATACTTATAAGTGAAATAAACCGATTGAATCGAAAATTAAATCGATTGTTTTGTGAAAGAAAATTATTCAGAGTACCATAAGTGAATTCAATCGATTGAATCGAAGATTTAATCGATTGATTTATAGAAGAAGGTGTGCAGAGCTACAAGATTAATGAAATAAATCGATTAAAAGTTTATCTAATCGATTGAACTGATAACATATCAATACCAGAGAGTAAGAATCAGGAAATCAACAGATTATTTCACAATTTCAATCGATTGAAACAAATAATATCAAGTTATTCATGCAATTTATTAATCGATTGAACTTGTTATCAGCCTGTTAAAAAGTATACAATCACTGTAAAGAATCAATTATGCAATACTAGATATATCTAGAATTCCTAATTCAGTCCTAAGCATATTAAGTCTATCTCTAGGAAGTGGTTTAGTGAATAAATCAGCTAACTGTTTTTCAGATTCAACGAATAAAATCTCACAGTCACCCCTAGATACGTGTTCTCTAATAAAGTGATGTCTAATTTCAATATGCTTAGTTCTAGAGTGTTGAATAGGATTCTTAGTTAAGTTTATTGCACTACTATTGTCACAAACCAGAGGTACCTTGTTTAGAGTCACTCCATAATCTGTCAGTTGTTGCTTGAGGTAGATGCTTTGAGCACAACGAGCTCCCAGCTGCAATGTATTCAACTTCTGCGGTTGACGAGCAACACACGCTTGCTTTTGTTGTGCCACGATATAAGACTGCTCCCGATAAATGACAAGTACCGGAGGTACTTTTTCTGTCCAATCTACATCCTGCAAAGTCAGAATCGGAAAATCCAACAAGTTTAAGGGATGCACCTTCAGGATACCATAGTCCAACATTAAATGTTCCCTTAAGGTACTTGAGAATCCTTTTGGCAGCGGTAAGATGTGATTCCTTTGGATTTGCTCGAAATCTTGCACAAAGGCACACACTAAACATAATGTCGAGTCTACTAGCGAGTTAGATATAGTAGTGAACCAATCAAACCTCTGTATTTAGTTTGATCAACATATTTTCCTTTTTCATCTAAGTCTAGACAGCGAGTTAGTAGACATGGGTGTAGAGGATTCCTTGCAATTGTGCATGTCAAATTTCTTTAACAATTCATTGCGAGTATTTAGATTGGCTAAGAAAAATGCCATTTCTTAATTGTTTAACCTGGAGACCAAGGAAGAAATTCAATTCTCCCATCATAGACATTTCAAATTCACTTTGCATTTCTTTTACAAACTTATTACACATGGCATTATTAGTGGAACCGAAAATGATATCATCCACATACACCTGCAGCGAGAATAATGTCGAGTTCAGATTTCTTAATGAATAGAGTTTTATCAACCTCACCTCGCTTGTACCCTTGATCAATTAGGAAGTTACTTAACCTCTCATACCATTGTCTAGGTGCTTGCTTTAAACCATAAAGGGCCTTTTTCAATTTGTAGACATGGTCGGGATGCTTGTGATCTTCAAACCCAGGAGGTTGAGAAACATATACTTCTTCATTGATGAGTCCATTCAGAAAGGCACTTTTTACATCCATCTGTAGTAATCTGAAACCACTTATACAGGCATAAGCTAATAATAATCTAACAGCTTCAAGTCTAGCTACAGGTGCAAAAGTTTCATCAAAGTCGATACCCTCTTGTTGATTATACCCTTTGGCTACCAACCTAGCTTTGTTTCTAGTAATAATGCCGTGTTCATCTAGCTTGTTTTTGAATACCCACTTAGTACCAATTACATTGATATCTTTGATTTTAGGAACTAATTCCCACACTTTATTTCTTTCAAATTGATTAAGTTCATCATGCATGGCACTAACCCAGTATTCATCATTTAATGCTTCTTTAACTGACTTAGGCTCTGTTTGTGAAATGAATGCCATATGATTACAGAATTGGTTAAGAGAATGTCTAGTAGATACTCCCTTATAAATTTGCCCGATGACATTGTCTAGAGAGAGATCTCTTGGGACAATCCACTCTTTAGGAAGCTCCTCCAAAACATCTTCTTCCTGTTCTTCAGTAATTGTTGGAGAATTAGCTTTTGCAGGGTCCACTGATGGATCATCTTCTTCAACAGTACACTGATCTGTGTTTCTGGCATGTTTCAACTGATGAGAATTATCAGTTAAATCTTCTTCATCTACAGTACCTGTTGTTCTATTCTGCACCACTCGAGGAGACTCATTAAACACAACATGTACTGATTCTTCAACTGATGTCAATCTTAAATTGTAAACTCTATATGCATGGCCGAATTTCATTTGGATGTTTTGAAAATGATTTTTAGGAACAAACTGATTAAACAAATTATTTTACTAATTTGGTCTTTAATATTCGTTATGAAAATGCAATAGTAAAATGATCGAATAATACTTGAAAGAATCGATTGTTTCTGTATTGGAAGAGATCTAGAAGATGATACCAGAATTTAAATCGATTAAAACGAAAATGAGTCGATTAAATTTGATACCTTAGTGATTTTAGTTGATATAAATTCATTCTAATCGATTAAAACAGACTAAAACTCAAATCATGAGAACATTTTAATCGATTGATTCGCATTTCAATCGATTAAAGCTGTACGGACAGATTTACTAATATCTTACGTAAGTTATTTTAATCGATTAATACTTGGTTTATATCAATTAAAACAATCAGTTTAGACAAACGGAACCTGATTCGTAGCTCGAACTTCAAGGGATTCCAAGACTTTGTTCCTGCAAAACAAGTTAAGAATTTTTCTGGTACCCTTTATGATTACTGGGTCCAATTAGGTTATTTGAAATGAATTAATTTTTGGAACCCATTTCTTCCTACCTTGCGGCACAAAATATTTTCTAGCATGACAAAATTTTATAGTATGTCCTTTCTTCATGCAGTAATGACAAGATGAGAAAGGGGATGCTGTTGTTTTTCTGTATGAAAAGAAGTTCAAATATTTTTTAGTTTTTACCCCATTCTTAGGTTTGTACCCGATTCCAGAATGTTCAAACACACAGTTTTGAGACCCAAGAAGTGCATCTAAATTCTCTTTACCTTGAGTAAATTTTGTCAAGGTTTTAGTCAAGTAATCAACCTTATTTTGTAAAACAATACACTTTTCACAATTCTTATTAACGAGCAACATTATCCATGAGATGAATAGATAATATCTAGATGTTCTAAATCTGTTTTGCTTTCTAATAGTTCTTTTTCCGAACTTTAACTCTATTTTCTAACCAGTTATTTAAACCTTTCAACCGATTATTTGTATGAGATAAATTTCTGGCTTCACTATGCATTTCATTGAAAGCATTTAGTAATGTGCTTGTAATTCATTTCATTCTCTCGTAGGAGTTGAACTTACATGTGATGAAGAGGATTCACGACCGGCCATCAAACACAGGTTCACCTCTTCACTTTCGGATTCGAAGCTGGAAGATGAATCATTGTCTTGCCAGGCTATATAGGCCTTTTTCCCTTTGTATCTTGATTCTTTCTTGTTCCGATTCTTGGTCTTTTCCGGACAATCACTCTTTATGTGACCCTGTTTACCACAAGAATAACAAGTAATAGTATTTTGAACAGATTCAGTCTTTTTATCATTGTACCTTTTTACTTGGCCGGTTCTGTTCTTTCTTCTAAGAAATTTCCCAAATTTCTTAACCAACAAAGTCGAGTTCTCTGATTCATCTTCTTCAAATCCACTGTTTTCTTCAATCGTCTTGAGAACAATATTTCTACTTTTCTTTTCTGCATTCTCTTGTTCTTTGAACCGATTGATTTCCAACTCATGTTCCCTTAACTTACCAAAAAGTGAAGCGGTAGTCATTTCGATCAAGTCTCTTGATTCCGATATAGCTGTCACCTTTGGTTGCCATGTTCTGTCCAAACACTTTAAGATTTTGATGTTCAACTCTTCTTTGTCAAAAGTTTTTCCTAACCCAATTAGATGATTAACTATGTGCGTGAACCTTTTCTGCACATCTGTAATTGTTTCTCCTTGCTGCATTTTAAACAGCTCATAGTCCCTGATTAACTCATGCTTTCTTGCCCTTTTCACATCAGATGTTCCTTCATGTGTGACCTCTAAAATTTCCCACATTTCTTTGGCAGAGGCACACTGAGACACCCTGAAAAACTCATCAAGATTTAAAGCAGAGGTAATAATATTTTTTGCAGTATAATCATATTGGACTCTCCTATTTTCTGCATCAGTTAATTCAGCCCAATCTTTTTCAACTAATTTACCATCTACTGTATGAGTTGGTTTGTAAGGACCATTAACAATTGTTTCCCAAATGCCTCTATCAAGAGATTCAATAAAGATTTTCATTCTAACCTTCCAGAAAGAATAATTCACACCAGAAAAAAGTGGAGGCCTGTTTATGGAGGCTCCTTCTGAAAAAGTCATCTTTCCCTCAGCCATTGGACTGATTACTTGAGTAACTTACAAGAACCAGCTCTGGTACCAATTGAAAGAATTAATGGTTGAGTTCAAGAGGGGGGGTGAATTGAACTTTAAAACTTTTTCACAAAACTTACTTTCTTTTGGAAGAATGAGTTATCTTTATTCAATCTTTGCGAAGGTAGTTTGGTTTAAACACAACAAGTTTATTGACAGAAAATAAAAGAGATGAAAGAAGAATATTAACACACAAATTTATACTGGTTCACTCTAATCCAGAGCTACATCCAGTTCTTGACAAACCAGTCAAGTTTCACTAATACCAAGTGAAAATTACAACCAGTAGATACTCACCAATCTACCCCAAGAACTATCTTGCAAACCCACAAGATAGAATCTTGAAAACCACCCAGTAACCAAACCCAGTTACTGTACCAAGTGCAGATTACAATCCAACCTACACAATCAAACTTTTACAAAAGAATATGGAAAGAAAAAACCTGGACTTGAAGTTTCTAATTGTCCGAACAAATTCTAACGAGCACTTTCTCTCTTTAAATGACCACAATTCTGATCACAACACCTTATGATATGAAAAAGATTCTTGAATGCGAGAGAAAGTCACGTATGAAAGTTTCACAGATTGATTTCACGAGTTTTCTCAAGTAGTGTGTTGTTTGTATATATCAAAAGATAGACCAAATCTGTATATATAGAGTAAATCATAGAATCAGAATGTTTCATCTGTCAAAAACCGTTTCAGAGAGTCAAAAGATCAGTTGGTTAGAAGTATAACAGGTTTAGAAGAGACTCTGATCGATTAGAACTGAAGTATGATCGATCAGACCGAGTTATGATCGATCAGAATAAAACTATGATCGATCAGAATACATTTCAATCGATTAAAATGTCGATTAAATCGATTGATTTCATTTAAAGCTCTAATTCAATCGATTGATTCGAGTTTTTAATGGATTGAAACAGCTTTATGAAAAATGACAGCTCTCTGTTTCAATCGATTGAAAGTCATTTCAACAGATTGAAATCCTGAAAACACTTAGTTAAAAAATAGACTCTCTGTTTCAACAGATTGAAAAAATATTTCAACAGATTAAAAATGCGAAACTTTAATATTGAAAAATTCATTGAGTTATTTTAACTTGTTGATTCCGCGAATCAATCAATTGAATTTTTCGACTATGTATGACCATTTATTATGTTAAGTGATTTTAACAGATTGAAAATCTTTTTCAACAGATTGAAAAAAAAACTTAGTTTATTCTTTTAATTCTTAAACGTAAGTTTTTCATGCAGAAAAATGATTTTCAATGATATGCAATATTTTAAGGTGCTTATCACAAAATATAATGGCCTATCAAGAGATTAAGTGCTTAAACTTAAAAACCTAATCATCTACACACCCACAACCTAAGTTATATCTATGTCTTCATCAAATCCACCAAGTGCTTCATGAATGCCATCAACCTTACTACTCCTTCTACCTCTGCGCAACAAGCTAGGCAACCACGAAAGCAAAGAACGGAGTTCACCCCCATTCCAACCTCCTATGGGAGTCTGCTGCCGAAGCTGTTAGAGACCCAGCTCCTAGCACGCGTCCCTCCGAGAAAGATTGATCCACCCTACCCTGAGTGGTATAAGCCTAACAAAAAATGCGCTTACCACTCAAGCGCTCCTGGGCATTCTGTGGAAGATTGTCGGGCCTTGAAATACAAGGTCCAAGATGTTGGATGCTGGATGGCTCATTGTCGACTCTGCAACTCCTAACATGGATATCAAGCCTCTATCGCCACCAGAAGAATGAGGAGGGATAAAGAAAGCCAGCTAAATAGAGCTTTTCATGTTTTTTTAAGCTTCCTGCGTATCTCTCGCGGTCCCCGCCCGTGGTTGCAAGATCCTTGATTAAAAGGGCTTTGTAAATATTTTGTTTTCATCAATACAATGAGGCATTTGCATAAACATTCATATTCTTTTTTATTCTTTTCTCTCTCATTATTATTTCAAAATAAATCTAAGCCTAAACAGAACCAAATAAAAATGATCATGTTTGTGATGGATGACTCTTTGGGGATCCGAAAGCCGAAGGCGAATGGATCGGGTTAGACGATGAGAAGGGGACTATCTCCCCGGACATGCAAAGGCTACTAATAAAGTAATCTCAATAAATATAGTGCTACCAAGAAGAAATCAAAGCCATTGATTTGGGGGCAAGAGAAAAAGAAATAAGTATTGATACCCAAATCACTGATAACGTCAATGACGGGTTAACACAAAAATTAAGGGAGTATATGGATGCATGTGCATGGTCTTACCATGACATGCCAAGACATCATAATCCAGCATCATGAGTCCTCTCCTTACCAAACTAAGATGAAGGGTACAGTAGATGCAACCAATTAGAACATCAAGAAGACCATCCAGAAGATGGTCAAAACCTACAAAGATTGGCATGAAATATCGCCTCTTGCCCCTTCATGATTATCAAATTTTCATACGATCCTCCATAGGAGCCACTCCATTTTCCCTCCCTTATACATGGCATGGAGGTCGTACTCCCAAAAGAGGTCGAGATACCTTCCTTGACAAGTTACCATAGAAGCAAAACTAACAAAAGCTTAGTGGGTCCAAAGCCAATGCAACCATTCAAACCTAATCGAAGAAGAAAGGTTAGACGCCATATGTCGAGGACAAGCCCACCAAAAGAAGATCAAAGGGCTTATGACAAAACAAGGTCAACCCCCATATTTACCATGAGGGGGAATTTAATGGTAAAATAATTGCTTCCGGCCCAAAATGATAAAATCGAAAAATGGGCAGCAAATTATGAGGGACCCTTTGTGGTCAAGCAAAGCTCTTATCCTCACCACCGATACGGTGAAGAAGTATTATACTTGAAGGGCATTGCTCATGACCCGCCAGGATGAAAACATACAAAGGGCATCCGGGGCAAAAGTTAGGATCCACTCGCCTCGTGTCCTAGGCAGAATTTAGGGGCTTTTCCCAAAAAAAAAAAAAGAAGAAAGAAGAGAAGAAAGAAAAATCCCCTAAGGAGCAACATTACCTTAGCTGAAAACCGCAAGGCGACTAAAGTAACACCCTTCCAGAAGCAAGCAGCCTTGTATAGACTTCACCCCGGGCTCGAGCATCTCAACTAGGGCAATTAGGAGAACCAGGGGGGCAAATATCATAAGATATGATTGTTGAAGCCCATACAGTGTAGCCAACCTGGGCCAGCCGTTCTTCTAAATTCCATTTGTGATCCTTCTGTGAAAATAATAAACCTTTGCTCATACATATCAATAAAATTCTCATTCATTTCACTTCTCTTGACCAGTTTATAAAATTGTCTCTACATTGATAAATCATAAATATGTGCAAAGTCATTTTGTCAATGTCTTTTCGTGCATCATAAACAAGGAAGCATTGAAAAAGAAAAAGAAAAATAAAGATAAAAAGAATAATGTCTGCTAAGAGATTCCTAGGCAAAAATTAAGGCAGCCTGCTAGATCGAAAAATCCAAAAGGGCGGTCTAGGCAAAAGTTAGGGCTTAAGTAAAAAATGAATAAAAAGGGAGTCCATCAGCATAATCATGAAAGTACAGCAGGAGAATACTAGTCACGTTTCTAAGATGCATCTCATAAAAGGATAGATTGCATTTAGGACATCCACCCACAAATAGTCGCACAAAATGACTTTGTCAAAAATCGAAAATTGAAAAAAAAAATAACAATAAAAACTGCCTCAGATAAATAACAAAAAACGAAAAACATTCATGCATATAAGGAGACTAGCTCCATGTTTGTGTTTGAAAACAGGAAGCACTCAAAACAAGCCTCCAAATAATGCTCTCCTTTAAGAAAACAGAGCAAGTTGCCACCAATAAGCTAGCAACTCCAGAAAAAAATGAAAGCTTCCAAAAACCAGAGCTCCAGCTACCATCCTTCTATCTAGAAAAAGAAGACACAAATAAGAAGTCTCCAAACTTTGCTCCCTCTCCCTCAAGAAAGAAGAGTGAGTTGTCATCATCAAATAACTCAGAGGAAATAAGAGTCTCCCGAATCAAAAGCCCCAACCATTCTCCTTCTTCCCCAATAAAGAGAGGGCACGATCATTAGACAAAAAAACTGACGGAAAGGCTTAGTCATCCCCAAGCAGATCATTGCCTACCCCAGAGGCAAACAAAAATAATTCCACACGGCTCAGCATCACCCCCACATGAGTCATCGAACACACTCATTCGGATTCTCGTCCACATCCCCCACTGGAGAATAAAGGCTTCAAGAGCCCATCATCATCAATAATCAAAAGAGCCCAATCTCCATACCATCAAGGGCTCAACAAAAAGAAGAATCAGAAATTCCCATCCCCCATTGGAATAAGAGCTTCACAAGGTTAGCTCACATCAACATCAAAATCGGATCCCCAGGAAGTTAGCTAATTCCCTGGTGGATCACCAAAAAGAAAACCCTCCATCCCCAGCGGATGCCCAAGAAGGAAAGGCCATGAAAATAGAAGGCCAATAAATCCCCAATGGATTCCTGCCTACACCAAAAGGCAATCATTAAAATCCCCGGCAACCAACAAGTCGGACGATTAAAGAAAAAGACAAAAATTAGAAATTCCATTTCCTCAACAGAATAAGAGGTTGATGAAGCCAGCTCGCACCCATATCAATTAAGGAGCCGAGACCCCATTCCCCCAAAGGACTATCAAAATCTGATCCCCAAGGAGTCAACCAAATCTCTGGTGGATCGCCAAAAAGAAGAATTTACACCTAGTGAGCCTACATCAGATGCAATCTTCACAGTCATATCCTCAGAGGCATCATCAAGATCCAACATCCCCATGTGGAACATCAGCCTATTCAGAGGCGAAACATTATAGCCAAAAGTCTTCACTTCCGATGAAGCATCTGCCTACTCAGAGGCACTACCAGAACCTCAATGAAATATCTGCCTACTCTAGAGGAATTTACCAAGAATCCCCAGCAGTCAAGAAGATGGATGGCTAAAGAAAAAACCAAAAGCGAAGAATCCCCGACAAACCGGATGACTACACAAGAAAAGTCAAAGAGAAATCACCCCCCACGAAATCGACACATGATCGGAAGCAGTAAGCCGCCACCACCACTTCGAGAAAGGGAAAGACCTAAAGATGAAGACTTGCACACAGGTAAAACTGGTGCATGATCAGAAGAAGTAAGTCGCCACCACCATTTCAGGAAAGGGAAAGACTTGAAGACGAAGACCTGCACACAGGAAAAACCGGCGCATGATCGGAAGCAGTAAGCCACCACCACCACTTCGGGAAAGGGAAAGACCTGAAGACGAAGACCTACACACAGGCAAAACCAACGCATGATCGGAAGCAGTAAGCCGCCACCACCACTTCGGGAAAGGGAAAGACCTGAAGACGAAGACCTGCACACAGTAAAACCGGCGCATGATCAGAAGCAGTAAGTGTTAGAATCACGCAGCGGAATGTTCGCGTGGTCGGACAAAAACCAAGAGGGGAGGTGAATTGGTTTCTTAACAAAAATTAGGTATTCAAAATTTTCCCCAAATTTTACCGATTAAAAACTGTGTAAATGTAAATAGAGAAGAGATAGAATCTTATATAGGAGATTTATACTGGTTCGGATCAAAAGACCCTACGTCTAGTTGCTAATCACTCAAACAGAGGATTAACGCTGTCACTATAATCAAAGTTGTTACAAGCATATTACAATGGAAAAGATAAAGTAAAGAAAACACCTCTCTTGAAATCCACAAGAGATGAAGAACAACTTTCCCTAGAGACGGCACAACACACAATCCACTAAGAACTCCACTTAGTGATTCTTATCGCTTCTAGCCCACACCAGGTTCCAAAAGCCCCTTTTTCTTGCAACAAACAGTTCTCTGGCACTCATAACACTTAACTTTTGTATGAAAAAGGTTGTTCTTGTTTTTTGAGTGCCATAGAGAAGCTTAAGTAGAGAAATTAGGGTTTGGGATTTGGGATTTTCGAAACTAGGAGTCTTGGAATTAGGGTTTTCGAAAATAGGGTTGATTTGAAGTTGAAAATCAAAATCTGACGGAAATAATCGATTAAATGAAGTGTTAATCGATTATTACAGAGCCAAAATCAACAGAACCCCAAAATTCTCTGTTTTAATCGATTAACAGGTGTGTTAATCGATTAAACCAGTGAGCAGATACAGAAAATGGTTTTTCTCACTGTTTTAATCGATTATTTCACCATTTAATCGATTAAAGCCGAGGCACTTTGATAAAATTGAGCTTTTGAAGCTTCTAAGGTGCAGACTATGTACTGGCTATCTCAAACTCTAATATTACAGACTCAATCTAATCAAAACAGAGTTATTACACTATAAAACAAGTCTTCAACTCTCTACGTTCTTGAGTTCTTGAATCATCATCAAAATTAACAAGCTTCATGTCCATCAAGTCTAACATCAAGTCCTTGAATGTTCAACAATCTCCCCCTTTTTGATGATGATCAAAATTTTCTTTTAAAGCCTTGTAATAACCTGTTTTATCTGTCATACTAACAAACACATTAAACATACCAGATAATATTTAAAAACAATAATATTAGGCTTTAAATATTTCTCCCCCTATTTTGATTATAATAAAAAAATGAAAGAATGCTTCAATAACAATCATAAGGGCTCCCCCTCAAAATATGCATAACTTGGAGATAACTCCCCCTCAATCAAAGCAATAAAAGAACACCACATTTTATTTCAGAAATAATCATTCATTACAATATAAGAAAAAAATAACAATCAAATTTAAAATTCTTCACTATCATCACTATGAAAGTGTGCATCAAATCTATTTTCTAAATGGCACACTTTATCATCTACATCAGATATACGACGAATTATTTCCTCATGCCATACTCCAGAAAGAGTGAAGAATGTTTGCATCCTCTGATTCATATCAGATAACATGTCTTCCATGGATTGTCGAGTTTCATGATGAGTAGAGGAAGTCCCAACACTTTGGATTTGATCAGACGGAAGCTCAGTAGCAGGAGGCATATCTTCATCAGAATCTTCATTATCGTCACCTTGGTTTGGAACGTCATCCTTGTGAACATAAATATCGTTGACACGCACCATTTGTAGTTGGATCAATGTGCTATCTAGCATACGATTCAAGTTATTTGTTCGCACTGTTTGTTCACCTTCGACATTTACTCCTTTGTATTCAAGGATGCGAGAGACAAGGAGAGCATATGGAATTTTGAAGGTGGGATGGCGTTTGGCTTTTAACATAGTCATGGTGACAAGAACGCCCCAATCTAAAGGCTCATTATTCATTATGGCATGAATAATACGAAGATCAATTGAAGAACATTGAGCATGATTCGTAGCCCGGGGACATAGGATCCAGACAAGTAAATGCAGAATCATGCGTTCCTCCTTCTTCAAAGGTCCAGCTAGAAGGAGACGCCCAATCTCCATGGAGGGGTTTCGCAGAAAAGAACGATAAGCTAAGATCCTATCAAAATCATCTAACTCACCATACATGTTAATAGCATCTTCTCTAATAGGAAAGTGGGCAACGTTTTCCCAAATATCATCATCAAGAATAATTGTGACCCCCTTTACTCGAGAGGTAGCAATTTGATCTCTAAATTTGAACCTAGAGTAAAATACCCTAACTAAGTCAGGATAATACGTACCTTGCATTTGGATGAAAGGGAGAACTCCTTGAATTTCAAGGAGATTAGGAAAGTTGAATCCCCTATTGATGAATTGCTCACCAATAAGGAACTTAGGAGAAATAATACCACGTTCCTTCCAATAGGACAGAAATTCTTGTCGACCTTCTGCATTAGAAATCCATCCTTCTACAGAATTAGGACGGGGATGAGATGAGGGTGCAAATCTTCTTCTAGTGGGGATTTTTAGACGAGAAGATGAGGCCATTGATGGATTAGAAGAGTAACAAGAAGATTTAAGAGGACAAGTGAGAAGAAGGCAAGATTGATAGAATGAGGCAAGAAAGCTTGATTTCAAGAGATAAAAGTGAGTAGAAGTGAAATGGAGGTCCCTATTTATATTCAAGCATGTCTAACGGTCATATGGAAGTGAATAAGAGTCAAGATAGCCGTTGGCAACGGCTAGGAATCCAAACTTGCCAGGTTTAATCGATTAAAACTCAAATTAATCGATTAAACCACTTCCAAACCCATTTAATCGATTAATTTGAGCAGTTAATCGATTAACACTGGTTTTAATCGATTAATGGACGAATTAATCGATTAATCTAGAGAGGAATTTCATGTTTTGGGTGTTTTGGATGCAAATAATCGATTATAACTCCAATTAATTGATTATTCCAGAGAGTACATCAAATTTTTGAGGTTTTTACACATGATAAACTATTAACATCCTGTATAATGAATTATATCCTTACAAACATCCAAAAACTGTCTGATTAAGCAGAATTTAAGCTATTTCTAGTATCCCTAAGTCTCTTCTAAGATCATAGAATCTATCCTTGGGTAGAGGCTTAGTAAAAATATCTGCTAATTGATGCTTTGTATCAACGTACTCTATTTTACAGTTACCTTTACTGATGTGATCTCTTAAGAAATTATGTCTAATTTCTATGTGCTTAGTCCTAGAGTGCATTACTGGATTCTTAGTAAGATTGATTGCACTCGTATTATCACACATCAAGGGTATGTCATTCAGAAATATACTATAATCTTCTAGCTGTTGTTTCATCCACAAAATTTGAGCACAACAATTACCAGCTGCAATATATTCAGCTTCAGTGGTAGATAAAGCAACACAAGCTTGTTTCTTAGAATGCCAAGATACTAAGGATGAACCTAACAAATGACATGTCCCACTAGTACTTTTTCTATCAATTTTGCATCCACCATAATCAGCATCAGAATATCCTATTAAACTAGAACAAGCATCAGATGGATACCATAAACCAAAACCAGTAGTTCCTTTTAAATATTTTAAAATATGTTTTACTGCAATTAGGTGAGATTCTTTTGGACAAGCCTGAAATCTAGCACACACACAGACAGAATGCATAATATCAGGTCTACTAGCAGTTAAGTATAACAATGAACCTATCATACCTCTATACATAGATTGATTAACTTCCAAACTGGATTCATCCTTGTCTAGATAGCATGAAGTTCCCATGGGTGTGTTAGCTTCCTTTGAGGTGTCCATTCCAAACTTTTTAAGAATCTCTTTGCAGTATTTAGTTTGAGAGATGAAAATGCCATCTTTAAGTTGCTTGATTTGTAGTCCAAGGAAGAATGTCAATTCTCCCATCATAGACATTTCAAACTCTCCCTGCATTATCTTAGCAAATTCTACACACAACGAATTATCAGTTGATCCAAAAATAATATCATCAACATATACCTGGACCAATAAGATATGTTCTTTAACTTTCTTTATAAACAGAGTAGAATCAATTTTTCCTCTAGAAAAATCATTTGAAGTTAGGAAACTACTTAGCCTTTCATACCAAGATCTAGGAGCTTGTTTCAATCCATATAATGCTTTCTTTAATTTAAAAATATGATTAGGATAACTAAAATCTTTAAATCCAGGGGGTTGCTCCACATAAACTTCTTCTTTAATAAAACCATTCAAAAATGCACTCTTAACATCCATTTGATATAATTTAAATTTCATCAAAGATGCATAAGCAAGAAGTAGGCGTATAGCCTCTAACCTGGCAACAGGAGCATAAGTTTCATCATAGTCAATACCTTCCTCCTGACAATAGCCTTTGGCAACAAGTCTGGCTTTATTCTTTGTTATGTTTCCATCTTCATCAAGTTTATTTCTAAACACCCATTTAGTTCCAATTACTTGATGTGACTCTTCTCTTGGGATTAATTCCCAGACTTGATTCCTTTCAAATTGGTTAAGTTCCTCTTGCATTGCTATGCACCATTGGTCATCTTTAAGTGCTTCCTCAACATTTTTGGGTTCTATCTGAGACACAAAAGCTACAGATATGCAGAAGTTAGTCATATTTCTAGTTCTTACCCCTTTTGAGATATCACCAATGATATTATCCATTGAGAGTCCTCTTGGTGATTGCCATTCTTTTGCTAATTCAGGTGTTTGAGAAGGCTCATTTTCTTCCAAATACAATTCATCAAGAGCCTCTCTTATATATTCATCATCACCTACAAGTTCTTTATTTGACTCAAGAGGATTTCCCCCAAGGTCTACAATTTCATCAAATGTAACATGAATAGATTCTTCAATATTTAAGGTTCTTTTATTAAACACCCTGTAAGCCTTGCTAGTTAATGAATAACCTAAGAAAATGCCATCATCGGCTTTAGAGTCAAATTTTCCTAAGTTGTCCTTTCCATTATTTAACACAAAGCACTTACATCCAAAAATTTTCAAATGAGCAACATTAGGCTTTCTACCATTAAACAATTCATAGGGAGTTGATTTTATAATTGACCTAATGAGCATTCTATTCAAAACATAACAAGCAGTACTAACCGCATCAGCCCAAAAATATTTAGGAACATTAGATTCATTTAACATAGTTCTAGCAAGTTCCTCTAATGACCTATTTTTCCTTTCAACTACACCATTTTGTTGGGGAATCCTAGGAGCAGAAAAGTTATGTAATATTCCATTTTCTTCACAATAACTTTCAAACTTTTCATTTTGAAACTCACTACCATGGTCACTTCTTAAAACTTTAATTCTTAAGTCTTTCTCATTTTGAATTTGTTTTGCAAATTTTCTAAAGACCTTAAAGGCTTCAATTTTCATAGTTAGGAAAAATGTCCAAGTATATCTAGGGTAATCATCAACAATCACAAGGCCATAATAATTTCCACCAAAGCTCTTTATCCTAGAAGGTCCAAATAAATCTAAATGTAATAATTCTAGGGGTTTTGAAGTGGAAATAACATTCTTTGATTTAAATAATGATTTTACTTGTTTACCTTTTTTACATGCATCACACAATCTATCTTTTTCAAATTTTAACTTAGGCAAACCAATAACTAAGTCTTTTGAAATCAATTTGTTCAAATGATGCATATTTATATGAGCCGCTCTCTTATGCCATAACCAAGGGTTCTCTTCCTTAGCAACTAAACATGTTATACTAGAATCATGTAAATAATCCAAATCAATCAAGTATATGTTATTATGCCTAATTCCTTTTAATTCTTCATTTTCGGAACCTATCAAATGTATGGTACAAAATTTACTTTCAAAGATTACCTTAAATCCTTTGTCACAAAGTTGACTTATGCTAAGGAGATTATGCTTTAGTCCATCAACAAGAAGCACATCCTTAATCTCCAATGTGTTTACACCACCTATATTTCCAATTCCAAGAATTTTCCCTTTGTTGTTGTCCCCATAAGTTACATATCCTTGTTCTTTAGCTTTGAAACTCACAAATTTTGATTTATCACCGGTCATATGCTTTGAACATCCACTATCAAGATACCACATAGACTTCTTAGATTTGGAAGTTTCCTACAAAACAAGAACATAGTAAACTTAGGTCCCCATAACTTTTGGGTCCTTGGGGTTAGAGACAAACAAAATTATTTAACAATAGGAACCTGTCGCCGCCTCCCCGAAGACGGGGGCGCGGTCGGAGCGACGCGATGGTTTTTCGACTCTTTTCGATTTTTCGCGTTTTTATTGGTGGTTACAACGCCTTTAGGTTGTCCGATAACCGGGCTAACCTAGGGGCGAGGTTTTCAAAAGTATCCCTGAGCTTTCCTATAACCGGGCTAACTCGGGGATTTATTTAATTTGGGTTCTATGGAGTCGCCACCGATATTTTTACCATAAACATCGGAAAAGGGTTTTTAAAAAAGGCGTTGGTTTTCGAAAACCAACTTGGTCATTAGAACCAGAGTTGGGTAAGGGAGTTAGTTACGTGTAAAGGAGGTATTAGTTCCTTTACGACGCCCCTTTCGGGTTCCCTATGATAGGCTGGCTAGCTTGAATAAATAATTAAACTGTAAAATAGTGCTTTTACCTTTTTTATTGTGCGGAATTTAAATGTATGACTACATGGCCCTAACTTCTATTGCATAATTTAAATGGCAGTAATGAAGATAGAGGGAGAGAATTATGCACCTCCAAGGCAAGCTTTTTATATATAAAGTGGGTGCGTTTTGGCAACCCTTCACTCTACACTCTCAGAAAACTCCGGAAATGCTTCGGAGGGGTCCTAAAGAAGATTTCAAACGCTCAAAATACTCCTAAAGACACTCAGAGACTCTGGAAATGCTTCAGAGGGATTCTTAGAGAGAGAAAAGCTAGAGAGAAGGGAGAGCTCTTTGAAGACTGTGTGTGAAAATGAGGGGGAGAGCGCCCCTATTTATAGTTTTTCGCACCTGACAGGTCGAGACCGCCGTCTCCTCTGACAAGGTCGAGACCGCCGTCTGGAAAGTCCAGACCGCCATCTCGACCAATCCAGAAAGCGAGACCGCCGTCTGGAAAATCCAGACCGCCGTCTCGATTTTGCAGGAAACGGGACCACCGTCTGGAGAATCCAGACCGCCGTCTCGAATTTGCGGGAAACGAGACCGCCGTCTGGAAAACCGAGACGGCGGTCTCGTCCTGGCGTTCAGACGAGACGGCGGTCTGGTCCTTCCAGACGGCGGTCTCGTCCTTTCAGGGCGAGAAACTTTATTTTTTGGGCCTAAAAACCTTCCTATCCTGGTACGAGAGCCTAATAGCCTCTCCTAATGACTTGTTAAGCTTCGGCCGTCTTCGAATAGGCTGCTTTCTGGCTTTATTCTGAGGCCGGGCAAGATTTGGGGTCTACAGCTGCCCCCCCTTTACCCGACTAGTCGACTGCTTGGCCTTCTGTGCCGAGGTGATCGACTGGAGGGTAAAGGAGTTGACCCTCTTGCCTGGTTGCCCTTCGGATGTACTGACTTCTGGCAGATGATCCTCTGGGAAAATGTTGTGTCGTTCGCTTCTGGGATGCTCCTTCGATGCGGTAGCTGATCCTTCGGTTGATGGGTATAACCCCCCCATTGGGCTGGTAGTTGCAGTCCGTTGTGCGGGACTGGATGGGTACGAGCCCCCCATCAGGGTGGTACAGTCCGTTGTGCGGGACTGGATGGGTTTGAACCCCCCATCAGGGCTGTACGGTCCGTTGTGTGGGACCGGATGGGTTTGAACCCCCCATTAGGGATGTACGGTCCGTTGTGTGGGACCGGATGGGTTTGAACCCCCCATCAGGGCTGTACGGTCCGTTGTGTGGGACCGGATGGGTTTGAACCCCCCATCAGGGCTGTAGTGTACAGTCCGTTGTGTGGGACCGGATGGGTTTGAACCCCCCATCAGGGTTGTACGGTCCATTGTGTGGGACCGGATGGGTTTGAACCCCCCATCAGGGCTGTACGGTCCGTTGTGTGGGACCGGATGGGTTTGAACCCCCCATCAGGGTTGTACGGTCCGTTGTGTGGGACCGGATGGGTTTGAACCCCCCATCAGGGTTGTACGGTCCGTTGTGTGGGACCGGATGGGTTTGAACCCCCCATCAGGGCTGTACGGTCCGTTGTGTGGAACCGGATGGGTTTGAACCCCCCATCAGGGCTGTACGGTCCGTTGTGTGGGACCGGATGGGTTTGAACCCCCCATCAGGGCTGTAGTGTACAGTCCGTTGTGCGGGACTGGATGGGTTTGAACCCCCCATCAGGGCTGTACGGTCCGTTGTGTGGGACCGGATGGGTTTGAACCCCCCATCAGGGCTGTAGTGGGGATTTTCCTCTTTTGTGCTCGACTTTTGGTAGTCGATTTTTATTGGTGATGGCTTAATCCTGCCTTTTTTCGTGGTTTTAACTCTTTTTTCTTGCGATTTTTGGATTTTGGCTTTTTCTTGAGCGTGTGCCTTTTTCCTTTTTAAGCTTCTTTTGTTACGCTGGCTTTTGTAAAGGAAGGCGAAGGTAAAGCTTTTTGGTTAGTGCAAGAAGGTCGGTGAATTCATACCGGGATACCCTTTTCTGTTATAAATGCAAGCATGAGACTGAATGCCTATAGTATTTTTGTTTGTTTTATTTTTGACAAAGTCATTTTTGTGCGACTATTTGTGTGTGGATGCTGTTAATGCAATTTTATTTGAGGACATTTAGAAAGTGACCGGTACTTTCCTTCTTTTTGTTCTCTCGTGATTTTTGTCTTTTTTTTTTTTTTTTTTTTTAACCCTATCTTTTGCCTAGACCGCCCTTTGCGGGTTTTCGATCTGGCGGGGTTTTTTTTTTTTTTTTTTTTTTTATGCCTTATCTTTTGCTTAGACCGCCCTTTGCGGGTTTTCGATCTAGCAGGCTACCTGGTATTTTTCCTTTGGGGTGACACTTGCCGGTAATGTTTGTTTTTATGCTTTCTTGAATTGCTTGTTTCATGCATGCTCATACTTCGTTAATACAGAGGCATTTACACAAGTAGGTAAAGAGAAAAGAAAGATATTTTTATTGAT
Organism: Sphenostylis stenocarpa; assembly: GCA_963425845.1. Lineage (NCBI taxonomy): Eukaryota > Viridiplantae > Streptophyta > Magnoliopsida > Fabales > Fabaceae > Sphenostylis > Sphenostylis stenocarpa. The sequence continues at coordinate 29,234,122 of OY731408.1, forward strand.
GTAAACAACTAGTTTACTTTTACATGGGGGTTTACAAAAGAATTTGTAAGCATGGCTGGCCAAGGTTGGCTAAACTGTATGGGGGTGCCACAATCGTGTCTGTGATCTTTGTTTCCCCGTTTTTCCTGGTCTCTTCAGTTGAGATGCCTGAATTCGGAGTGAAGACTATGCGAAGTCTGCTTGCTATTGTGGAGATATTACCTTAGCCGCCTTTGCGGTTTTCGGCTAAGGTAATCATTGCTCTTCTCTTTTTTTTTTTTTTTTTTTTTTTTTTTGCACCTCTAATTTTTGCCTAGGACGTATCCTAGCGAGGAATATAGACCCTATCTTTTGCCCAAGATGCTCTTTGCGAGTTTTCATCCTGACGGGTCATGAGCAATGTCTTTAGGCGTAGTATTTCTTTACCGCATCTGAGTTGACGGGATGTCGAAGCTCTTCTCCGTCCATATTGGTGAGGATAAGGGCTCCTCCTGAGAAGGCTCGCTTGACCACAAAGGGTCCTTCGTAGTTGGCTGCCCATTTCCCGATTTTGTCTTTCTGGGCTGGGAGCAGTTTCTTTACTACTAGATCTCCTTCTTGGAAAGTGCGGGGATTGACCTTCTTGTCGTAGGCCCTTTTGATTTTCCGCTGATAAGCTTGCCCCCGACATATGGCGTCCAGCCGTTTTTCTTCGATTAGGTTTAACTGATCATACCGGTTTTGGACCCATTCGGCTTCTGTTAGCTTGGCCTCCATGACGACCCGTAGGGAGGGTATTTCAACTTCTATTGGTAATACGGCCTTCATTCCGTATACAAGGGAAAATGGGGTTGCCCCTGTGGAGGTTCGTACCGACGTTCGGTAGCCGTGCAGAGCAAAAGGAAGCATCTCATGCCAATCTTTATAGGTGACTACCATTTTCTGAATGATCTTCTTGATATTTTTATTGGCTGCCTCTACTGCGCCATTCATCTTTGGCCGATACGGAGAGGAGTTGTGATGTTGGATTTTGAAATTTTGGCATAATAGGATCAGAGGTCTTCCTTCAACGGGCGGCACCAATACTGGTGGATTGGTTAAACAAGCTTTGATTTTATCGAACTCTTGTTGGCATTCTTCGTTCCACACCGTAGGCTGATTCTTGCGCAACAGTTTAAAGATGGGGATACATTTATCCGTTAACTGTGCGATGAAACGGGCAATGTAGTTTATTCGGCCTAGAAAACCTCTGACCTCCTTTTCTGTGCTTGGCGGAGGCATTTCCATAATTGCCTTTGTTTTGTTGGGGTCCACCTCGATTCCTCTTTCACTGACAATGAACCCTAGGAGTTTTCCTGATCGTACTCCGAAAGTGCATTTTGCTGGGTTTAGCTTAAGTTGATATTTCCGAAGTCGATCAAAAAGCTTTCGGAGATATTGAATATGGTCCATTTCATTTCTGGACTTGGCTATCATGTCGTCCACATATACTTCTATTTCTTTGTGGATCATGTCGTGAAATAGTGTGACCATAGCCCTTTGGTAGGTTGCCCCCGCATTCTTCAGCCCAAACGGCATTACTTGATAACAAAAGGTACCCCACGGTGTAATGAAGGAGGTTTTTTCTCTATCTTCAATGACCAATTTGATCTGGTTATACCCTGCGTACCCGTCCATGAAGGAATATAACGTGTTGGTAGCGGTATGGTCCACCAGTGTGTCTATGTGTGGTAGGGGAAAGTCGTCTTTTGGACTTGCTCGATTGAGGTCCCTATAATCCACGCAGACCGTGACTTTCCCGGTCCTTTTGATGACGGGTACTATGTTGGCCAACCAATCTGGGTATTTGGAAACCACCAGGAAATTGGCATCCAACTGCCTTTGCACCTCCTCTTTTATCATTAAGGACCAGTCGGGTTTGATCCTTCTAAGCTTTTGCTTTACAGGTCGGAATCCCTCTTTTAGTGGCAATTTGTGTTCCACTATGCTCGTGTCAAGCCCAGGCATGTCGTGATATGACCAAGCAAATACATCCATATATTCTTTCAGGAGCAGTATCAACCCCTTTTTCGTGCTACTTTCCATTTGGGTGCCGATGTTCACCTTTTTATCCTCATCCTCTTTTCCCAAATTGACAGTTTCTATTTCTTCCTGATGCGGTTGTGTGTTTCTTTTTCCAGCATCCTTTGCATGTCCGGAGAAATGGTCTCCTGCTCACTGTCGGACTCAGTCCATTCGCCTTCCGTCTGCAGGGTCCACAGAGATTCATCGATCATAGACATGATGTGTTTTAGGTTCTGTTTTAGTTATAGATTTTATTATTCAATTTATTTTTGAAAGAATAATAAATATAAGAGGGAAAAGAATGAATATGACAAAATGCCTCGTATATTAATGGAAATGAGAATGTATGTACAAGCCCTTTTAATCAAAAATTCCTGTGGCCACGGGCGGGGACCACAGGAGATGTAGAGAAAAGCTTTAAAAACAAAACCCCTAGGGCTGATCCTCCCAGTCCTCCCTCTCTGTTACTCTGGTTTTGACAGAGGTTTGTCATCGATGCTGGAAGCAGAGGCATCGAAGGTTATCCAACCGGCGTCGATTAACTCTTGGACCTTATATTTCAAGGTCAAACAGTTGTCGGTTGAATGTCCTGGTGCATCCGAGTGGTAGCTACATTTTTCATTGGGCTTGTACCACTCGGGATAGGGAGGCTCCGGCTGCTTCTTGGGAGGAACGCGTGCCAGGAGGCTGGCCTCTAACAGCTGGGGCAGCAGCTTTGCATAGGAGGTGGGGATAGGCGTGAACTTCCTTTTTTTTTTCCGTGGCTGCCTCTCTGTCTGAGGGGTGGAGGAAGGAGTCGCGAAATTGATGGCGTGCACGGCTTCCTCCTTCTTTCTGGAGGGCTTTTTGAATGATGTGCTGGGAGGTGAAGGTCGTGCTATTTTGCCACTCCTCAACCCTTGCTCCACTCTCTCTCCTACAGTGACTATGTCTGAGAAGAGGTTGGAGGTACTGGCTATCGCCTTGTCGTAGTACGCTCCGGTCAGTGAATCGATGAACATAGCCACTGTCTCCTTGTCCGTCAAAGGAGGCTCTATTTGGGCCACCATTTCCCTCCATCTCTGGGCGTATGCTTTGAAGGCCTCATCGCTCCTTTTGCTCGGAGCTCTGAGATCTGACCTGTCAGGTGTCAGATCGATGTTGTAACGGTAGCGACGGAGGAAAGCGTCTGCCAGCTGCTTCCAGTTCTGGACCTGCCCTCTTTCCAACTGCATGTACCAGTTGAGAGCCGTGTCTGCCAGACTCTCCTGAAAGCAATGGATCAGGAGTTTCTCGTTGTCAGCATGGGCGGCCATCTTACGGCAATACATCGTAAGATGGTTCTTAGGACAGGTCATCCCGGCGTATTTGGGGAAGTCCGGGATCTTGAATTTTGGAGGGAAGCGGATGTCCTTCACAAGGCACATGTCAGCCACCTCCTTGACGTCGAAGTTATGCCCTTCGACCGCCTTCAGCCTCTCCTCTAGGGCGGAGAGTTGTTGTTTGGATATTTCTGGAGTAAGGAGGCTTGCAGTCTTAACATCCTTATCGCCATAGAAGTGTTCTTCCTCCTCTTCCTCATGAGGAGGGATATGCTCAGCTTGGCCCTCGCCGCCCTTGCTCTGGCCTTGGTGCACGACCTCCATTAGTTGGGCCATTTGTTCGCGGAGGATGTTACCCTCTGCAGTAAGCTTGCGGTTTTGCTCCTCCAAACTCTCCATTGCCTTAGCCTTTTGCGCACGAGTACGAGTGGGGAGAGGACCAGCCACTTTCTAGAATGTCCGAGAAGTTTTATTAATGCATGTTGAGTGCTTAAACTACTATGAGTATGCTTATGCATGAGAGGTTTTATTTAAATGATGTTGAATGCGCTCTTATTTTTATTTTCTCTCTTTGTTTTTTCTTTACTCATGATATGATGTAATATGGATGAGTTGACTTTGTCAAAATTCTTTTTGTTTATTGGATGTATTTTATTTTTGATTTTTTTTATTTTGATTTTTATTGCTTTTTTTATTTTATAGCCTTTTATCTCTTCTGTCGGAACTGCGTGGCTACTTAGCTTACAAAGAACCTGAAACCAGGCTAGCTAAAAGGCAGACTGTCCGAGATAAAATATGGCTTTATGCGAAAGAATATTTATCGTCCCTTATCTCTTCTGTCGGAACTACGTGGCTACTTAGCTTATAAAGAACCTGAAACCAGGCTAGCTAAAAGACAGACTGTCCGAGATAAGGGTGTTTATTTGTGAAATATATTTTTGTGATTTTGTTCCGTTGTTTGTTTATGCTATGCAACAATCAAGTGCAACAAACATAACACACAATTCGATCATCCCCGAGCAGGCGAGATTTCGATTTTATCACGAGGTAGGGTTCTCCTGCAGAAAAGTGCGTTGGTTAGGGTAGGTTCTAGCTGTTCTCACCAGGCTAAGGCCCCCAAGGTGCCCCCATTATAGGGTCCCCACTCTCCAGCCGTCCAACCATGCTCAGCACTAAGGCCAGAGTCGGTCTTGTTGCCAAAAGAGGAAGGTTATCACCTTGAGTGGTGGTTTCCGATCACACTGGTGGGCACAAGGCCCTAACTGCAGCGAACCGTACCTGCCACCCACTCCCTATGGTTATCTCACTCGCCCCCGGGTATAGAGGGAACTGTAGTGTGCAAGGGTTTTGTGTGCAATTTATATTCCAATCAATTGTGGAAGTATAAACAAACAACGGTTTATTGAAAGCCAAACAATAAAACATGTTATAATACAAGGTAAGGGTAAAAGCGCTATTTTTCGGTTTTAATTATGTTTAAGCCAGCCCATCACTAAATGGGATCAACTCTCTAGGCTTCCCCAGTGGAGTCGCCATCTGTCGCCGCCTCCCCGAAGACGGGGGTGCGGTCGGAGCGACGCGATGGTTTTTCGACTCTTTTCGATTTTTCGCGTTTTTATTGGTGGTTATAACGCCTTTAGGTTGTCCGATAACCGGGCTAACCTAGGGGCGAGGTTTTCAAAAGTATCCCTGAGCTGTCCTATAACCGGGCTAACTCGGGGATTTATTTAATTTGGGTTCTATGGAGTCGCCACCGATATTTTTACCATAAACATCGGAAAAGGGTTTTTAAAAAAGGCGTTGGTTTTCGAAAACCAACTTGGTCATTAGAACCAGAGTTGGGTAAGGGAGTTAGTTACGTGTAAAGGAGGTATTAGTTCCTTTACGACGCCCCTTTCGGGTTCCCTATGATAGGCTGGCTAGCTTGAATAAATAATTAAACTGTAAAATAGTGCTTTTACCCTTTTTATTGTGCGGAATTTAAATGTATGACTACATGGCCCTAACCTCTATTGCATAATTTAAATGGCAGTAATGAAGATAGAGGGAGAGAATTATGCACCTCCAAGGCAAGCTTTTTATATATAAAGTGGGTGCGTTTTGGCAACCCTTCACTCTACACTCTCAGAAAACTCCGGAAATGCTTCGGAGGGGTCCTAAAGAAGATTTCAAACGCTCAAAATACTCCTAAAGACACTCAGAGACTCCGGAAATGCTTCGGAGGGATTCTTAGAGAGAGAAAAGCTAGAGAGAAGGGAGAGCTCTTTGAAGACTGTGTGTGAAAATGAGGGGGAGAGCGCCCCTATTTATAGTTTTTCGCGCCTGACAGGTCGAGACCGCCGTCTCCTCTGACAAGGTCGAGACCGCCGTCTGGAAAGTCCAGACCGCCGTCTCGACCAATCCAGAAAGCGAGACCGCTGTCTGGAAAATCCAGACCGCCGTCTCGATTTTGCAGGAAACGGGACCGCCGTCTGGAGAATCCAGACCGCCGTCTCGAATTTGCAGGAAACGAGACCGCCGTCTGGAAAACCGAGACGGCGGTCTCGTCCTGGCGTTCAGACGAGACGGCGGTCTGGTCCTTCCAGACGGCGGTCTCGTCCTTTCAGGGCGAGAAACTTTATTTTTTGGGCCTAAAAACCTTCCTATCCTGGTACGGGAGCCTAATAGCCTCTCCTAATGACTTGTTAAGCTTCAGTCGTCTTCGAATAGGCTGCTTTCTGGCTTTATTCTGAGGCCGGGCAAGATTTGGGGTCTACAGAACCCAAATGTATTTACCTTTAGGAACACCAAAATGTTTTATTTTACATTTATTTGAAGTGTGACCTTGTTTCATACAATAAAAACATGCTTTTGATGTAGCTTTAGTATAAGATGCATTTCTAACAATAGATGCTCTAGTTCCTTTTTCTACCCATACTCTTTTATTTTTCTTTTTAGACTTTTTCAAAGGAACTTGATGATTTATACTATTTTGAGCTACAACAATTTTATCCTTCTTCAAATCACTTATCTCCTTTTCGGCTTTGTCAAGTAAATGATTAAGAATATCTATATCATATTCATACTCTTTACAAGTTTCACATGCTAAGTTCTTATCATCATCCTCATCTAAACATACAATTTTCGTTTCTAAGGATTCTTTTTCTTCTAAACATGTGATTTTCGTTTTTAATGAGTCAATTTCCTTTTCGGATCTACTTAAACTCTTCTTCACAACTTTATATTCATTTTTCAAATTCTTAAAGGCACTAAATAATTCATTATATGCATTTTGCAGTTCATCATAGTTATTATCATCATCACTAGAAGATGAGTCAGAATCACTTACCTCAAAGTCGGAAGATATGTTGTCATTTGCCATTAAGCAAATATTTGCTTCTACTTCCGAGTCACTTGATTCCGAACTTGAATCACTGTTGTCCCAAGCAATATAAGCTTTCTTCTTGAAGAACTTTTTGCTTTTGTTTTCTTCGTTCTTCTTATTTGGACATTCAGTCTTTACATGTCCTGCTTCACCACAACCATAACATTTTATATTTACGGAAGTACTTTCTCTTACCTTTCCCTTACCTTTGAATGGATGTCTTCCTTTAGCTTTCATGAATTTGGTGAACTTCTTTATCATAAGACTCAATTCTTCTTCTTCGTTCTCTGAGTCTTCTTCTTCCTTTTTATTTTTACCTTTGGAAATTTCGGTTTTGAAGGCTAGGTTCTTCTTTTGATATTGTCCTTATTCTTCATTTAGCCTTCCAAGTTCAAGTTCATGCTCTCTAAGCTTTCCAAAGAGCGCCGCCATAGACATTGTGGAAAGATTTTGTGACTCCGAGATGGCCGTCACCTTAGGTTGTCATTTCCTATCCAAAGATTTTAAGATTTTAACATTCAATTCATCAACGTCAAAGATTTTACCTAATCCGGTGAGATGGTTCACAATATGAGTGAAACGCTTTTGAACGTCAAATATCGTTTCGCCTTGTTGCATCCGAAACATCTCGTATTCTTGGATTAGAGAATTTTTTCGTGCTCTCTTAACATCGTCGATACCTTCGTGGGTCACTCTTAGCATTTCCCACATCTCCTGAGCACTTTTACAAACAGAGATCCTGTAAAACTCGTCAAGGGTTAAAGCAGATGAAATTATATTTCTAGCCCTAATGTCAAATTGTGCTTTTCTATTTTCCTCTGTTGTCCATCTAGAAAAAGGTTTGGGAACGTCAACACCGTTCTCAGTAACTTTAGGAATATAGGGACCATTTAAAATAGTGTCCCAAACGCCTCTATCAACAGACTCTAAAAAGATTTGCATTCTTACTTTCCAGAAAGGATAATTTTGACCCACAAAAAGTGGGGGTCTGTTGATAGACGCACCTTCGGCAAAAATTTGTTTTTGTCCGGCCATTTTCGAAAAGTTTGAATGACTATCAAAGCAAGCTCTAATACCACTTTTTAGAATCGCGCAGCGGAATGTTCGCGTGGTCGGACAAAAACCAAGAGGGGAGGTGAATTGGTTTCTTAACAAAAATTAGGTTTTCAAAATTTCCCCCAAATTTTACCGATAAAAAAACTATGTAAATGTAAATAGAGAAGAGATAGAATCTTATACAGGAGATTTATACTGGTTCGGATCAAAAGACCCTACGTCCAGTTGCTAATCACTCAAACAGAGGATTAACGCTGTCACTATAATCAAAGTTGTTACAAGCAGATTACAATGGAAAAGATAAAGTAAAGAAAACACCTCTCTTGAAATCCACAAGAGATGAAGAACAACTTTCCCTAGAGACGGCACAACACACAATCCATTAAGAACTCCACTTAGTGATTCTTATCGCTTCTAGCCCACACCAGGTTCCAAAAGCCCCTTTTTCTTGCAACAAACAGTTCTCTGGAACTCACAGCACTTAACTTTTGTATGAAAAAGGTTGTTCTTGTTTTCTGAGTGCCATAGAGAAGCTTAAGTAGAGAAATTAGGGTTTGGGAATTGGGATTTTCGAAACTAGGAGTCTTGGAATTAGGGTTTTCGAAAATGTTAGAAATGTAGGCTGAGATCAAGAGGGGGGGTGAATTGATCTTTGAAAGATTTTCGCAATTAACAGATTATCTATTTCAAAGATTAAGTATTCTGACCAATTCTTGAATTAGACAGCAAGCAATCAAAAATAGTTACAAAATTAAAGAAGAGAAAGGTTTAGAAAGATATCACCAAGGTTTATACTTGGTTCACCCAATCCCGTGGCTACGTCCGAGTCTCCAGCCAAATTCCAGCTGGGTTCCACTAGATTGAATGTTTTACAGATTACAACCTTAACCTCACACTCAATCTACAACAAGAACCACAATTCCAGTTCCTGCACCTAACCTTTCACCAAGAACCAAATTCCAGTTCTTGACCTACCCTGCAGCCGAATTCCAGCTATAGAAACCAGTGCCCACAATTCCAGGCACCCACAATACAGTAAAAGAAAGTAAAGAAACAAATAGAAGAAACTAAGAACGCTCAAACCAGTTTTATGCAGTTCTGCAAGATGTGTTTCTTCTTCAAAAGAATGCAATTTTGCCTCAAGAAAGAACTTTGATGAACTTCACAAAAACAAGCGTGATTCTCTCTTGAAAGTAGCGCTTTTGATTGCTTGATTGATTGCTAAAAGATGTGTTTTAAAAAGGTTAAACAATTATTTTTATATAGAAGATTTTCAAAACTACTGGTTTAATTAATCTGTTAAAATAATCTTTTAATCTGTTAAAAGTCTTGTTTTAATCTGTTAAAACTTCTTTTAATCCATTAAACCATTCTTGATTATTTTCCAGATTTGTTTTAACTGATACGACAATGTTTATATCAATTAAAACTCTTTACAAAAAATCTTCCAAACTGTTTTAATCGATTGTTTCGACTTTCAATTGATTAAAATACTGCAAAACATTCTTATAAACTTTTCCAAGTGATTTTAACTGATAAAAATATGTTTTAATCGATTAAAAAGCTGTGTAGAAATTCTCTTAAGTTGTTTTAATCGATTGAAACGTAATTTAATCGATTAAAATAATTTTGATCGATCATAACTCAATTCTGATCGATCATATCTGGTTCTGATCGGTCATAAAGCCATTCTGATCGATCATCTGTTATACCAAGTGGTTTTAATCGATTATTTCGAAGTTATATCGATTAAAATACTGCCAAAACACTTCTCTGAACATTTTAAGTGATTTTAATCGGTTATTTCAAAACTGTATTAGTTAAAATACTGGCAGAAGGTTTTCAAAACTTCCTTTAATGAAAACAATCGGTTATCTCGAAATTATATCAGTTAAAAACCTGTTACAAAAGTATTAAGAACATTTTAGTTGATAAAGTTTATATGCTATTAGTGAAAATAGTTGGTTAAGAAAACTTTTATCAAAATACTTTGTTTTTAACCGTTTAAACATTTTTTAGAGGCATTTGCAAAATCTTTTAAATGAAGAAACCTCATGCAGCAGAAAGATAAAAATGATTATACCTAAGCAGAGCTGCAGACACACTAATCCCTCTACTCTTTTATCTAAGAGACTTTGACTGCTACAAAGTTGCCTTTGACTTCATTTTTGTCTTCAACAAATCAACAAGATCTTTGCCAAAGTAATTTAATAAGATCTTCATCACTTTCAGTCTCCCCCTATTTGATGAAGACAAACATCACTTTGAATAAAAACTCTGTAGAAGAAGTCACTTGAATAATAGATTAGTGAGTAATCAAAAAATAATCATTTCTCCCCCTAAATTGCAGTTTCCCCTAAATAAAGAATTATTCGCCCTAAATTGATCAAAAGTAAAGCAATTATTTCTCCCCCTTTTGACTTCATCAAAAATAGGGATCAGAGGAAAAAAAATATGCATGGTATGTATCAAGTTTTAGATTTTGAAAATAGAAAGAAAAAAAATTTGCATACAATACCTTACTCATGTAAAGACCAATCAAAGTTGATTCAAACTTATCTTCATTAACACGTTTGTAATGAATACAAATAATGCGTGTAAAGATAAGGGAACCACGCTTTAGTAGCATGTTACAAGAACAGCCATTAACTAAAGCCTTTAATTTTTCTTTCCAGAATAAAAATCGATTAAAAACAGGACAAAAATTGATTAAAAGGTTCTTGTTAATGGTTTTAATCGATTGAAATAATGGTTTAATCGATTAAAAAAGTGATGAAATTCGAAAGTTTGAAACATAAGTTCATTTAATCGATTAATTCGACATTTAATCGATTAAAACAGTAAAGAAAAAAGTTGTATAAATGCTTTTAATCGATTTAAAGCTTGTTTGTATCGATTAAAACAACCAGATTTGAAAACTATGTAATATTTGATGCATCTATCATGCCTAATTTAGTGCGAATTTTGTAAAACCGATCACGAGCAAGATGTTTTGTAAAAATATCTGCTAGTTGTTTTTCAGTTTCTATAAAGAAAATTTCACAATCACCTTTCAAAACATGATCTCTAATGAAATGATGTCTAATTTCTATATGTTTTGTCCTAGAATGTTGAATTGGGTTTTTAGTTAACATAATGGCACTAGTATTATCACATAAGAGAGGGATTTTTCTAAGAATTAAACCATAATCCTCAAGCTGTTGCTTGATCCAAAGAGATTGAGCACAACAACTTCCAGCTGCAATGTACTCCGCTTCAGCTGTAGAGAGGGCAACACATGATTGTTTTTTTACTGTGCCATGAAATTAGACATCTCAAGGAGATGAAATTTCTTTAAAAGTTCTGTGCAATACTTAGATTGATGAAGAAAACTTCCTTCTTGAAGTTGTTTAATTTGTAATCCAAGAAAGTAGTTGAGTTCCCCCATCATAGACATCTCAAATTCTCCCTGCATATCTTCGATAAATTCTTTACATAAAGACTCATTAGTGGCTCCAAATATGATGTCATCAACATATACTAGAATTACATCATTATTCAATTTTTTTAAGAATAAAGTTTTATCAACCAAACCTCTTTGATAGCCCTTTGAAATGAGAAAATTACTTAACCTTTCATACCATTGTCTTGGGGCTTGTTTGAGACCATACAAAGCTTTCTTTAATCTATAAACATATTCTGGATGAATATGATCTTCAAAACCAGGTGGTTGTGTAACAAAAACTTCTTCATTCAAATATCCATTCAAGAAAGCACTTTTGACATCCATTTGAAATAACCTGAAACTTTTCATTGAAGCATAAGCAAGTAAAAGTCTAACTGCCTCTAATCTAGCAACAGAAGCATATGTTTCATCAAAATCAATTCCTTCTTGCTGATTATACCCCTTAGCAACTAATTTGGCCTTATTCCTAGTAATTATACCATTTTCATCCATTTTATTCCTAAAAACCCATTTTGTTCCTACAATATTTGCATTATCTGGTTTTGGAATTAATTCCCATACTTCATTTCTTGTGAATTGATTTAATTCATCATGCATAGCATTAATCCAGTTATTATCCTTTAATGCATCAAATATGGTTTTTGGTTCAATTTGTGATACAAATGCCATGTGATTGCAAAATTTATTTAAAGATCTTCTAGTGGAAACTCCCTGGTTTATTTCACCAATGATGTTCTCTATTGAAATATTTCTTGGAGTTTTCCATTCTTTAGGTAGCTACTCTTCAGATTCTTCAATATCTTCAACCTGTTTTTGAGAAACTCGTTGATTCTGCGATTTTAATCGATACATTTTATCGATTAAAACATCATCTTCTCGTACTATACTCGAAATATTATGCATACTTGGGTTAGTCTCATCAAATACAACATGGACAGATTCTTCTACAGTATTTAGCCTTTTGTTAAAGATTCTATAAGCATGGTTATTCAATGAATATCCCAAGAAGATACCTTCATCTGATTTGGAATCAAACTTTCCAAGACTTTCCTTTCCATTGTTTAGAAAAAAAAAACTTACTTCCAAAAACTCTAAAATAGTTTATGTTAGGCTATCCTGAAAAAATCGTTTCTGTTAAATGCAGATATGATGATATTTTTGGCAATACAATCATCTTGGATTAATTTCTTTTCACAATCATTTAAGCTAGACCAATCTTTGTTAGAAACATCAGTTTTTTGTTCAATGATATTCCACACATTTTTACCAACAGATTCAATAAAGATCTTCATCCTAATCTTCCAAAATGGATAATCTGTTCCATAAAACAGTGGAGGTCTATCAATACAAGCACCCTCAGAAAATTTGTTTCCAGCCATGGATCGAAAAACTTGAATAATTCTCAAGAACCTTGCTCTTGATACCAATTGTTAGAAATGTAGGCTGAGATCAAGAGGGGGGGTGAATTGTGTTAGAATCGCGCAGCGGAATGTTCGCGTGGTCGGACAAAAACCAAGAGGGGGGGGTGAATTGGTTACTTAATAAAAATTAGGTTTTCAAAATTTTCCCCAAATTTTACCGATTAAAAACTGCGTAAATGTAAATAGAGAAGAGTAGAGAAGATTACACAATAGGTTTATACTGGTTCGGATCAAAAGACCCTACGTCCAGTTGCTAATCACTCAAAAGAGGATTAACGCTGTCACTAAGAACAAAGTTGTTACAACACAAATTATAATGAAAAAGATAAAGTTAAAGATAAAACCTCTCTTGAAATCCACAAGAGATGATAAACAGACTTTCCTCGGAGACGGCACGAACACACAATCCACTAAGAACTCCACTTAGTGATTCTTATCGCTTCTAGCCTCACACCAAGTTTCCAAAAGCCCCGAAGAACAGCTTTCCCGGAGACGGCACAGACACTCAATCCACTAAGAACTCCACTTAGTGATTCTTATCGCTTCTAGCCTCACACCGGAGTTTCCAAAAGCCCCTTTCCTTGCAACAAACAGTTCTCGGCACTCACGACACTTAACTTTTGTATGGAAAGAGTTGTTCTTTAGTTGTTCATCGTTTCTTAGTGCTAAAGCAGAGTTTAAGTAGGGAAATTAGGGTTTAGGAATTGAGGATTTCGAAACTAGGGTTCTTGGTAATTGGGTTTTCGAAAATAGGGTTAATTTGAAATTTAATTTGAAAAACAGATCGAAATAATCGATTATTTGGAGTAATAATCGATTAAAACGAAGCCAAATACTTCGAACCCAACCCTCTTCGGAATAATCGATTATTTGGTGAAATAATCGATTATCCGTACTGGACAGGTACAAAACAATCGATTCTTTTGTCGTTTTAATCGATTAAAACAGTGAGTTTGTATAGAAAGTGTTTTCTCATTGTTTTAATCGATTATTTACCTATATAATCGATTAAACCCGAGCTCTGAATGATAAATTTGAGCTTTTTGAAGCTTCTAAGTTACAGACTATGTACCGGCTATCTTAGACTCTAAAAATACAGACTCAATCTTAAATAAATCGAAGTTATTACAATACAATTATCACCAATCTTCAATCTTCAATATTCTAAGTCTTTAGTTCTTGGATCATCATCAAAATCCATTCTTCATATTCATCAAGTGCAACATCAAGTCCTTGAATTGTCAACAATCTCCCCCTTTTTGATGATGATCAAAATTTTCTTTTAAAGCCCTTTGTAATAACCTGTTTTATCTGTCATACTAACAAACACATTAAACATACCAGATAACATTTAATATTGAATCATAGGCTTTAAATTTTTCTCCCCCTATTTTGATTATAATCAAAAAGAACTCTGCAACATCAATAATAAGAGCTCCCCCTCAAAATATGCATAAGTTAGAGAAAGCTCCCCCTCAATCATAGCATGAAAGAAACATCATATTTTACAACATCAAGACAATAACAAAAGAAAATTCATCAATTATCTCTACATTAGACAACTTTAATCGATTATTTCCAAGTAAATAATCGATTTTTAGAGGCATTTAATCGATTATTTCACGAGATAATCGATTATTCCAGAGGAGAATACCCTGTTTTGGACGTTTTGAGGAAAAATAATCGATTATCACTTCCAGTAATCGATTATTCCAGAGGCTATATTAAGTTTTTAAGGTTTTTACACATTATAACCTATGAATATCCTGCATCACGAATTTAATCATAACAATCATCCAAAATCATTCAAATTAAGCAGAATTTAAGCTATTTCTAGTATCCCTAAGTCTCTTCGAAGATCATAGAATCTATCCTTGGGTAGAGGCTTAGTAAATATATCTCGCTAATTGACGTTTAGTGTCTACATACTCTATCTTACAGCTTCCTTTCTCGATATTATCTCTTAAAAAATGATGTCTAATCTCAATATGTTTAGTCCTAGAGTGCATTACTGGATTTTTAGTTAAGTTGATTGCACTCGTATTATCACACATTAATGGAATGTCATTTAAATATATGCTATAATCCTCTAATTGTTGTTTCATCCACAGAATTTGAGCACAACAACTACCAGCTGCAATATATTCAGCTTCAGTGGTAGATAAAGCAACACATGCTTGTTTCTTAGAATGCCATGATATTAAGGATGAACCTAACAAATGACATGTCCCACTAGTGCTTTTCCTATCAATTTTACATCCACCATAATCAGCATCAGAATATCCTAATAAACTAATACAAGCATCAGACGGATACCACAAGCCAAATCCAGTAGTTCCTTTTAAGTATTTTAAAATATGTTTTACTGCAATTAAATGAGATTCTTTAGGACAAGCCTGAAATCTAGCACACACACAGACAAAATGCATAATATCAGGTCTACTAGCAGTTAAGTATAATAGTGATCCTATCATACCTCTATACATAGTTTGATTTACTTCCAAACCTGATTCATCCTTGTCTAAATAGCATGAAGTTCCCATGGGTGTGTTAGCTTCCTTTGAGGTGTCCATACCAAACTTTTTGAGGATCTCTTTGCAGTATTTAGTTTGAGAGATAAAAGTTCCATCTTTAAGTTGCTTGATTTGAAGTCCAAGGAAGAATGTTAATTCTCCCATCATAGACATTTCAAACTCTCCCTGCATAATCTTAGCAAATTCTACACACAAAGAATTATCAGTTGATCCAAAAATAATATCATCAACATATACCTGGACCAATAAGATATGTTCTTTAACTTTCTTAATAAACAGTGTAGAATCAATTTTTCCTCTTGAAAAATCATTTGCAGTTAGGAAACTACTTAATCTTTCATACCAAGATCTAGGAGCTTGTTTTAACCCATATAATGCTTTCTTTAATTTGTAAATATGATTAGGATTATTAAAATCTTCAAATCCAGGGGGTTGCTCTACATACACTTCTTCTTTAATAAAACCATTTAAAAATGCACTCTTTACATCCATTTGATATAGTTTAAATTTCATCATAGACGCGTAAGCAAGAAGTAGGCGTATAGCCTCTAACCTGGCCACAGGAGCATAAGTTTCATCATAATCTATACCTTCCTCCTCGACAATAGCCTTTTGCAACAAGTCTGGCTTTATTCTTTGTTATATTACCATCTTCATCAAGCTTATTTCTGAATACCCATTTAGTTCCAATAACTTGATGTGACTCTTCTCTTGGGATTAGTTCCCGAGACTTGATTCCTTTCAAATTGGTTAAGTTCTTCTTGCATGGCTATGCACCACTGATCATCTTTAAGTGCTTCCTCAATGTTTTTAGGTTCAATCTGTGACACAAAAGCAACGGACATACGTAAATTATTCATATTTCTAGTTCTTACCCCTTTTGAGATATCACCTATGATATTGTCCATTGAGAGTCCTCTAGGTGATTGCCATTCTTTTGCTAATTGAGGAGTTTGAGAAGGCACATTATCTTCCAAGTATAATTCATCAAGGGCCTCTCTTATATATTCATCATCACCTGCAAGTCTTTTATTTGACTCAAGAGGATTTCCCCAAGGTCTACAATCTCATCAAAGGCAACATGTATAGATTCTTCTATATTCAAAGTTCTTCTATTAAATACTCTATACGCCTTGCTAGTTAAAGAATAACCTAGAAAAATACCCTCATCGGCTTTTGAATCAAATTTTCCTAGATTGTCCTTTCCATTATTTAGTACAAAACATTTACAACCAAAAATTTTCAAATGTGCAACATTAGGTTTTCTACCATTAAACAATTCATATGGAGTAGATTTCATAATTGACCTAATGAGCATTCTATTTAAAACATAACATGCAGTACTAACCGCATCAGCCCAAAAATATTTAGGAACATTAGATTCATTTAACATAGTTCTTGCAAGTTCCTCTAATGACCTATTTTTCCTTTCAACTACACCATTTTGTTGGGGAGTCCTAGGAGCAGAAAAGTTATGTAATATACCATTTTCCTCACAATAATTCTCAAACTTTTCATTTTGAAACTCACCACCATGGTCACTTCTTAAAACTTTAATCCTTAGGTCTTTCTCATTTTGTATTTGTTTAGCAAACTTTCTAAAGACCTTAAAAGCTTCACTTTTCATAGTTAGGAAAAATGTCCAAGTGTACCTAGAGAAATCATCAACAATTACAAGACCATAATAATTTCCACCAAAGCTTTTTATCCTAGAAGGTCCAAATAAATCTAAATGTAATAATTCTAGGGGTTTTGAAGTGGAAATCACATTTTTTGATTTAAATGATGATTTAACTTGTTTACCTTTTTGGCATGCATCACACAATCTATCTTTTTCAAATTTCAATTTAGGCAATCCAATAACTAAGTCTTTTGATATCAATTTATTCAAATGATGCATGTTTATATGAGCCGCTCTTTTATGCCATAACCAAGGATTCTCTTCCTTAGCAACTAAACATGTTATACTAGACTCATATAAACAATCCAAATCAATCAAATATATGTTGTTATGCCTAATGCCTTTTAATTCTACTATTTCGGAATCTACTAAATGTATGGTGCAAAATTTGCTTTCAAAAGTTACCTTGAATCCTTTGTCACACAATTGGCTTATGCTAAGAAGGTTATGTTTTAATCCATCAACAAGAAGCACATCCTTAATCTCCAATGTATTTGCACCACCTATATTTCCAATTCCGAGAATCTTCCCTTTGTTGTTATCCCCATAAGTCACATATCCTTGTTCTTTGGCTTTGAAACTTACAAATTTCGTTTTATCCCCGAGTCATATGTTTTGAGCATCCACTATCAAGATACCACATAGACTTCTTTGATTTGGAAGTTTCCTACAAAACAAGAACATAGTAAACTTAGGTCCCCACAACTTTTGGGTCCTTGAGGTTAGAGACATAATAATCTATTTAAAATACTGCAAAACAATCTATTCTTTGGGTGTTTTAAGAAGTTCAAGCAAAACTGTTTTTATAGACTATTTTCAAAACTGCTGGTTTAATTAATCTGTTAAAAGATTCTTTTAATCTGTTAAAAGTGCAGTTTTAATCGTTAAAACATCTTTTAATCGATTAAAACGCGAGTGTAGAAAAAGTTTTTAAGTTGTTTTAATCGATTGAAACGAGTTTTTAACCGATTAAAAGAGTTCCGATCGGTCATAATAAAAATCTGATCGGTCATCCTGACTCTGATCGGTCATAATAAAAATCTGATCGGTCATCCTGACCCTTTAAGTGATTTTAATCGATTGAAACGTGTTTTTAATCGATTGAAAAATTTCGACCGCTCATAATTAAAATCTGATCGATCACATTTGCTTCTAATCGGTCATAATTTGATTTTGATCGATCATCCAGACCCTTTAAGTAATTTTAATCGATTGAAACGTGTTTTTAATCGATTTAAACGCTTCGACCAGCTCATAATAACAATCTGATCGGTCAAAATGAGTTCTAAATGGTTTTAATCGATTAAAAACCAGTTGTATCGATTAAAATGCTTGTAAAAACACTTCTTTGACCACTCTAAGTGATTTTATTTGGTTCTTTCAAAAGCTGCATCAGTTAAAAACATGTTTTAAGAAAGCTTTTGTAAAAATACTTTATTTTGAGTCTGTTTAAAACAATTTTAGAGGCTTCTCGCAAAAATCTTTAAGAGAAGAATCTTTATGCGATAGAAAAGATAAAATGATTTTACCTAAGCATTTTGTTTAAAACATACAAAATGATCCATTTTCTTTGAATAAATGAAAGAGACAAACAGATTTATTTAACTATTGGAACCCAAATATATTTACCTTTTGGAATACCAAAATGTTTAATTTTACACTTATTTGAAGTGTGACCTTGTTTCATACAATAGAAGCATGCATTTGGAGTAGCTTTAGAATAAGATACATTATTAACATGACATGCTCTAGTTCCTTTTTCTACCCATACTCTTTTCTTTTTAGTTTTACCCTTTTTCAAAGAAACTCTATGATTTACATTATTTTGAGCAAATACCATTTCATTCTTCTTAAGATCATCAATTTCTTTTTCGGCTTTGTCAAGCAAATGATTAAGAATATCTATATCATATTCATGCTCTTTACATTTTGCACATGTTAAGTCGTTATCTTCATCTAAGCATACTATTTTCGTATTGGCTACCTCCTTTTCTTCTAAACATGCAATTTTCAATTTTAAGGACTCATTTTCCTTTTCCGATTTTCTTAGATTCTTCTTTACAACTTTATATTCCTTTTTCATATCCATAAATGCAGTAAATAACTCATTATAAGCATTTTGCAATTCATCATGGTCATTTTCTTCACTAGAGGATGAATCGGAATCACTAACCTCAAAATCCGAAGAATTGTTGTTATTTGCCATCAAGCAAATGTTTGCTTTAATTTCGAGTCGCTTGATTCTGAATTTGAATCACTGTCATCCCAAGCAATATATGCTTTCTTCTTGAATTGCTTTTTGCCCTTGTGTTCATCATTTTTCTTGTTTGGGCATTCGATCTTTATATGCCCCGCTTCACCACAACCAAAGCATTTTATATTAACGGAAGAATTTTCTTTTACCTTTTCCTTACCTTTGAAAGGATGTCTTCCTTTTGCTTTCATCATCTTGGTGAACTTCTTTATAAAAAGACTCATCTCTTCTTCATCAATTTCGGAGTCTTCTTCTTCTTCTTTCTTATTATTGCTTTTTGAAATCTCGGTTTTGAAAGCAAGGTTCTTCTTTTGATATTGACCCTCTTCCTCATTTAGTCTTCCAAGGTCAAGTTCATGCTCCCTAAGCTTTCCAAACAACGCCGCCATAGACATAGTGGCAAGATTTTGTGACTCCGAGATGGCCGTCACCTTTGGTTGCCATTTCCTATCCGAGAGATTTCAAAATTTTAACATTTAATTCATCAACGTCAAAAATTTTACCTAGTCCGGTGAGATGGTTCACGATATGAGTGAAACGTTTTTGTACGTCAAATATCGTTTCGCCTGGTTGCATCCGGAACATTTCGTACTCTTGAATTAGAGAATTTTTACGTGCTCTTTTGACGTCGTCGGTTCCTTCGTGGGTCACCCTTAGCATTTCCCACATTTCCTGTGCACTTTTACAAACCGAAATTCTATAAAACTCATCAAGGGTTAGAGCGAGATGAAATAATGTTTCTAGCCCTAACATCAAATTGTGCTTTTCGACTTTCGTCGGCAGTCCATCTAGAAATAGGTTTAAGAACGTCAACACCGTTCTCGTAATTTTAGGAACAAATGGACCGTTTAAAATTGCGTCCCAAACACCTCTATCAACGGACTCTAAAAATATTTGCATACGTACTTTCCAAAAAGGATAATTTTGACCCGCAAAAAGTGGGGGTCTCGTTGATAGACGCACCTTCGGCAAAAGTTTGATTTTGTCCGGCCATTTTCGAAAATATTTGAATGACTATCAAAGCAAGCTCGATACCACTTGTTAGAATCGCGCAGCGAGAATGTTCGCGTGGTCGGACAAAAACCAAGAGGGGGGTGAATTGGTTACTTAATAAAAATTAGGTTTTCAAAATTTTCCCCAAATTTTACCGATTAAAAACTGCGTAAATGTAAATAGAGAAGAGTAGAGAAGATTACACAATAGGTTTATACTGGTTCGGATCAAAAGACCCTACGTCCGAGTTGCTAATCACTCAAAAGAGGATTAACGCTGTCACTAAGAACAAAGTTGTTACAACACAAATTATAATGAAAAAGATAAAGTTAAAGATAAAACCTCTCTTGAAATCCACAAGAGATGATAAACAGCTTTCCCCGGAGACGGCACAAGACACAATCCACTAAGAACTCCACTTAGTGATTCTTATCGCTTCTAGCCTCACACCAAGTTTCCAAAAGCCCCGAAGAACAGCTTTCCCCGGAGACGAGCACAAGCACTCAATCCACTAAGAACTCCACTTAGTGATTCTTATCGCTTCTAGCCTCACACCGAAGTTTCCAAAAGCCCCCTTTCCTTGCAACAAACAGTTCTCCGGCACTCACAGACACTTAACTTTTGTATGGAAAGAGTTGTTCTTTAGTTGTTCATCATTTCTTAGTGCTAAAGCAGAGTTTAAGTAGGGAAATTAGGGTTTAGGAATTGAGGATTTCGAAACTAGGGTTCTTGGTAATTGGGTTTTCGAAAATAGGGTTAATTTGAAATTTAATTTGAAAAACAGATCGAAATAATCGATTATTTGGAGTAATAATCGATTAAAACGAAGCCAAATACTTCGTAACCCAACCCTCTTCGGAATAATCGATTATTTGGTGAAATAATCGATTATCCGTACGGACAGTACAAAACAATCGATTCTTTTGTCTGTTTTAATCGATTAAAACAGTTGAGTTTGTATAGAAAGTGTTTTCTCACTATTTTAATCGATTATTTACCTATATAATCGATTAAACCCGAGCTCTGAATGATAAATTTGAGCTTTTTGAAGCTTCTAAGTTACGGACTATGTATCGGCTATCTTAGACTCTAAAAATACAGACTCAATCTTAAATAAATCAGAGTTATTACAATACAATTATCACCAATCTTCAATCTTCAATATTCTAAGTCTTTAGTTCTTGGATCATCATCAAAATCCATTCTTCATATTCATCAAGTGCAACATCAAGTCCTTGAATTGTCAACAAATTGATCTTTGAAAGATTTTCGCAATTAACAAATTATCTATTTCAAAGATTAAGTATTCTGACAAATTCTTGAATTACACAGCAAGCAATCAAAAATAGTTACAAAATTAAAGAAGAGAAAGGTTTAGAAAGATATCACCAAGGTTTATACTGGTTCACCCAATCCCAGGGCTACGTCCAGTCTCCAGCCAAATTCCAGCTGGTTCCACTAGATTGAATATTTTACATATTACAACCTTAACCTCACACTCAATCTACCACAAGAACCACAATTCCAGTTCCTGCACCTAATCTTTCACCAAGAACCAAATTCCAGTTCTTGACCTACCCTGCAGCCAAATTCCAGCTACAGAAACCAGTGCCCACAATTCCAGGCACCCACAATACAGTAAAAGAAAGTAAAGAAACAAACAGAAGAAACTAAGAACGCTCAAACCAGTTTTATGCAGTTCTGCAAGATGTGTTTCTTCTTCAAAAGAATGCAATTTTGCCTCAAGAAAGAACTTTGATGAACTTCACAAAAACAAGCGTGATTCTCTCTTGAAAGTAGCGCTTTTGATTGCTTGATTGATTGCTAAAAGATGTGTTTTAAAAAGGTTAAACAATTATGTTTATATAGAAGATTTTCAAAACTACTGGTTTAATTAATCTGTTAAAATAATCTTTTAATCTGTTAAAAGTCTTGTTTTAATATGTTAAAACTTCTTTTAATCCATTAAACCATTCTTGATTATTTTCCAGATTTGTTTTAACTAATACGACAACGTTTATATCAATTAAAACTCTTTACAAAAAATCTTCCAAACTGTTTTAATCGATTGTTTCGACTTTCAATCGATTAAAATACTGCAAAACATTCTTATAAACTTTTCCAAGTGATTTTAACTGATAAAAATATGTTTTAATCGATTAAAAAGCTGTGTAGAAATTCTCTTAAGTTGATTTAATCGATTGAAACGTAATTTAATTGATTAAAATAATTCTGATCGGTCATAACTCAATTCTGATCGATCATATCTGGTTTTGATCGGTCATAAAGCCATTCTGATCGGTCATCTATTATACCAAGTGGTTTTAATCGATTATTTCGAAGTTATATCGATTAAAATACTGCCAAAACACTTCTCTGAACATTTTAAGTGATTTTAATCGGTTATTTCAAAACTGTATTAGTTAAAATACTGGCAGAAGGTTTTCAAAACTTCCTTTAATGAAAACAATCGGTTATCTCGAAATTATATCAGTTAAAAACCTGTTACAAAAGTATTAAGAACATTTTAGTTGATAAAGTTTATATGCTATTAGTTAAAATAGTTGGTTAAGAAGACCTGGAAGCAGTAAGCCGCCACCACCACTTCGGGAAAGGGAAAGACCTGGAGACGAAGACCTGAACACAGGAAGGAGCATCGAAGGAGCATCCTGAGGCATCTAACCTGATGGGGGTTCTGTTAGAATTAATGATTGAGTTCAAGAGGGGGGGTGAATTGAACTTTTGAAAACTTTTTGAAAAACACTCTTTCTTTTGGAAGAATGATTAAACTTTATCCAATCCTTTGTTAGGAAGTTTTGATTTTAACCAAAGCAAGATTATAAGCAAGAATTAAAAAGAGATTGTAGACCCCTAATTTTGTCCGGTCTCTCAATAAAGGCTAAAGAGACTTCCTACAACAAAATAAAGCTCGCCTGACATCTCAATAAAGCCCAAGAAGACTTCCTATATGAAGATAAAGTTTTAACGGGCGTTCATCGGCATCAACCGACGTCCGAATAAAGAAAGGAAAGCTTCCCAGGGGTCCCAGAACACAAAAACTGGCCAAAACAGGTCGAGACCACCGTCCCAGAGTCGAGACGACCGTCCCAACCTTCCCTGGCCAAGTGGGACGGCCGTCCCAAGTGAGACTGCCAGTCCCAGCTTTCAGGGGGTCCCAGCATGTGTAAAAGATGCAATTGGGACGGTCGTGCCGTCCCAACCCAGAGGGGCGTCTCAAATGGTCAGGCAGCGAAAAACTATAAATAGGAGGCTCATTTGCCACTGTTTCACACACCAGACAACTCCCAGTACTTGCCTATTCTCTTCCCTCTTCGAATGAACTCTCTGATTGCCTTGATAAGGTAACAATCAGTTAAGAAATCATATTCCAGCATTTGATTCTTCTGTAAAATTTAGTAGAGTCAGTGTTGTATTCGGAGAGGAGAGTCTTTGTAGAGCGAAGGATTGCCAAAACGCATCCTCACGATTAAAGATTTGCAATATAAAGCTTGCTACGGAGGTTCTGTTCAATTCTCTTCTCTTTTACTGCTTTTATTTATTGCTTTCTATATGCAATAGTAAATAAAGTCATGTAGATAACCATTTTTAAACATTATGCAATAAAATAGGGTAATCGCGTAATTTCTCGTAATCTTTACTTAAATGAATTAATCCATCATAGGGAACCCGAAAGGGGCGTTGTGGGGGTGCTAACACCTTCCCCACACGTAACTAACTCCCTTACCTAACTCTGGTTATGATGGCCAAGTTTGGTTTTTATTAAAATCAACACCTTTTTATCCTTTTCCAATGTTTACGGTCAAAACATTGGTGGCGACTCCAAAAGAACCCCTTTTCGAAAACCTTGCTTTTATTAGACGTTGTTGAGCACCTCGGAAGCAATGAACACATTTTAAACAAAAAACGCGAGTCTAAACTATCTTTTCGCGACCGCTCGCATAAACGTTCGAGATGTCCCTGGACGTCGGAACGGACGGTGGCGACAGATGGCGACTCCACTGGGGAAGCTAGAGAATTGATCCCATTTAGTGACGGATAAAATTCAAACTAAGTAAAGATTTGAAATTACGCCTTTACCCTTTTCCGTATGTTTTATTGTATGGCTTTAATAATTGCTGTATGATTATTTTCTGCAAATTGTCTGAAATATAAATTGCACACAAAAAACCCTTGCACACAACAGTCCCTCTATACCCGGGGGCAAGAGTGAATACTTACAGGGAGTGGGTGGCAGATACGACCGGCTTGTTGGCACACGAGGCTACAACCGTTGTCGGAAACCACCAACTCAAGGTGATAACTTTCTTCTTTTGGTCTAAGGATGTTGACACGGAGTTCCGTGCATGACCCGAAGATTGAGAGATTGAGAGGTCCCTATAATGGAGGCACCTTGGGGACCTTTGGCCTTGGTGAGAACAGTTTAGAACCACCTAAACCAAGCACGTTTCTGCAGGAAAACCCTACCTCGTGATTAAATAAGCGTGGCTCTGCTCGTGGATATATGAATTGTGTGTGCATTCGTTTGCTGCATTTGTATTGATGCATTAGCATAGGGTAATCATACAACAAACAAAATAGTGAAAAACCCCAAAAATCATAAAAGTGATAAGATAAACCACTTTATCTCGGACAGTCTTCAGTTAAGCTAGCCTGGTTTCAGGTTCTTTGTAAGCTAAGTAGCCACGTTGACCGACAGAAGAGATAAAGGGTCATAAAAAATATAAAAACGATTGAAAGCCATAAAAATTCCTTTTTACAGTAAAAAGATTCTTGGCAAAGTCGTATCATTCATACCACATCATCCAATAAGTGGTAAAACTAAGAGAGAAAATAAATGCACCAAGAAAAGTATGCATACACATCATTTTAATAAACGTCCAAAAAATGGGTCTTAGGAGCGTTTTTTGGGAAAATTACTGGGTCCAACGGGGATTTGCAATTTGGTTCTTCACTCTTTTCTCTTCGTTTTGACATGCTATGCGTCCAAATCGGACAACTCAGTCAAAAGTTATTCCACTTTCAATATTTGCTGTCATAAAAAATATTTTTGTAGTGCATTCATGAACACACTCATTCTAGGATGCATTAGATATCCTTAGATAATAGCGAAAGAGACCCAAGTGCATTTATAACCTTCCTAGAAGAGATAAGTGCACTAAGGTATGATGGTAACCTTTTTGAAAAAAAGGGAACCATCACACCAAGGTGGGTATGGTACTCCCTAAAGCATAAGCTTTTAGGAAAACACCAAAGCTATGGTCTAAGGCATATCTATCCCACACTGATCATTCATAATAAAAAAGCTATAATAATAAAAATCGTTAAAATCATTTAGAAAGTGGCTGGTCTTCCGCCCGTCCTCACTCGTGCTCAAAAAGCTAAAAAGATGGAACAGCTAGAGGAGCAAAATCGAAAGCTCACCACTGAACTTAATACGCTGAAAGAGAAAATGGCTCAAATGTTGGAAATGATGCACCAGCAAAATCTCCATAAGGAAGGTCCCCAGAGCGAACAAGCTTCTCATCAAGAAGAGGAAGAGGGACCCAATGATGCACAAGTCCAATCGGATACAAGGGCAGTACATATTCATGCCCCGGAAATATCAAAACAACAAATTACTGCCCTTGAGGAGAGGTTGAGAGCCATGGAGGGGCATAACTTTGATGTCAAAGAGGCGGCTGATATGTGCCTCGTTAAAAACATCCAATTCCCCAACAAATTCAAAACTCCGGATTTCCCAAAATACATGGGAATAACTTGCCCCAAAAGCCATCTTACAATGTACTGCCGTAAGATGGCTGCATATGCTGAAAACAAGAAGCTCCTGATCCATTGCTTTCAGGAGAGCCTGGCTGAGTCAGCCCTAAATTGGTATATGCAACTGGAAGGAGGGCAAGTCCAAACATGGAGACAACTGGCAAATGCCTTCCTTCGTCGTTACAAGTACAACATCGATCTGACTCCGGATAGGTCAGATCTACAAGCTCTGAATAAAAGAAACGATGAACCTTTCAAGGCATATGCTCAGCGTTGGAGGGAATTAGCAGCCCAAGTAGAACCTCCTCTATCCGACAAAGAAACCATATCCATATTCATCAATTCGTTGACGGACCCCTATTATGATAAGATGATAGGGAACACATCAACCCTTTTCGCAGATGTGGTAACCGTCGGTGAAAGAATAGAGCAAGGACTGAAAAGCGGAAGGATTGCACAACCTTCCTCTTCTAACGCATCATTCAACAAGTCCTTTGGCCAGAAGAAGGAAGGAAGCGTAAATGCCATCAACCTTGCTACTCCTTCTCCCTCTTCGCCACCAGCTGGGCAATCACGCAGACAAGAGAAGAAATTCACCCCCATTCCAACCTCTTATGGGAGTCTGTTGCCAAAGCTGTTAGAGGTCAAACTCCTAACATGTATCCCTCTGAAGAAGAAAGATCCACCTTACCCCGATTGGTACAAGCTCAATGAAAAATGTGATTACCACTCAGGCGCTCCTGGGCATTCCGTGGAAAATTGCATCAACTTAAAATATAGGGTTCAAGAATTATTGAATGTCGGGCAGATTACTTTCGATGCTCCCAACCCTTAGGTGGATGACAAGCCTCTATCACAACCAGAACAGTGAGCCTGGGTAGGTAGAGAAGATCAGCTGATTAGGGCTCCTCATTAAAAAGTATAAATAAAAAAAAAAAGCTTCCGATGCATCTCTCGCAGTCTCTACTCATGGCCGCGAGATCTTTTGATTAAAGGGACTCTGTATATATTTCTCTTTTCATCAATACAATGAGGCATTTTTCATAATATTCATATGCTTCTCATTCTTTTCTCTCTCATTCCAAAATAATTGAATAAAATCTACACCCAAATAAGGACCATATAAACATTCATGTCTGTGATTGAAAGCTCTCTGCGGGATCTAAAAGCCGAAGGCGAATGGATTGAGTCAGACAGTGAGGAGAGGACCATTTCCCCGGACATGCAAAGACTGTTGGAAAAATAAGCTCAAAGGATACATCCTAGATTTTAAGGATAATCCTTTAAAGTACGACCCTACAAAAGATCAAGTCGTACAAAGAAAAAGAGAAGTCTCCCCTCCACACCTTAAAGACGATCTTCCGAAAAGGAGGGATATTAGCATCAAGGGTAGCATTAGTCATTAGATGTCCTTCTTCTGATTTTAAGGGACGTAAACCCAATGACTATTAGAGATCACTCCTCGTGGTGTGCCCGACCCCCGAGCATCTCTAGGGCACACATTTTCCCTAAAATTACAAAAGAATGTTATTCTTACTATCTGCTTCTCTTCCTGCTAAACATGTCTATACCCCATTAAATAACCATGTTTAGACAAATGTTTTGTTCCAAAATGTGTCAAAATAATCAAAGCGTCATAGACAAAATAAAGTCCGCTAGGTATCCCAAAAAATGAAAAAGGGGAACCTAGACAAAAGTTAGGACACATCACAACATCCTAGGCTGAAAACCCAAAAGGGCGGACTAGGAAAGTTAATCAGTCACAAATAGGCGCCATAAAATAATCAGCTGAAGACGCCACCTCATTAAAACAAAACGTTTGTTTAAACTAGCCTAAACACCGACCAACCTTGGCTAGCCATTCTTACAAAAACTATTATTTCAAAAAAAAAATCTCACTAAAACACAAGCCTTTGCAATAAATCCCTTTCTTTCTATTCTCTTGACCCTTCATCATAAAGCATTCAAGTAATTGACTGGGAAATGTGGAAATATGGTGATCAATAGGAGGATTGAAATCCCTAAAGGAAAGGAAGAGGGGCATTGACATGACAATTGCTCTACATTCAAAATGATTACTCTTCGGTTATAGCAAAGATCCGAGACGGCAAATTGGTACAGCTAATCATGTTGACAAAAGCACATGATGATGGAAGTAAATTTAACAGAAGCTGAATGGGTTCGAAGCTTATATGACCAGCTAAACCTTATTGAAGAAAAATGGCTGAATGTTATATGTCGTGAGCAAGCCTATCAAAGGAAAATAAAAAAGGCTAACGAAAAAAGGTCAACCCTCATATTTACCATAAGAGGGATTTAATGGTAAATAAGTTGCTTCCAGCCCAAAACAATAAAATTGGAAAATGGGCAGTGAACTATGAAGGACCCCTTGGGGTCAAATGAGCTTTCTCGGAAGGGGCTCTTATCCTCATCAATATGGATGGAAAAGAACTTTGACACCTAATAAACTCCGGTACGGTGAAGAAGTATTATGCTTGAAGACATTGCTCAAGGCCCGTCAGGAATGAAAATCCGCAAAGGACATTCCTGGGCAAAAGATAGGGTCCATATTCCTCGCTAGGATACGTCCTAGGCAAAAAGAAGAGGTAAAAAAAAAGTAAATAAAAAAAAGAAACTAAGAGCAATGGTTACTTTAGTCGAAAACCGAAAAGGCGGCTAAAGTAACATTCTTCCAGAAGCAAGCAGTCTGCATAGTCTTCACTCTGAGCTCAGGCATCTCAACTGAAGCAATTAGGAGAACCAGGGGGCAGATATCATGGACATGACTGTTTAAGCCTATACAGTATAGCCAACCCTGACCACCCATTCTTCTAAATACCTTTTGAAATCCTTCTATAAAAGAAATAAAACTTTTGCTCATTTATCAATAAAATTCCTTTTCATTTCCTTTCTCTTGACCAAATATTATGGAAATGCCTCTTTATTGATAAATCATAAATATGCGCAAAGACTTTTAATCAAAGATCAAGCATGCATCTAAAAAAGGGAAGCATAAAAAATAAGAAAATAATAAATGCCTGCTAGGATATTCTTAAGAAAAAATCAGGGTAGCCTGCTAGATTGGAAACCCCAAAGGAACGATCTAGGCAAAAGATAAGGCAAAAGCCCCCTAAGATATTCTAGGCAAAAATTAAGGCAGCCCGCTAGATCGAAAACCCGTAAAGGGCGGTCTAGGCAAAAGATAGGGCTAAAACCAAGAGATGGATAAAAAGAGGAGCCCATAATCATGGTCATAAAGGAGGAGCCCATCGGCGTATTCATAGAAGCCAACGGGAGAAGGCCAGTTACTTTCTAAATGCATCAAAAATAAATAAACAATAGATTGCATTTAGGACATCCACACACAAAGTAGTTGCACAAAACGACTTTGTCAAAATCAAGAAAAAATAATTTTCTTCAAACAAGAATAATAAACATGCATATAAGGAGTCTAGTCTCCATACTTGTGATTGAAAATAGGAGGCACCATAATCCAGTCTCCAGATGAAAATCAAAATCGCAAAAGGCGAAAATCAAAACCATTTCAGTAGAATAAAGAGCTTCAAACCTTCTACACCAATAAAAGAAGGTACATCGGAAAAAAAAAAAGCCAACGGAAAGGCTCGATAATCCCCAAGCGGATCCTTGCCTACTCCAAAGGCAACACAAAAATTATTTCATGACTCAGCATCACCACATGAGTCATCAAACATAATAATTTAAAGCCTCAATCAACATCCTTCCATCTAAAAAGAAGGAAGCCATCAACATGAGAAAGCCAACAAAAAGGCTTGATCGTCTCAAAGCAGATCCTTGCCTACTCCAGAGGCAAGACAAAAAGATTACCTCACGACTCAGCTTCATCGCCACATGAGTGAGTCATCAAGCAAACTCATCCAGAATCTCCGCCACTTCCCCAAAGGAGAATAAGGAGAATAAGAACTACACAAGAGTTCATCAAAGAAAATATGGAGTCAAATCCTCCATATCACCAGGGGGCAACAAAAAGAAAGAAAAGAAAAACTTTCATTCCCCAATAGAGGCCACAACGAAAAAGGCCAAGTAAAAAATCTCCAAGTAGAGTATATCAAGAAAATCTACAAAAAGAGGAAAACAAAAATTTTTCCATCTTCCAGCTCAAATAAGAAGCTTCACAAAGCCAGGAGCCAAGACTCCATCATCAAATTTGGATCCCCAGGAAACCGACAGACTCCTCGGTGAATCCCAAAAAAGAAAAAGAAGAAAATCTCTTCATTCCGCTCAATAAAAGAGCTTCACAAAAGTCAGGAGCTAAGACTCCATCATGAAAAATCAAATCGAGGATTGGATCCCCAAGAAGTAAAGAAAAATTCCCCAGGGATCGCTAAAAAGAAAAGAGAAAAAAATATATCTTTTCATCCAAAGAAAAATCCAATGTGCATAAAAGGCACACATATAAACCCATTCCCTAGCAGGAATAAGAGCATAGGCAAAGCCAGCTCAAACAACAACATCCAATAAGGAGTCAAAAACTCCATTCCTCCCTAGGGGGCAATCCAAAATAGATCTCCGGAAAAACAACCAAATCCCCGGTGGATCACCAAAAAGAAAAATCCCCAGCGGCCTACCAGACAAAAGGCAAACTACAAATTCATATCCTTAGGGAGTTAATCGCCTATAACACCCAATATGAATATCCCCAGTGAAAGGCAAAACCTTCACTCCCAAGAATGCCTATGCCTACTCGGAGGCAAGCAAAGAGCCGATATCCCCAAGAAATGGGAAATCAACCTGTGCAAGAGGCAATACAAGCACAAAGCTTTCAAAAAAGCATCCGCCTACTCAGAGGTATTATCAAGAACAAATATCCTCAAGTAGAACATCAGCCTATTCAGAGGCAAAAAACAACAAGTAAAAAGCCTTCACCACTATTGAAGCATCTGCCTAATCAAGAGGCACAACCAACAATCAACAAATCCCCAGTGGATTCTCGCCTAAATAAGAGGCAACCAACAAATAATCCCCGGCAAATACCGGATGGCTAAACAGAAAAGCCAAAAACAAATCATCCCCGACAAAGCCGGATGGCTAAACAAGAAAAGCCAAAAACAAAGAATCCCCGGTAAAACCGGATGACTAAAAAAGAAAAGTCAAGAAAGAAAATCAATCACTCCCCATGGAATAGGCGCATGATCAGAGACAATAAGCCGCCAACACATCTCCAAAAACCGGATGAGGGTTTGTACTCATCAAAAGATTGACTGCCAAAAAGAGAATCCTAAGAGCCTTGCAAAACGGGGCTCGTTAGAGAGTTTAGCAAACGCGAACTCAAACATAGTGGGGGAAAGTACCCACAAAAATCTAGCAAATACAGACTCGAACCGGGTGGGGGTTTGTACTCACAAGAGCCTTACAAAAGAAGGTTCGGATCAGATGAGGGTTCATTCTCATCAAACCAGATAGGGGTTGGTACCTATCAAAACTATTCAGCATCCTACAGACCGAAGGATCAACTACCTCTCCGAAGGAGCATCCTACAAACCGAAGGATCGGCTACCTCTCCGAAGGAGCATCCTACAAACCGAAGGATCGGCTTCCTCACCAAAGGAGCATCCTGTAGACCGAAGGATTGGCTACCTCTCCAAAGGAGCATCCTGCACACCGAAGGATCGGCTACCTCACCGAAGGAGCATCCTGCAAATTAAAGGATCGGCTACCTCACCGAAGGAGCATCCTACAAACCGAAGGATCGGCTTCCTCACCAAAGGAGCATCCTGTAGACCGAAGGATCGGCTACCTCTCCAAAGGAGCATCCTGCAAACCGAAGGATCGGCTACCTCACCGAAGGAGCATCCTGTAGATCGAAGGATCGGCTACCTCTCCGAAGGAGCATCCTAAGGCTTCACACTCGTCAGCTACGGGGTCAGCTACCGCATCGAAGGAGCATCCCAAAGCTACGAAATTCATACTCATCAACCACAGGATCAGCTACCGCATCGAAGGAGCATCCTGGAAGTTCACATTCATCATCCAGAGGATCAGCAACTTCAGCAAAGGAGCATCCGAAGGATAACCGGGCAAAAGGGTTAACTCCTTCCCCTACCAGCTAATCTTGTCGGCATATTAGGCCAACAAATTAGCTAAGCAGGTGAAGGGGGGGCAGCTGTAGACCCCTAATTTTGCTCGGTCTCTCAATAAAGGCTAAAGAGACTTCCTACAACAAGATAAAGCTCGCCTGGCATCTCAATAAAGCCCAAGAAGACTTCCTATATGAAGATAAAGCTTTAACGGGCGTTCATCGACATCAACCAATGTACGAATAAAGAAAGGAAAGCTTCCCAGGGGTCCCAGAACACAAAAACTGGCCAACACAGGTCGAGACCACCGTCCCAGAGTCGAGATGGCCGTCCCAACCTTCCCTGGCCAAGTGGGACGGCCCTCCCAAGTGAGACTGCTAGTCCCAGCTTTCAGGGGGTCCTAGCATGTGTAAAAGATGCAGTTGGGATGACCGTCCCAACCCAGACGACCGTCCCAACCCAGAGGGGCGTCTCAAATGGTCAGGCAGCGAAAAACTATAAATAGGAGGCTCATTTGCCACTGTTTCACACACCAGACAACTCTCAGTACTTGTCTATTCTCTTCCCTCTTCGAATGAACTCTCTAATTGCCTTGATAAGGTAACAATCAAGTAAGGAATCATATTCCAGCATTCGATTCTTCTGTAAAATTTAGTAGAGTCAGTGTTGTATTCAGAGAGGAGAGTCTTTGTAGAGCGAAGGATTGCCAAAACGCATCCTCACGATTAAAGATTCGCAATATAAAGCTTGCTACGGAGGTTTTGTTCAATTCTCTTCTCTTTTACTGCTTTTATTTATTGCTTTCTGTATGCAATAGTAAATAAAGTCATGTAGATAACCATTTTTAAACATTATGCAATAAAATAGGGTAATCGCGTAATTTCTCGTAATCTTTACTTAAATGAATTAATCCGTCATAGGGAACCCAAAAGGGGCGTTGTGGGGGTGCTAACACCTTCCCCACACGTAACTAACTCCCTTACCTAACTCTGGTTATGATGGCCAAGTTTGGTTTTTATTAAAATCAACACCTTTTTATCCTTTTCCAATGTTTACAGTCAAAACATTGGTGGTGACTCCAAAAGAACCCCTTTTCGAAAACCTTGCTTTTATTAGAGGATAGTTCAGTTGTTGAGCACCTCAGAAGCAATGAACACATTTTAAACAAAAAACGCGAGTCTAAACTATCTTTTCGCGACCGCTCGCATAAACGTTCGAGATGTCCCTGGACGTCAGAACGGATGGCGGCGACAGAGATGAAAGCAGAAATTCAACACAAGAATTTATACTGGTTCACTCTTCCTAGAGCTACGTCCAGTTCTTGACAAATCTGCCAAGTTCCACTAATTCCAAGTGAAAAATACAAACCAGTAGATATACACCAATCTACCCCAAGAACTATCTTACAACACCACAAGATAGACTCTTGAATTAACCACCCAGTAACCAAACCCAGTTACTGTAACCGAGTGCAGATTCAAACCCAATCTACACAATTAACCTCTGTACAAGTATGAAAAGAATAAACCTGGACTGCAACTTTAACAATATAGAAGTCCAGAAGCAATTTCCCCACTCAGATCTTTCTCTCTTGATGAACTTTCAACAATCTTGATCTAAACGCCTTATGATATGAAAAGTTTTATGAATGCACAGAGAAAGGCACTAATATGATAACTCTAAGATTGCTTTCAAATGTTTTTCAGATTGTCTGTTTCTAAAGAGAAATCAAAACTGTATTTATAGAGTAAAAGAGAGAAGCCTGATAGATTCAATCAATTAAAATGCCTTGGAGTCGCAGATGTTAGAAAAGTAGTTTTAAATCAAGAGGGGGGGTGAATTGATTTTTGAAAGTTTTTCGCAATAAACAGATTATCTAATTCAAAAATTAAGTTTACTAATCAATTCACGAATCACAAAGCAATTAAACAATACAAGCGCAGCAACTGAATTTAAAGAGAGAAAGGTTAGGAAAGATTTCACCGGTAATTTTATACTGGTTCACCCAATACCGGGGCTACGTCCGAGTCTCCAGCCAAATTCCAGCTGGGTTCCACTAGAATAGATGTTTTACGAGACTCAACAATCTTACACCTACTCTAACACCAGAACCAATTTCCAGTTCCGACTTTAACCTTTCCACCAAGAACCAAATTCCAGTTCTTGGAAACCTCTACAACCAAATTCCGATTGCGAGAGAAACCAGGTGCCCAAATTCCAGGCACCAAACAGGTACAAGAACCAAATTCCAGTTCACGTACTCAACCTCTCCACCAAGAACCAAATTCCGGCTCTTGATAACCTCTCGCAACCAAATTCCAATCTGCAAAGAAACCAAGGCCCAAATTCCGTGCACCACACACAAGAACCAAATTCCAGCTTCCCGTGCTCAACCTCTTACCAAGAACCAAATTCCAGCTTCTTGATAACCTCTGCAACCAAATTCAGCTGCAAAGAAACCAAGCCCAAATTCCAGTGCACCACACGACAAGAACCAAATTCCAGCTCTGCAGTACTAACCTCTTACCAAGAACCAAATTCCAGCTTCGGATAACCTCCACAACCAACTTCCGCTACAGAAAACTTGGCCCAAATTCCGTGCACAAACACAATACAAAGTAATGAAAATGAATTTACAAAGAAGAAACAAG
>OY731408.1:29268777-29568534 GCA_963425845.1 Sphenostylis stenocarpa
ATATTGTGTGAGAAGAAACTTGCTGTGGATTAGAGTAATCCGGTTTGAGCTTTCTAAGTCTCTTCTTTGTAAATTATTTTTCATTACTTTGTATTGTGTTGTACCTGGAATTTGGGTACAAGTTTTTCTCAGTTGGTAGGTGGTTGTAGAAGTTTCCAAGAACTGGAATTTGGTTCTTGGTGGTTGAGTACAGGAATTGGAATTTGGTTCTTGTACTGTTTGGTGCCTGGAATTTGGGCACTTGGTTTCTCTGGACTGGAATTTGGTTGTAGAGGTTTTCAAGAACTGGAATTTGGTTCTTGGTGGAAAGGTTAAAGTCGGAACTGGAAATTGGTTACTGGTGTTAGAGTAGGTGTAAGATTGTTGAGTCTGTAAAACATCTATTCTAGTGGAACCCAAGTTGGAATTTGGCTAGAGACTGGACGTAGCCCTGGTATTGGGTGAACCAGTATAAAATTACCGGTGAAATCTTTCCTAACCTTTCTCTCTTTAATTTCAGTTGCTGCGCTTGTATTGTTTAATTGCTTTGTGATTCGTGAATTGATTAGTAAACTTAATTTTTGAATTAGATAATCTGTTTATTGCGAAAAACTTTCAAAAATCAATTCACCCCCCCTCTTGATTTAAAACTACTTTTCTAACACGTGTCGACGTTCTTAGACCAAGAAAAAGAAAGTTATCACCTTGAGTGGTGGTTTCCGACAACGACTTGCTGGCACTATGGCCATTACCATGGTCAGCCGTACCTACCACCCACTCCCTATGTGTATTCTCTCTTGCCCCTGGGTATAGAGGGACTGTAGTGTGCAAAGGTTGTGTACAGTTTATTTCAGACAATTGCAGAAAATAAAGCAAGAAAGGGTAAAAGTGTAATTTCTAGTTTTTATTTCCTAAACTAGTCCATCACTAAATGGGATCAACTCTCTAGCTTCCCCAAGTGGAGTCGCCATCTGTCGCCACCGTCAGAAGAGGCGGTCGGAGCGACGCGATGGTTTTTATGTGACTCGCATTTTCTTTGAAAGAAATGATTCAACGCCTTTATGCCGTCCGATAACCGGGCTAGACCTAAAGGCGAGGTTTTCGAATAGGTTCAAGGAGTCGCCATCAGTGTTTTAACCTTAAACACTGAAAAAGGTAAAAAAGAAAAAGGCAGTGGTTTTAGAAAAAACCAACTTTGGCCATTACAACCAGAGTCGGGTAAGGGAGTTAGTTACGTGTGGGGAAGGTGTTAACACCCCCACAACACCCCTTTTGGGTTCCCTATGATGGACTAACTTAGAAAATAAACGCTTAAAGAAATTACATTTTTACCCTACTATTTGATCTACTTGCAGAATTTAAATATCTACATGGCTCTATTATCTAATGCACACAAAGAAAGCGATAAAGAAAGCAGTAAAAAAGATAGGGAATAGAGAAGGAACCTCCGAAGCGAGCTTTGTATTAACTCTTCTAAAACGTGAGGACGCTTTTTGGCAGTCCTCGCACTCTACAAGCACGCTCCTCTCCGCAAAACAAAGAAAAGTCACTCGACCGAGGGCCGGATGCCTCAAAGAGAGACCTCCTTAACCGATTTCAACCTTAACAGAAATCGCAAAGCTCCCTCGAACCCCGGAATAATGCTCAGGGTCACTCTCAAGTGCCAAAAAGCTCCCAAGAGAGTGAAGGAGTGATAAGGTGTGAAAATTCAGAGGAATGAGGCCCCTATTTATAGGGATTCGGGCCTGGAAAAGGTGGGCGGCCGTCTGGACAAAGCGGACGGCCGTCCAGGGCAAAAAGTGGCCATGGACGGCCGTCCATGTAGTGTGGACGGCCGCCCATGGCAACTTTTTGCCATGGACGGCCGTCTGCTTGTCCTGGACGGCCGTCTGCCTGTTCTGGACGGCCATCGGCCTGTTCTGGACGGCCATTTGCTGTCTCCGGTGGATTTCCTGATTTTTAATGCCTCTAAAAACCCTTCCTATCCTAAATGGAACCTAGAACAAGCTACTAGGGACTTGATAAAGTCTTAACCATCTTCGAAATGGGCGATCTTCGGCTTTATTAGGAGTCCGGGCAAGATTTGGGGTCTACAGGTATACATTTATCTGTCAACTGTGCAATGAAACGGGCAATATAGTTGATTCGGCCCAGAAATCCTCTGACCTCCTTTTTCGTGCTTGGTGGGGGCATTTCCAAGATCGCCTTGGTTTTGTCAGGGTCCACCTCGATTCCTCTTTTGCTGACGATGAACCCTAAGAGTTTTCCCGATTGTACTCCGAAAGTACATTTTGTCGGGTTTAGTTTAAGTTGATATTTCCGAAGCCGATCGAATAGCTTCTTAAGGTACTGAATGTGGTCCATCTCGTTTCTGGACTTGGTGATCATGTCATCCACGTATACTTCTATTTTCTTGTGGATCATGTCGTGGAATAGTGTAACCATAGCCCTTTGATAGGTAGCCCCTGCATTCTTGAGTCCGAAAGGCATTACTTGATAGTAGAAGGTACCCCATGGTGTGATGAAAGAGGTTTTTTCTCTGTCCTCAACAACCAATTTAATTTGATTGTACCCCGCATACCCGTCCATGAACGAATAAAGCATGTTGGTAGCGGTATGATCCACTAGTGTGTCTATATGTGGTAAGGGAAAGTCATGCTTCGGACTTGCTCGATTGAGGTCCCTATAATCCACACATACCTTGACCTTACTGTTCTTTTTTATGACAGGCACTATGTTGGCCAACCACTCAAGGTATTTGGACACTACTAGGAAATTGGCGTCCAGTTGTCTTTGTACCTCTTCCTTAATCATTAAGGACCAATCTGGTTTGATTCTTCTGAGTTTTTGCTTCACAAGTCGGAATCCTTCTTTTAATGGTAGTCGGTGTTCCACTATACTTGTATCGATCCCGGACATGTCATGGTAGGACCAGGCGAATACATCCATATACTCCTTTAGAAGCTGTGTCAATCCCTCCCTTATGCTACTATCTATTTGGGTGCCGATATTTATCTTTTTCTCATCGTCCCCTTCTCCCAAATTGATAGTCTCCATTTCTTCTTGATGCGGTTGTATAATGCGTGCTTCTTTTTCCAACATTCTTTGCATGTCCGGGGAAATGGTCCCCTGCTCACTGTCGGACTCGACCCATTCGCCTTCGGCTTCCGGGGTCCACAGAGATTCATCAATCACAAACATGATGTGTTTTAGGTTCTGTTTTAGTTAGATTTTATTATTCAATTATTTTTGAAAGAATAATAAATAGAAGAGGGAAAAGAATGAAGGAAATGAATATGACAAGAAAATGCCTCATGTATTAAAGAAAACGAAAGTGTATGTACAAGCCCTTTTAGTCAAAAATTCCCGTGGCTACGGGCGAGGACCGCGGGAGATACAAGAGAAAGCTAAAAACAAAGAACCCTAGGGGCTGATCCTCCTAGTCCTCCCTCTCTGCTACTCTGGCTTTGACAGAGGCTTGGCATCTACATCAGAAACAGAGGCATCAAAGGTTATCCAACGAGTGTCAATTAGCTCTTGGACCTTATATTTCAAGGTCAAGCAATTGTCCGTTGAATGCCCAGGCGCATCCGAGTGGTAGCTAAATTTCTCGTTGGGTTTGTACCACTCGGGGTAGGGAGGCTCCATTTTCTTGGGAGGAACACACGCCAGAAGATTGGCCTCCAGTAACTGGGGCAACAGCTTCGCGTATGAGGTGGAGATAGGGGTGAACTTCCTCTCCCTTCTTCGTGGCTGCCGCTCCGTCTGCGAGGTGGAGGAAGGGGTTGTGAAATTAATGGCGTGTACGACCTCCTCCTTCTTTTTGAAGGGTTTCTTAAATGAGGTGCTAGAAGAAGGTCACGCTATTTTCCCACTCCTCAGCCCCTGCTCCACTCTTTCTCCTACAGTGACTATGTCAGAGAAAAGATTGGAGGTATTGGCTATTGCTTTATTGTAGTAAGCTCCAGTCAGTGAATCTATGAACATAGCCACCATTTCCTTATCCGTCAGTGGAGGCTCTATTTGGGCGGCCATTTCCCTCCACCTTTGGGCGTACGCTTTGAAGGATTCGTCGTTCATTTTGCTTAGGGTCCTAAGGTCTGACCTGTCAGGGTCAGATCGATGTTGTATCGGTAATGATGAAGGAAAGCGTCAGCCAGCTGTTTCCAGTTTTGGACCTGCCCTCTTTCCAACTGCATGTACCAGTTGAGAGTCGTGTTAGCTAAACTCTCTTGGAAGAAGTGGATCAGGAGTTTTTCATTTTCAGCGTGAGCGGCCATCTTACGACAATACATCGTAAGATGGTTCTTGGGGCAGGTCAGCCCGGCGTACTTGGGGAAGTCCGAGATTTTAAATTTTGGAGGGAAGTGAATGTTCTTCACTAGGCACATATCTGCCACCTCTTTGACATCAAAATTGTGCCCTTCTACCGCCTTTAGTCTTTCTTCTAGTGCGAAGATTTGTTGTTTGGATACCTCCGAGATGTGGATGCGCGCGGTCCGAGTGTCGGATTGGAGATGCGCTTTTTGATCGTAGAGGAATTCTTCTTCCTCTTCCTCTTCATGGCGGGAGGCGTGCTCGGCTTGGGCCTCGCCCTTGTTTTGACCTTGGCGCATGGCCTCCATTAGTTGTGCCA
Organism: Sphenostylis stenocarpa; assembly: GCA_963425845.1. Lineage (NCBI taxonomy): Eukaryota > Viridiplantae > Streptophyta > Magnoliopsida > Fabales > Fabaceae > Sphenostylis > Sphenostylis stenocarpa. The sequence goes on from OY731408.1 coordinate 29,273,393, forward strand.
TCTGCTCTCTGAGAGTGTTAACCTATGTAGTGAGTTTACGATTTTGTTCTTCTAGGTTCTCCATAGCTTTTTCCTTTTGCGCACGGGGAGAGGACCAACCACTTTCTAGAATGCCCGAAAGAATTTTATTAATGAATGTTGAGCGTGGGACTAGTACGAGCATGTTTATGTATGAGAGACTCTGTTTAGATAATGCTAAATGCGCTCTTTCCTTTTATTTTCTCTCTTAGCTTTCTCCACTCATGATATGATGTAATGTGAATGTTTTGACTTTGTCAAAAATCATTTTATTTGATTTATATATTTTTTTGTTCTTAGAGCCTTTTATCTCTTCTGTCGGACTGCGTGTCTACTTAGCTTACAAAGAACCTGAAACCAAACTAGCTAAAAAGCAGACTGTTCGAGATAAAATGGTTTATTGCGAAATAATAATATTTAGCGTCCCTTATCTCTTCTGTCGGATTGCGTGGCTATTTAGCTTACAAAGAACTTGAAACCAGGCTAGCTAAAATGGTTTATTGTAAAAGATATTTTTTGTGATTTTTCTGTTGTTTGGTTATGTTATGCAATCAAATGCAACAAACAAATGCACATACAATTCACTCATCCGCGAACACGTGAGAAGTCGTTTTAATCACGAGGTAGGTTTTCCTGTAGAAAAGTGCATTGGCGAAGGTAGGTTCTAACTGTTCTCTCCAAGGCTTATGCCCCCAAGGTGCCCCCGTTATAGGGTCCCCACTCTCCAGCCTTCCGACCATGCTTAGCACTAAGGCCATAGTCAGTCTTTGTGCCAAAAGAGGAAGGTTATCACCTTGAGTGGTGGTTTCCGATCATACCGTGGGCTCATGGCCATCACTACAGCAAACCGTACCTGCCACCCACTCCCTATGGATTTCTCACATGCCCCTGGGTATAGAGGGAACTGTTGTGTGCAAAGGTTTATGTACAATTTGTATTTCAAACAATTGCGTAGAAATAAACAAACAACATTTATTAAATCCAAGCAATTAAAACATGTTATAATACAAGGTAGGGTAAAAGCATAATTTCTTAGTTTATTTATTAAACTAGCCCATCACTAAATGGGATCAACTCTCTAGGCTTCCCCAGCGGAGTCGCCATCTGCCGCTCCCGTCAAAAAGAGGCGGTCAGAGCGACGCGATGGTTCTGACTTTTCTGTTTTTTGCGTTTTTATGGGTGAGGTTACAACGCTTTTAGGTTGTCTAATAACCGGGCTGAACCTAAGAGCGAGGTTTTCGAAAAGGTGTTCTTAGGTCGTCTGATAACCGGGTTGACCTAAGAACTAATTTTAAAGGGTTCTTATGGAGTCGCCACCGATGTTTTTACCTGAAACATCGAAAAAGGAGAGAAAAGGTGTTGGTTTTTCGAAAACCAACTTTGGTCGTTAAAACTAGAGTTGGGTAAAGGAGTTAGTTACGTGTAAGGGAGGTATTAGCTCCCTTACGACGCCCCTTTCGGATTCCCTATGATAGGCCAATTATTTTATAAATAAACTTTTGAAAAGACGCTTTTACCCTCTTTATTTGCGGAATTAAAATGATGACTACATGGCCCTAATAACTATCGCACAATTTAATATAAATAAAAGGACAGTAAAAGAGAGGGAGAGAGTGAAGAAACCTCCGAAGCAAGCTTTTGATTATTTCTCTTGAAAAATAGGGCGCATTTTGGCAGCCCTTCGCTCTTACAATGCCGAAAAATCGCTCTCGAAACGCTATAAAAAGCTCTCTAAGACACTTAGAAACTCCGAAAATGCTTCGAAGGGACTCTAGGAGGAGAATTTGAAGAAAGTGTAGAAGGGAAAGTGGAAGAACTGTGTGAAATGATGGGGGGAGCACTCATTATTTATAAGGATTCGTGCCTGTCAGGTTGAGACGGCGGTCTCGACTGGCAAGGTCAAGATGGTGATCTCGACTAGCAAGGTCGAGATGGCGGTCTTGCCATTCGGGACGGCGGTCTCGCCTTGAATCAATGGCGAGACGGCAGTCTCGATTTTCCAAGTGGCGAGAAGGCCTTCTCGCCAAACGGGAGGGGGTCTCGCCATTGGCAAGTGGCGAGACGGCCATCTCGTCAAACGAGATGGTCGTCTCGACTTTTCCATTCAGCGAGACGACGGTCACGACTCTTAAAGGCGAAAATCCTTATTTTTGTACAGAAAATCCTTCCTACTCTAACATGGGGCCTAATAGTCTCTCCTAGTGGATTTTTTAGGCTTCGTCCATCTTCGAATAGTAGGTCTTCTGCTCTTATTTTGAGGCTGGGCAAGATTGGGGGACTACAACGCGTTTTGCTTATTTTGGCGCACTTTTGAAAACATTTGCTTAAACATGGTTATTATGAGGTTTAGACATGAATAGCAAGAAGAGAAGCAGTTAGTAAGAATTGTATTCTTATTAATTAAGAGGGGAATATGTGCCCTTAAGATACCCGGGGGTCGGGCTAGCCCCGGGGGACAATCTTTAACAATCATTGGGTTTACATCCCTTAAGAAAGGAAAAAGAACTCCTAATGACTAGATTGACTCTTGACGCTTGTATTCCTCCTCTTTGAAAGATATGCTTTAATGTGCGGAGGGGAGACTTCCCTTTTCTCCTTATAGCTCGACCTTTTGTAGGGTCGTATCCTAGGCCATGCTTTAGGGGATTGTCCTTAAATTTTGGGGGCTCCTTCATTCCTTGGGATCTTGCACCAAGCCCTTGGCCAGGATGGTAACCATACTTCATCATCATGCGGGCTACCTTCATGTTGCCGGGAAGTCTCTCTACACTGGCGATTTCAAGTGCTTGAAAGGATGTTTCAAGGGCCTCTTCAGCCACATCCATTATAGGGTTGGGTAGATGGTCCACTTATCAGGATGTCATCTTCAGCTTGGACCGTGACCAATTTGTCGTCTACTATGAACTTGACGGTGACCAATTTGTCGCCTAAAGAAACCCACAGGCGGGTTCTGATTTCTACGCAATTCCTCTTCGGCTTCCCGTACATGATGAACGAGTGCTTCGGACTGCTGGTGAACCGCCTGGCTCATATCTTCACTGTACTTTTGAGTCTCTTTTATTTTCGCCTCTTGATGGACGACCAAGGCTTGTAAGTCGTTGAGTCTCTCAATGGCTCAGTCTCTCTCTTGCAGAACCTAGCTCGGATAACCTTCTCACTAGAGTCATCACATTAGTCCTTGAGGCGCTCTATCTCCTGATCTTTCTTGTTGCCTTTGTAGACAGTCAATGGTAAGGATAGATTCTTGTTCTTTCTCCTCAAGAGCCCTCATTTGGGCTCCTATGATTTCTATTCTTTGGGTCAAGGCGTCAACTTGAGTTTGGAGCTCTCCACTGGCTGATGGTGCAGTAGGTGAGGTGAATGGTTGTGACATCTCTCTACTTCTCCTCCATTCCTCATAATCACTGGAAACAACCACTCGAGCTTTGCCTAGCTCTCTATCTCCCATAAAGACTGATTTCTCCCATGCTCTTCGTACGGCAAGTGAGTTTGCAACATTGCATGGGTCTCCGAAGAAACACAATCCTCCGAGCTCTTCCGGTGACAACGGGATTTGGGTTCTCATTGTAGACCCCAGATCTTGCCCGACCTCAAAATAAGAGCAGAAGACCTCCTATTCGAAGATGGAAGAAGCCTAAGAAGCCACTAGGAGAGACTATTAGGCCCCATACTAGGATAGGAAGGATTTTCTGTACAAAAATAAGGATTTTCACCTTTAGAGATCGAGACCGCCGTCTCGCTTTTCGGGACCGCCGTCTCGCCATTGCTGCAAGTCGAGACCGTTGTCTTGTTTTGCGAGACGGCAGTCTTGCCATTTGCGAATGGTGAGACCCCCCTCCCATTTGGAGAGAAGGCCTTCTCGTCACTCGAAAAGTCGAGACTGTCGTCCCGAATGGCGAGACGGCCATGTCACCACTTTTGCAAGTCGAGATCGTCGTCCCGAATGGCGAGACGGCCGTCTCGACCTTGTTAGACGAGATGGCCATCTCGACCTGACAGGCGCGAATCCCTATAAATAGTGAGCACTTCCCCCCTCATTTCACACAGATCTTCCACTTTCCCTTCTACACTTTTGTCAAATTCTCTTCCTAGAGTCCCTCCGAAGCATTTCTAGAGTTTCTGAGAGTTTTTAAGAGCTTTTTATAGCGTTTCCAAGAGTTTTCCGGCGTTGTAAGAGCGAGGGGCTACCAAAACGCACCCTACTTTTCAGAATATTAATTAAAAAGCTTGCCTCGGAGGTTTCTTCACTCTCTCTCTCTCTCTTACTGTCTTTATTTTTATGATTAAATTGCATGATAGACATTAGGGTCATGTCGTTATTTTAATTCCGTAAATAAAAGGGTAAAAGCATCTTTTCAAAAGTTTATTTATAAAATAGCTGGCCTATCATAGGGAACCTGAAAGGGGCGTCGTAAGGGAACTAACACTTCCCTTACACGTAAATAACTCCCTTACCTAACTCTGGTTTTAACGACCAAAGTTGGTTTTTCGAAAACCAACGGCTTTTTACCCCTTTTTCGGTGTTTCCGGTAAAAACATCAATGACGACTCCATAAGAACCCCTTCAAATTAGTTCTTGGGTTAGCCCGGTTATCGGACAACCCAAGAACACCCTTTCAAAAACCTCGCCTATAGGTTCAGCCCGGTTATTGGACAACCTAAAGGCGTTGTAACCTCACCTATAAAAACGCAAAAATTGGAAAAGTTGGAACCATCGTGTCGCTCCGACCGTCTCTTTTTTACGGCAGCGACAAATGGCGACTCCACTGGGGAAGCCTAGAGAGTTGATCCCATTTAGTGATGGGCCAGCTTAATAAATAAACTAAGAAATTATGCTTTTACCCTACCTTTTATTATAACATGTTTTAAATGATTGGCTTTAATAATTGTTGTTTGTTTATTTTACGCAGTTGTTTGAAATACAAACTGTACACAAACCTTTGCACACAATAGTTCCCTCTATACCCGAGGGCAAGTGAGAAATCCATAGGGAGCAGGTGGCAGGTATGGTTCGTTGTAGTGATGGCCTTGAGCCCACCAGTGTGATCGGAAACCACCACTCAAGGTGATAACCTTCCTCTTTTGGCACAAAGACTGACTATGGCCTTAGTGCTAAGCATGGTCGGAAGGCTGGAGAGTGGGGACCCTATAATGGGGGCACCTTGGGGGCCTTAGCCTTGGTGAGAACAGTTAGAACCTACCTTCGCCAATGCAGTTTTCTGTAGGAAAACCCTACCTCGTGATTAAAATGACTTCTCGCCTGTTCGCGGATGAGTAAATTGTGTGCGCATTTGTTTGTTGCATAGCATAACCAAACAACAGAAAAATCACAAAAAACATTTTTTTCGCAATAAACACCCTTATCTCGGACAGTCTACCTTTTAGCTAGCCTGGTTTCAGGTTCTTTGTAAGCTAAGTAGCCACGCAGTCCGACAGAAGAGATAAGGGACGCTAAATATTACTCTTTCGCTAAAAGCCATTTTTATCTCGGACAGTCTGCCTTTAAGCTAGCTTGGCTTCAGGTTCTTTGCAAGCTAAGTAGCCACGCAGTCCGACAGAAGAGATAAAGGGTTATAAAATATATAAAAAAAAACCAAATAAAGACCTAAATCAAATAAATCCAAAATAAATAAGATAATTTTGACAAAGTCAAAACATTCATCTTACATCATATCATGAGTGGAGAAAAACCAAGAGAGAAAATAAAAGGAGAGAGCACATTTGGCATCATACAAACAAAATCTCTCATACATAAACACATACATATTAGTCCCACACTCAACATGCATTAATAAACTTCCTTCGTGCATTCTAGAAAGTGGTTGGTCCTCCATCCGAACCCGTGCGCAAAAAGCAAGAGCAATGGAGAATTTGGAAGAACAAAATAGCAAGCTCACTGCGGAGGTTAACACCCACAGGGAGCAGATGGCACAACTGATGGAGGCCATGCGTCAAGGCCAAAACAAGGGCGAAGCCCAAGCGGAACACACCTCTCGCTATGAAGAAGAGGAGGAAGAGGAATACTTCTACGATCAAAAAGCGCATCTCCAGTCCGATGCTCGGACTGTGCGCATCCTCACCCCAGAGGTGTCCAAGCAATAAATCTCCGCCCTGGAGGAAAGACTGAAGGCGGTGGAAGGGCACAACTTCGACGTCAAGGAGGTGGCGGACATGTGCCTAGTGAAGAACACTAACCTGCCCAAAGAACCATCTGACGATGTATTGTCGTAAGATGGTCGCACATGTTGAGAATGAAAAACTCCTGATCCACTGCTTCCAGGAGAGTCTGGCCGACACGGCTCTTAATTAGTACATGCAGTTGGAGAGAGGGCAAGTCCAAAACTGGAAACAGTTGGCTGACGCTTTTCTTCATCGTTATCAATACAATATCGATCTGACCCCTGACAGGTAAGTGTTAGAATCGCGCAGCGGAATGTTCGCGTGGTCGGACAAAAACCAAGAGGGGGGGGTGAATAGGTTTCTTAATAAAAATTAGGTTTTCAAAATTTTCCCCAAATTTTACTGATTAAAAACTGTGTAAATGTAAATAGAGAAGAGAAGAGAATCTTACACAGGAAATTTATACTGGTTCGGATCAAAAGACCCTACGTCCAGTTGCTAATCACTCAAACAGAGGATTAACGCTGTCACTATAAACAAGTTGTTACAACAGATTACAATTGACAAGATAAGGATAAAGATAACACCTCTCTTGAAACCCACAAGAGATGAAGAACAGCTTTCCCCAGAGACGGCACAACACACAATCCACTAAGAACTCCACTTAGTGATTCTTATCGCTTCTAGCCCACACCAGGTTCGAAAGCCCCCTTTCCTTGCAACAAACAGTTCTCCGGCACTCACAGACACTTAACTTTTGTATGGAAAAGGTTGTTCTTAATTTCTGAGTGCCAAAGCAGAGTTTAAGTAGGGAAATTAGGGTTTAGGAATTGGAGATTTCGAAACTAGGATTCTTGGTAATTGGATTTTCGAAAATAGGGTTTGTTTGATGTTTAAAATCGAAACAGATCGAAATAATCGATTATTTGGAGTAATAATCGATTAAAACAGAGCCAAATACGTCAAAACCCAATCCTCTCTGGTTTAATCGATTATTTGATGAAATAATCGATTATCTGTACGGAACTGTACGGAATAATCGATTATTTTGCTGTTTAATCGACTAAAGCAGTGAGTTTTAGACAGAAAATGGTTTTCTCACTGTTTTAATCGATTATATACTTATTTAATCGATTAAAGCCGAGCCTGAATGATAAATTTGAGCATTTTGAAGCATCTAAGTTACATACTATGTACCGGCTATCTTAGACTCTAAAATTACAGACTCAATCAAGCTAAAACAGAGTTATTACAATACGAAATCATCAATCTTCAATCTTCAATACTCTAAGTCTTTAAGCTCTTGGATCATCATCAAAATCAACATTCTTCATGATCATTATTTGCAACATCAAGTCCTTGAATGTTCAACAATCTCCCCCTTTTTGATGATGATCAAAATTATCTTTTTAAAGCCCTTGTAATAACCTCGTTTTATCCGTCATACTAACAAACACATTAAACATACCAGATAAAATTTAAAATTGAATCATAGGCCTTAAATTTTTCTCCCCCTATTTTGATTATAATCAAAAAGAACTCTGCAACATCAATCATAAGAGCTCCCCCTCAAAATATGCATAAGTTAGAGAAAGCTCCCCCTCAATCATAGCATGAAAGAAACATCAAATTTTATTTCATAATCATTTATTCATTACAACATCAAGACAATAACAAAAGAAAATACATAACAGAATTTAAAATTCTTCACTATCATGATCATTAAAGTGTGCATCAAATCTATTCTTTAAACGACACACTTCAATATCCGTTGGCAACGGCTAGGAGGCAAGACTGGTCGCATTTAATCGATTATATCTCAAAATAATCGATTATCTCTATATCAGACAGCTTTAATCGATTATTTCTAGCAAATAATCGATTATCTGAGACATTTAATCGATTATTTCACGAAATAATCGATTATTCCAGAGGAGAATACCCTGTTTTGGACGTTTTGAGGGAAAATAATCGATTATCACTTCCAGTAATCGATTATTCCAGAGGCTATATCAAGTTTTTGAGATTTATATGCATAATAACCTATGAACATGCTACACCACGAATTTTAACATAACAATCATCCAGAAACAGTCAAATTAAGCAGATTTTAAGCTATTTCTAATATCCCTAAGTCTCTTCTAAGATCATAGAATCTATCCTTGGGTAGAGGCTTAGTAAATATATCTGCTAATTGACGTTTAGTGTCTACATACTCTATTTTGCAGTTTCCTTTGCTGATATGATCTCTTAAAAAGTGATGTCTAATCTCAATATGTTTAGTCCTAGAGTGCATTATTGGATTCTTAGTTAGATTGATTGCACTCGTATTATCACACATTAATGGAATGTCATTTAAATATATGCTATAATCCTCTAATTGTTGTTTCATCCACAAAATTTGAGCACAACAACTACCAGCTGCAATATATTCAGCTTCAGTGGTAGATAAAGCAACACATGCCTGTTTCTTGGAATGCCAAGATATTAAGGATGAACCTAACAAATGACATGTCCCACTAGTGCTTTTCCTATCAATTTTACATCCACCATAATCAGCATCAGAATATCCTAATAAACTAATACAAGCATCAGACGGATACCACAAGCCAAACCCGAGTAGTTCCTTTTAAGTATTTTAAAATATGTTTTACTCGCAATTAGGTGAGATTCTTTAGGACAAGCCTGAAATCTAGCACACACACGGACAGAATGCATAATATCAGGTCTACTTGCAGTTAAGTATAATAGTGATCCTATCATACCTCTATACATAGTTTGATTAACTTCCAAACCTGATTCATCCTTGTCTAAATAGCATGAAGTTCCCATGGGTGTGTTAGCTTCCTTTGAGGTGTCCATACCAAACTTTTTGAGAATCTCCTTGCAGTATTTAGTTTGAGAGATGAAATTGCCATCTTTAAGTTGCTTGATTTGTAGTCCAAGGAAGAATGTCAATTCTCCCATCATAGACATTTCAAACTCTCCCTGCATAATCTTAGCAAATTCTACACATAACGAATTATCAGTTGATCCAAAAATTATATCATCAACATATACCTGGACCAATAAGATATGTTCTTTAACTTTCTTTATAAACAGTGTAGAATCAATTTTTCCTCTTGAAAAATCATTTGCAGTTAGGAAACTACTTAATCTTTCATACCAAGATCTAGGAGCTTGTTTCAACCCATATAATGCTTTCTTTAATTTGAAAATATGATTAGGATAATTAAAATCCTCAAATCCAGGGGGTTGCTCTACATACACTTCTTCTTTAATAAAACCATTTAAAAATGCACTCTTTACATCCATTTGATATAATTTAAATTTCATCATAGATGCATAAGCAAGAAGTAGGCGTATAGCCTCTAACCTGGCAACAGGAGCATAAGTTTCATCATAATCTATACCTTCCTCCTGGCAATAGCCTTTTGCAACAAGTCTGGCTTTATTCTTTGTTATGTTCCCATCTTCATCAAGCTTATTTCTGAATACCCATTTAGTTTCAATAACTTGATGTGACTCTTCTCTTGGGATTAATTCCCAGACTTGATTCCTTTCAAATTGGTTAAGTTCTTCTTGCATGGCTATGCACCATTGATCATCTTTAAGTGCTTCCTCAATGTTTTTAGGTTCAATCTGTGACACAAAAGCAACAGACATACAGAAATTATTCATATTTCTAGTTCTTACCCCTTTTGAGATGTCACCTATAATGTTGTCCAATGAGAGTCCTCTAGGTGATTGCCATTCTTTTGCTAATTGAGGAGTTTGAGAAGGCACATTTTCTTCCAAATATAATTCATCAAGAGCCTCTCTTATATACTCATCATCACCTGCAAGTTCTTTATTTGACTCAAGAGGATTTCCCCCAAGGTCTACAATCTCATCAAAGGTAACATGTATAGATTCTTCTATATTCAAAGTTCTCCTATTAAACACTCTATATGCCTTGCTAGTTAATGAATAACCTAGAAAAATGCCCTCATCGGCTTTTGAATCAAATTTTCCTAGATTGTCCTTTCCATTATTTAGCACAAAACATTTACATCCAAAAATCTTTAAATGTGCAACATTAGGTTTTCTACCATTAAACAATTCATATGGAGTAGATTTAATAATTGACCTAATGAGCATTCTATTTAAAACATAACATGCCGTACTAACCGCATCAGCCCAAAAATATTTAGGAACATTAGATTCATTTAACATAGTTCTTGCAAGTTCCTCTAATAACCTATTTTTCCTCTCAACTACACCATTTTGTTGGGGAGTCCTAGGAGCAGAAAAGTTATGTAATATACCATTTTCCTCACAATAATTCTCAAACTTTTCATTTTGAAACTCACCACCATGGTCACTTCTTAAAACTTTAATTCTTAGGTCTTTCTCATTTTGAATTTGTTTAGCAAACTTTCTAAAGACCTTAAAAGCTTCACTTTTCGTAGTTAAGAAAAATGTCCAAGTGTACCTAGAGTAATCATCAACAATTACAAGTCCATAATAATTTCCACCAAAGCTTTTTATCCTAGAAGGTCCAAATAAATCTAAATGTAATAATTCTAGGGGTTTTGAAGTGGAAATCACATTCTTTGATTTAAAAGATGATTTTACTTGTTTACCTTTTTGGCATGCATCACACAATCTATCTTTTTCAAATTTTAACTTAGGCAATCCAATAACTAAGTCTTTTGATATCAATTTATTCAAGTGATGCATATTTATATGAGCTGCTCTTTTATGCCATAACCAAGGGTTCTCTTCCTTAGCAACTAAACATGTTATACTAGACTCATGTAAACAATCCAAATCAATCAAATATATATTATTATGCCTAATGCCTTTTAATTCTACTTTTTCGGAATCTATTAAATGTATGGTGCAAAATTTGCTTTCAAAAGTTACCTTGAATCCTTTGTCACACAATTGGCTTATGCTAAGAAGGTTATGCTTTAGTCCATCAACAAGAAGCACATCCTTAATCTCCAATGTGTTTGCACCACCTATGTTTCCAATTCCGAGAATCTTTCCTTTGTTGTTATCCCCATAAGTCACATATCCTTGTTCTTTGGCTTTGAAACTTACAAATTTCGTTTTATCTCCAGTCATATGTTTTGAGCATCCACTATCAAGATACCACATAGACTTCTTTGATTTGGAAGTTTCCTACAAAACAAGAACATAGTAAACTTAGGTCCCCATAACTTTTGGGTCCTTGGGGTTAGAGACATAACAATCTATTTAAATACTGCAAAACTTTCTCATAAAACTTTTCAAGTTATTTTAACTGATAAAAAATAAGTTTTAATCGATTAAAACGCTGTGTAGAAAATTTCTAAGTTGTTTTAATCGATTGAAACGAGATTTAATCGATTAAAAGAGTTCTGATGGGTCATAACTAAATTCTGATCGATCATAATTGATTCTGATCAGTCATAATTGGATTCTGATCGATCATCCTGACCCTTTAAGTAATTTTAATCAATTGAAACGTGTTTTAATCGATTGAAACAATTCTGATCGCTTATAATTAAAATCTGATTGATCACATTTGATTCTGATCGGTCATAATTGGATTCTGATCGATCATAATGAGTTCTAAATGGTTTTAATCGATTAAAAACAAGTTGTATCGATTAAAATGCTGTAAAAACACTTCTTTGAACATTCTAAGTGATTTTAATCGGTTCTTTCAAAACTATATCAGTTAAAAACATGTTTAAGAAAGCTTTTGTAAAAATACTTTGTTTTTAGTTGTTTAAAACGATTTTAGAGGCATTTCGCAAAAATCTTTAAGTGAAGAACCTTCATGCAGCAGAAAAGATAAAATGATTTTACCTAAGCATTCTGTTTAAAACATACTAAATGATCCATTTTCTTTGAATAAATACACGATACAAATAGTTCATTTAACTATAGGAACCCAAATATATTTTCCTTTAGGAACACCAAAATGTTTGATTTTACATCTATTTGAGGTATGACCTTGTTTCATACAATAAAAACATGCTTTTGATGTAGCTATGGAATAAGATGCATTATTTACCAAACATGCTCTAGATCCTTTTTCTACCCATACTCTTTTCTTTTTAGTTTTACTCTTTTTCAAAGGAACTCTTTGATTTACATTATTTTGAGCAATTACCATTTTATGCTTCTTAAGATCATTAATTTCTTTTTCGGCTTTGTCAAGCAAATGGTTAAGAATATCTATGTCATATTCATGCTCTTTACAATTTGCACATGCTAAGTCCTTATCATCATTCTCATCTATGCATACAATTTTCGTTTCTAAGGTTCCCTTTTCCTCTAAACATGAAATTTTCGTTTTTAAGGACTCTACCTCCATTTTGGAACTACTTAAACTCTTTTTCACAGCTTTGTATTTATTGTTCAAGTCCTTAAAAGCACTAAACAATTCATTATATGCATTTTGTAATTCATCAACATCATTTTCATCATCACTTGAGGATGAGTCGGAATCACTAACCTCAAAGTCGAAAGATATATTGTCTTTTGCCAACAAGCAAATGTTAGCCTCTATTTCCAGATCACTTGACTCCGAAATTGAGTCACTATCATCGGTTCCTTCATAAGTTACTCTTAGTTTATCCCACATTTCTTGAGCACTCTTACAAGCTGATATCCTGTAAAACTCATCAAGGGTTAAAGCAGATGAAATTATATTTCTAGCCCTAACATCATATTGTGCTTTTCGACTTTCTTCGGCAGTCCATCTATCAAAAGGTTTAAGAACGTCAACACCGTTCTCTGTAATTTTAGGAACAAATGGACCGTTTAAAATTGCGTCCCAAACGCCTCTATCAACAGACTCTAAAAATATTTGCATACGTACCTTCCAGAAAGGATAATTTTGATCCGCAAAAAGTGGGGGTCTGTTGATAGATGCACCTTCGGCAAAAGTTTGATTTTGTCCAGCCATTTTCGAAAATTTGAATGACTATCAAAGCAAGCTCTGATACCACTTGTTAGAATCGCGCAGCGGAATGTTCGCGTGGTCGGACAAAAACCAAGAGGGGGGGGGGGGTGAATTGGTTTCTTAATAAAAATTAGGTTTCCAAAATTTTCCCCAAATTTTACCGATTAAAAATTGTGTAAATGTAAATAGAGAAGAGAAGAGAATCTTACACAGGAAATTTATACTGGTTCGGATCAAAAGACCCTACTTCCAGTTGCTAATCACTCAAACAGAGGATTAACGCTGTCACTATAAACAAGTTGTTACAACAGATTACAATTGACAAGATAAAGATAAAGATAACACCTCTCTTGAAACCCACAAGAGATGAAGAACAACTTTCCCCAGAGACGGCACAGCACACAATCCACTAAGAACTCCACTTAGTGATTCTTATCGCTTCTAGCCCACACCAGGTTCAGAAAGCCCCCTTTCCTTGCAACAAACAGTTCTCTGGCACTCACAGCACTTAACTTTTGTATGGAAAATGTTGTTCTTAATTTCTGAGTGCCAAAGCAGAGTTTAAGTAGGGAAATTAGGGTTTAGGAATTGGGGATTTCGAAACTAGGATTCTTGGTAATTGGATTTTCGAAAATAGGGTTTGTTTGATGTTTAAAATCAGAAACAGACTGAAATAATCGATTATTTGGAGTAATAATCGATTAAAACAGAGCCAAATACGTCAGAACCCAATCCTCTCTGGTTTAATCGATTATTTGATGAAATAATCGATTATCTGTACGGAACTGTACGGAATAATCGATTATTTTGCTGTTTAATCGACTAAAGCAGTGAGTTTTAGATAGAAAATGGTTTTCTCACTGTTTTAATCGATTATATACTTATTTAATCGATTAAAGCCGAGCCTGAATGATAAATTTGAGCATTTTGAAACATCTAAGTTACATACTATGTACCGGCTATCTTAGACTCTAAAATTACAGACTCAATCAAGCTAAAACAGAGTTATTACAATACAGAAATCATCAATCTTCAATCTTCAATACTCTAAGTCTTTAAGCTCTTGGATCATCATCAAAATCAACATTCTTCATGATCATTATTTGCAACATCAAGTCCTTGAATGTTCAACAGTAAGATCTCAGGACCCTAAGCAAAAGGAACGATGAACCCTTCAAAGCGTATGCCCAAAGATGGAGGGAAATGGCCGCCCAGATAGAGTCTCCGTTGACGAATAAGGAGACAATGGCTATGTGTCATAGATTCAATGACTGCAGCGTACTACGATAAGGCAATAGTCAGTACCTCCAAACTTTTCTCGGACATAGTCACTGTGGGAGAAAGAGTAGAGCAGGGACTGAGAAGTGGGAAGATAGCACAATCTTCCCATGCTGGCATCTCATTCAGAAAACCTGTCGGCAAGAAGAAGGATGAAGTTGTGCACGCAATTAATTTCGCTACTCCTTCTTCTGCTCCACAAGCGGCTCGATAGCCTCGCAAGAAAGAAAGGAAGTTCACTCCCATCTCAACTTCCTATGGCAAACTGCTGCCTCAGCTGCTGGAGGCCAAACTCTTGACCTACGTTCCTCCCAAGAAGCAGATAGAGCCTCCCTACCCCGAGTGGTATAAACCAAACGAGAAATGCGATTACCACTTGGGTTCACCCGGGCACTCAACAGAAAATTGCTTGACCCTTAAGTATCGAGTCCAAGAATTGATCGATGTCGGGTGGATAACTTTTGATGCCTCTGCTTCTGATGTCGACGCCAAACCTCTATCTAAACCAGAGTAGCAGAGAGGAGGACTAGCCCCTAGGGTGCCTTTTTTTAAGCTTTCTCTTGTATCTCCTGCGGTCCCCGCCCGTGGTCGCAGGAACTCTGATTAAAAGGGCTTGTACATATATTTTCATTTTCCTTAATACATGAGGCATTTTGTCACATTCATTTCCTTCATTCTTTTCCCGCTTATATTTATTATTCTTTCAAAGATAATTGAATAATAAAATCTATGACTAAAATAGAACCTAAAACACATCATGTCTGTGATTGATGAATCTCTGTGGACCCCGGAGGCCAAAGGCGAATGGGTCGAGTCCGACAATGAGCAGGGGACTGTAGACCCCTAATTTTGCCCGGCCTCTCAAAATAAAAGCTAGGGAAACTTCACACGAAAATAAAGTTCACCCGGCTTCCTATCAAAAACCGAGAAAGACCTCTCGCAACAAGACGGAGTTCACCCATCCACACAATAAAGACTAAAGAGACTTCCTACACGAAGATAAAGTTCGCCCGACATCTTAATGAAGGCCAATAAGACTTCCTATATGAAGATAAAGCTTCAACGGACACACATCGGCATCAAACGACGTCCGAAAAAGGAAAGGAAAGCTTCCCAGGGGTCCCAGAACACAAGAACTGCTGAAAACAGGTCGAGACAGCCGTCCCAAAGTTGGGACGGCCGTCCCAAACAACCTAGGACAGTCGAGACGGCCGTCCCAAATGACACTGGCCATCCCACACGTTCCAGGGGTGGAGTCAAGAACAAAAAATTCAACTGGGACGGCCATCCCAAACACACTTGGCCGTCCCAAATTGACTCAGTGCAAATTTTGCATTTGGGACGGCCGTCCCAACCCAGACGGCCATCCCAAAGTTCCAGGCGAAAAAAGGCTATAAATAGGAGGCCCTTAGGTCATTCTCCACACACCTCAGACCCTAGACAACTCCAAGACTTGTCTTCTTCTCTCCCTCCTTCGAATGATCTCTCTGATTGCCTTTAATAGGTAACAATCAGTTAAGGAATTTGTATTCCGGCATTCGATTCTTATAGAATATTTTAGTCGAGTCGAGTTTATTCGAGAGGAGAGTCATTGTAGAGTGAAGGATTACCGCAAAGCATCCTCTGTGTAAAAGACTTATAATATAAAGCTTGCTTCGGAGGTTCTTCTCAATTCTCTTCTCTTTTACTGCTTTATTTATTGCTTTTTGTATGCAATGTAGATAAAATCATGTAGATAGCCATATTTAAATACTGTATGAATAAAAGAGGGTAATAGCGTAATTTCTCGTAATCTCTACTTAAATGAATTAATCCGTCATAGGGAACCCGAAAGGGGCGTTGTGGGGTGCTAATACCTTCCCCACACGTAACTAACTCCCTTACCCGACTCTGGTCATAATGACCAAGTTTGGTTTTTATTAAAATCAATGCCTTTTTATCCTTTTCCAATGTTTATGGTCAAAACATTGGTGGCGACTCCAAAAGAACCCTTTTCGAAAACCTTGCTTCTATTAGAGGATAGTTCAGTGTTGAGCGCCTCGGAAGCAATGAACACATTTTTAACAAAAAAATGCGAGTCTCAACCATCTTTTCGCGACCGCTCGCATTAACGTTCGAGACGTCCCAGGACGTCGGAACGGACGGCGGCGACAGGGACCATTTCCTCGGATATGCAAAGAATGTTGGAAAAGAAGCACGCATCATACAACCACATCAAGAAGAAACGGAAACTATCAATTTGGGAGAAGGGGATGATGAGAAAAAGATAAATATCGGCACCCAAATAGATAGTAACATAAGGGAAGGCTTAACACAACTTCTAAAGGAGTATATGGATGTATTCGCCTGGTCCTACCATGACATGCCCGGGCTCGACACAAGTATAGTGGAGCATAGACTACCATTAAAAGAAGGGTTCTGACCTGTGAAGCAAAAACTCAGGAGAATCAAGCCAGATTGGTCTATGATGATTAAGGAAGAGGTACAAAGACAACTGGACGCCAATTTCCTAGTAGTGTCCAAATACCCGGAGTGGTTGGCCAACATAGTACCTGTCATAAAAAAGAACGGTAAGGTCAGAGTATGCGTGGATTATAGGGACCTCAATCGAGCAAGTCCAAAGGATGACTTTCCCTTACCACACATAGATACACTAGTAGACCATACCGCTACCAACATGTTTTATTCCTTCATGGACGGGTATGCGGGGTGTAATCAAATTAAATTGGACATCGAGGACAGAGAAAAAACCTCTTTTATCACACCATGGGGTACCTTTTGCTACTGAGTAATGCCTTTCGGACTCAAGAATGCAAGGGCTACCTATCAAAGGGCTATGGTCACACTATTCCACGACATGATCCACAAGAAAATAGAAGTATATGTGGATGACATGATCGCCAAGTCCAGAAACGAGATGGATCACATTCAATATCTCAAGAAGCTATTCGACCAGCTTCAAAAGTACCAACTCAAACTAAACCCGACAAAATGTACTTTCGGAGTACGGTCAGGAAAGCTATTGGGATTCATCGTCAGCAAAAAAGGAATCGAGGTAGACCTTGACAAAACCAAGGCGATTTTGGAAATGCCCCCGCCAAGCACAGAAAAAGAGGTCAGAGGATTTCTGGGCAGAATCAACTATATTGCCCGTTTCATTGCACAGTTAACAGATAAATGCATACCCATCTTTAAACTGTTGCACAAAAATCAACCAACAGTGTGGACCATGAAGAAGCCCAAACCCTGATAAGAGAAATCCACAAAGGAACTTTTGGGACCCACGCACCTGGGCATGTCATGACAAAGAAAATCTTAAGGGTAGGGTATTTTGAGTCCACAATGGAGGCCGATTGTCACCAATATGCTAGAAAATGTCACAAGTACCAAATTTATGCCGATAATATTCATGTGCCGTCCGCACCTCTCAGTACCCTAGCTACACCATGGCCATTCTCTATGTGGGGCATGGACGTCATCGGACCCATCGAGCCCAAAGCGTCTAATGGTCATCGTTTTATCTTGGTGGCCATTGACTATTTCACCAAATGGGTTGAGGTAGCATCATATGCGCACGTGACTAGAAAAGTGGTGACCACCTTCATCAAGAAAAATATTCTATGTCGGTACGGCATCCCTCATAGGCTCATTACTGATAATGGGACCAACCTCAACAATAAGATGATGGAGGAATTATGTCAAGATTTCAAAATTTAGCATCACAATTCCTCTCCATACCAACCCAAGATGAACGGTGCAGTAGAGGCAGCCAATAAAAACATCAAGAAGATCATTCAAAAGATGGTAGTAACATACAAAGATTGGTACGAAATGTTACCCTTTGCCCTGCATGGGTACCTCCACAGGGGCCACTCCGTTTTCCCTTGTATATGGCATGGAGGCCATACTGTAAGAATCGCGCAGCAGAATGTTCGCGTGGTCGGACAAAAACCAAGAGGGGGGGTGAATTGGTTTCTTAAGAAAAATTAGGTTTTCAAAATTTTTCCCAAATTTTACCAATTAAAAACTGTGTAAATGTAAATAGAGAAGAGATAGAATCTTACACAGGAGATTTATACTGGTTCGGATCAAAAGACCCTACGTCCAGTTGCTAATCACTCAAACAGAGGATTAACGTTGTCACTATAATCAAAGTTGTTACAAGCAGATTACAATGGAAAAGATAAAGTAAAGAAAACACCTCTCTTGAAATCCACAAGAGATGAATAACAACTTTCCCTAGAGACGGCACAACACACAATCCACTAAGAACTCCACTTAGTGATTCTTATCACTTCTAGCCCACACCAGGTTCCAAAAGCCCCTTTTTCTTGCAACAAACAGTTCTCTGGTACTCACAACACTTAACTTTTGTATGGAAAAGGTTGTTCTTATTTTTTGAGTGCCATAGAGAAGCTTAAGTAGAGAAATTAGGGTTTGGGAATTGGGATTTTTGAAACTAGGAGTCTTGGAATTAGGGTTTTTGAAAATAGGGTTGATTTGAAGTTGAAAATCAAAATATGACTGAAATAATCGATTAAATGAAGTGTTAATCGATTATTACAGAGCCAAAATCAATAGAACCCCAAAACTCTCTATTTTAATCGATTAAAAGACTTGTTAATCGATTAACAGGTGTGTTAATCGATTAAACCAGTGAGCAGATACAGAAAATGGTTTTTCTCACTGTTTTAATCGATTATTTCACCATTTAATCGATTAAAGCCGAGGCACTTTGATAAAATTGAGCTTTTCGAAGCTTCTAAGGTGCAGACTATGTACCGGCTATCTCAAACTCTAATATTACAGACTCAATCTAATCAAAACAGAGTTATTACACTATAAAACAAGTCTTCAACTCTCTACGTTCTTCAGTGTAGACCCCAAATCTTGCCCCGCCTCCAAATAAAGAGTAGAAACCTCCTATTCGAAGATGGACAAGCCTAAAAAGCCACTAGGAGAGACTATTAGGCCCCCATACTAGGATAGGAAGGATTTTCTGTACGAAAATAAGTTTTCTCGCCTCTTTGGGACGAGACCGCCGTCTCGTTTGATGAGACGGCGGTCTCGCCACCTGCGAATGGCGAGACGGCGGTCTCGCTTCCCCAGACAACGGTCTCGCCACCTGCGAATGGCGAGAAGGCGGTCTCATTTGGCGAGACGGCGGTCTCGCCATCTGCGCAGGACGAGACGGCGGTCTCGACCCTGTCAGACGAGAACGGCGGTCTCGCCACTGCCAGGCGCGAAAACCTATAAATAGGGGTCCTCCCCCCTCATTTCCACACAACACACAGCTTTTTGCTCTCCCTTCTCTCTAAAACTTCTCTCTAGAATCCCTCCGACGCATTTCCGGAGCTTGTGAGCGTTTTTCGACGTCTAGAAGAGTTTTCAGCGTCGTGTAGAGTGAAGGGCTGCCAAAAAGCACCCATTTTTGTTAAAGAAATAAATAGAAAGCTTGCTTCGAAGGTTTCTAATCTCTCTCTCTCACTTTTTTACCGCTTTATTTAAATAACGCAATAGATAGGGCCATGTAGTCATAATATTTTAAATTCTGCATAATAAAAAGGGCAAAAACGTTATTTTCACCGGTTTAAATATTTTTAGATAGCTGGCCTATCATAGGGAACCCGAAAGGGGCGTAGTAAAGGAACTAATACTTCCTTTACACGTAACTAACTCCCTTACCCAACTCTGGTTCTAATGACCAAAGTTGGTTTTCGAAAACCAACGCCTTTTAAAACCCCTTTTCCGATGTTTCCGGTAAAAACATCGGTGACGACTCCATAGAACCCTACAAAATTAGTCCTTGGGTTAGCCCGGTTATCGGACAACCCAAGGACGCCTTTTCGAAAACCTCGCCCCTAGGTTAGCCCCGTTATCGGACAACCTAAAGGCGTTGTAACCACCCATAAAAAACGCGAAAATCAAAAGGGTCGAAACCATCGCGTCGCTCCGACCGACCTTCTCTTTTGAGACGGCGACAACAGATGGCGACTCCACTGGGGAAGCCTCGAGAGTTGATCCCATTTAGTGATGGGCCGGCTTAGAAATAAATAAACCAAGAAAATAACGCTTTTTGCCCTTAACTTGTATTATAACATGTTTTATTGCTTGGCTTTAAATAACTGTTGTTTGTTTATACTTCCGCAATTGTGTGAGATACAAATTGTACACAAACCTTTGCACACAACAGTTCCCTCTATACCCGGGGGCAAGTGAGAAAACCATAGGGAGTGGGTGGCAGGTACGGTTCGCTGTAGTGAGGGCCTTGTGCCCACCAGTGTGATCGGAAACCACCACTCAAGGTGATAACCTTCCTCTTTTGGCAACAAGACTGACTACGGCCTTAGTGCTAAGCATAGTCGAACGGCTGGAGAGTGGGGACCCTATAATGGGTGCACCTTGGGGGCCTTAGCCTGGTGAGAACAGTTAGAACCAACCCTCGCCAATGCACTTTTCTGCAGGAAAACCCTACCTCGTGATAAAAACGAATTCTCGCCTGTTCGCGGATGACTGAATTGTGTGTGCATATGTTTGTTGCATTTGTCTGTTGCATAGCATAAACAAACAACAAAACAAAAAACCAAAAATATTTTCCAAATAAACACCCTTATCTCAGACAGTCTGCCTTTTAGCTAGCCTGGTTTCAGGTTCTTTGTAAGCTAAGTAGCCACGCAGTTCCGACAGAAGAGATAAGGGACGCTAAATATTTCTTTCGCATAAAGCCGCATTTTATCTCGGACAGTCTGCCTTTTAGCTAGCCTGGTTTCAGGTTCTTTGTAAGCTAAGTAGTCACGCAGTCCGACAGAAGAGATAAAAGGCTATAAAATAAAATAAAAATAATAAATGATAAAACCAAAATAAATAAAATAATAATAACAAAATCAAAACATTTATAAAAATAATTTTGACAAAGTCGTATCATTCATATTGCATCATGTCATAAGTGGAAAAACCAAGAGAGAAAAAATAAATGCATAAGGAAAGTATGCATACGCATCATTTTAATAAACCCCTGAAAAGTGGGTCTTAGAAGCGTTTTTTGGGAAAATTACCAGGCCAAATCCCCTTTGGGAATTTGTAGCCTAGTTCTTCACCCTTTTCTCTTCGTTTTGATATATTGTGCGTCTAAATCGGACATCCCAGTCAAAAGTTATGCCACTTTTAACATCTGCTGCCCTTTTGTACTGGTGCATGCATAGATACATTCATTCTAGGGGGCACTAGATATCCCTAAGACAATGGCGAAAGAGGCCCCGAGCACACTTGTGACCTTCACGACAAGGAAGGGACAAGTGTACTAAGGTGTGATGATGACACCCATTATACTTGTCAAGTCTGTGATGGGGAAGAAACCATTACACCAAGGTGGGTATGATACCCCACAAAGCATAAACTTTGAGGAGGATACCTAAGCCATTGTCTTAAGGAAATATCCATCTCATAAATCATTCATTTTAAACAATAAAAATCCTTTTGCATTCTAGAAAGCGGCTAGTATTCTTCATGCCCTCATCCGCATACAAAAAAAAACACAAAATCCCAAACACTATCATATATCATGTTAGAAAATAAAACATGATAATGTTTAGGAAAAAACAAACACTTGCATACATGCATTCACCAAACTTCATCCTCATAACATCATATAATAGACAGTCGAAGAAGTGGACTTTCCACAAAACCATGAAAAGAGGATTAGGGCATTCACATGCCATGCATGGGAAGTCATCTTTTCAACCGTCTATTGCATTCATAAATTGCATCTATAAATTGCATTCATTCTCACTTTAATAATAATAAGATAATAAAAATAGAGGATTAATTGATGTGCTTTCCATGAATCGGAATAAAATGGAGAGTAAGCCTTTTGTCATCAAGTTCTCTCTAATGGTTGATCCGCCCAAGGAGGATAACAAGCCTCAACCATTGGATATCCAAGTTAATAAGGAAGAGGGGGCAAGAATGCCGTTACATTTATTTCTCGAACCAAATAAAGTCGTACCATTGAGATACGCAGAAACATCTTTGTCGCCGCCGTCCCTTTCCGACGTCGGAGGACGTCTCAAACGTTTATGCGAGCGGTCGCGAAAAGATGGTTTAGACTCGCGTATTTGTTTTAAAATGTATTCATTGCTTCCGAGGTTTCCGACAATTGAATTATCCTCTAATAAAAGCAAGGTTTTCGAAAAGGGGTTCTTATGGAGTCGCCACCAATGTTTTGACCATAAACATTGGAAAAGGATAAAAGGCATTGATTTTAATGAAAACCAAACTTGGCCATTATAACCAGAGTTGGGTAAGGGAGTTAGTTACGCATGGGGAAGGTGTTAGCACCCCACAACGCCCCTTTCGGGTTCCCTATGACAGATCAATTCGTTTAAAGAGAAGACTTCGAGAAATTACGCGATTACCCTATTTTGTTGCATAATATTGAAATGGCTATCTACATAATTTTATATAAATAAAGCTAAATAAAGCAATAAAAGAGATATTAAAATGACTATCTACATTATTTTATTCTATATGACGTAATAAAGCTAAATAAAACAATAAATAAAGCAATAAAACAATAAAAGAGAAGGGAATTGAAAAGAACCTCCGTAGCAAGCTTTATATTGAGAATCTCGAACTGTGAGGATGCGTTTTGGCAACCCCTCTCTCTACACAGACTCTCCTCACCAATACAAGATCGACTCCACTAAAAATTTAAAGAAGAATCAAATGCCGGAATATAATTCCTTAACCGATTGTTACCTATTTAAGGCAATCGGAAAGATCATTCGAGAGAGGGAGAGAAGTAGACAAGTGCTCTGAGTTTTTTTAAGGTGTTTCAGAGCTCTCTGGAGTGTCCGTGTGCTGAAAAAGTGGCAAATGAGCCTCCTATTTATAGTTTTCGCAGCTGGCGCACTTTGGGACCACCGTCTGGGTTGGGACGGCCGTCTGGACTGGGATGGCCGTCCCAAATGGCAAATTTACACAGAGCGGGACCACCTGGGGGTCCGGGACGGCCGTCCCACTTAAATTGGGTTTGGGACGGCCGTCCCACATGCGGGACGCGCGTCCCAACTGTAAAATGGCAGTTGGGACGGCCGTCCCAACTCTGGGACGGTGGTCTCGGCCTGTTTTGTCCAGTCTTCGCGTTCTGGGACCCCGGGAAGCTTTCCTTTCCTTTTTCGGACATAGATTGACGCCGATGTGTGTCCGTTGAAGCTTTATCTTCATATAGGAAGTCTTCTTGGCCTTCATTAAGATGTCGAGCGAGCTTTGTCTTTGTGTGGGAAGTCTCTTTTGGCTTTTATTGTGTGAATGAATGAACTCCGTCTTTTGTTGTGGGAGGTCCTTCTCGTTTTGGGAAGCCGGATGAACTCCATCTTCGGGTGAAGTTCTTCTAGCTTTTATTTTGAGAGGCCGGGCAAAATCAGGGGTCTACAATCTTCCATCAATGAAGATATCTCCAGCATAGCCAACATTCGGGGGCAAAATTAGAAGTGAAAGAATCTACACCCCCAGGAGCTATAAGACAAATGCTCCTAAGAATAAAGGAAAAAATAATAAGACCGAAGGAAACATAACCCAAAAAGGAAATTGAAGAGACTTTGGATTCACGACGCTGAGGCAATTCTTTCAATGCTCCGTCAAAGAGACAAACTCACGGTAGGCAACAAGCTGGTCACGGTTCGAGCTAGAGACGACATTCAGATCAGTAAGTCGTTTGCCCTACCTTGAATGGACGGGACTGAGGAGGACCTTTGAAATATCTTTTGCCGATATGAAAAGACTTCCCCAACAGTATGAAGGTGACCCACATGATGAGAAAATATGGATATCGCCCAAACCAAGGGCTCATTAGAAACTCTCAAGGAATAAGGGAACCACCAGATTTTAAAGACAATCCTTTGAAGCTTACCTTACAAAGGATCAAGTTGCACGGAGAAAAGGGAAGTCTCCCCTCCGCACCTCGAATCAGATTTTCCCATATAAAGGGGTTCAAGCGTCAAAAACGACTTTAGTCATTAGGTGTTCTCCTTCTGATTCTTAGGGTTTGTAAATCCAATGACTATTAGAGATTACTCCTCGGGGTTAACCCGGCCCTTGAGCATTGTAGGGCACATATTTCCCTATTAATTACAAAGAATGTCATTCTTACTATCTGCTTCTCTTCTTGCTATTCATGTCTAAACCTCATTAATAACCATGTTTAAGCAAACATTTTCAAAAGTGCGTCAAAATGCGCCATAGTCAAAATAGTCAAACCACTCATCACCACTGATTGACTAGAAACACAAAATAAAGCTTTACCTCGTCATAAATAAAGTCTTGTTTCGCCAGTGTTGTGCAAAAAGAAAAAAAATCAAAAGAAGCCCATAGAAGCTAAAGACCAAAAAAAAAAGAGGGCAAGATACCCGGTAGAAAACCCACCAAGGGGGCTACGCAAAAGTTAGGGTAAACCCGCTAGGAAACCCGAACAACCATAAAGGGTAGCCTAGGCAAAAATTAGGGTTACAAAATAAAGTCCGCTAGGTTTCCAAAGCAAGAAAAAAGAAACCTAGACAAAAGTTAGGACAAAACAAAACACAACATCCTAAGCTGAAAACCCAAAGGGCAGACTAGGGAAGTCAATCAGTCATAGCAAGCGCCATAGAATAAGACGCCACTCCATAAACAAAACGTTGTTTAAACTAGCCTAAACACTCTAACCAACATTGGCTAGCCATGCTTACAAAAACCATTGTTGTCAAAATAAAACATTTCTAAAACACAAGCCTTTGAATTAAATATCCTCTTCCTTCTTTTCTCTTGACCCTTACCACTACGACATTCTAGTAATTAGTAGGGAAATGTGGAGATAGTAATCAATAGGAGGATGGACATCCCCAAGGAAAGGGAGGGGCGCACTGACATGGCAAGTCGCTATGAAATCAACACAATCATTCTTCGGTCACGGTAAAATCGAGACGACAAAATCAGTACAATCTATCCCATCGAGGAAGGCACATAACGCCAGAAGCTCATCAGAAGTAAAAGCACATTGGTTAATCCTTTTGAAAAATTAATTGAAATAGTATTATAGGATGCATATCGCAAACATTGCATGCATATGATAGGCTCCTATCTCTCAAAAAAAAAAAAGAGAGAAAGAAAAAATGACAATAAAAAGAACAATGCCTGCTAGGAGATTCTTAGGCAAAAGTTAGGGTAGCCCGCTAGATTGAAAACCCGCAAAGGGCGGTCTAGGCAAAATTTAGGGCATTCATAAAGAAGGAAAAAGCCCGCTAAGATATCCGAGGCAAGAATTAAGGCAGCCCGTTAGACCGAAAACCCCAAAAGGGCGGTCTAGGCAAAAGATAGGGCTAAACCAAAAAATGAATAAAAAAGAGGGGCCCTTCATCATAATCATAAAAAGTTCAGCAAGAGAATGCTAGTCACTTTTCCAGATGCATCAATCAAAAAGAATAGATTGCATTTAGGGCATCCACACACAAGTAGTCGCACAAAACGACTTTGTCAATGTCAAAAATGAAAGAAATAAAAATTACTTCAGACAAATAACGAAAAGAATTCATGCATATAAGGAGACTATCTCCATGTTCGTGATTGAAAACAGGATCACCAAGACCGAGTCTCAATAATGCCATCAAGAAAACGGAGCAAGTCGTCAATAAAGCGACTCAGCAGAATAAGAGCTTCTGAAAATCAAGAGCTCCAGCTACCATCCTTCTACCCAGAAAAGAAGGCACAAGAAAGTAATAAGTCTCCAAACATTGCTCTCCCTCAAGAAAGAAGAGCGAGTTGTCATAAGAAGCTTCCAGAAGCCAAAGCTCCAATCATCACCCAATAAAAGAGGGCACAATCATCAGACATCATAAAAGAAAAGCCGATGGAAAGGCTTAGTTATCCCCAAGAGGATCCCTTCCCACTCCGAAGGCAAAACAAAAAAACTCCTCACGGCTCAACATTACCACCACATGAAGTCATCGAGCACACTCACCCAAAGTCTCCTCCACACTCCCCAATGGAGAATAAAGGCTTCAAGAGCCCATCATCATCAACAGTCAAAAGAGTCCAAACCATCAAGGGCTCAACAAAAAGATAGAAGAGAAAAGAAGAGAAAAGAAAACTCTTGCATCCCCAGCGGATGTCCAAAAAGGCCATGACAGAGAGGGCCGAATAAAAATCCTCAAGTGGATCTCCAAAAAATTCTACAAAAAGGAATCAGAAATTCCCATCCCCCAGTAGAATAAGAGCTTCACAAGCATAGCTCCCATCAACATCAATCAAGGAGCCAAGACTCCATTCCTAGAAAAGAAAAATCAGATCCCCAGGAAGTCAACTAATTTCCCTGGTGGATCACCAAAGAAAGAAAACTTTATCCCCTGCGGATCCCCAAAAATAAGAAAAAGCCTGCGTGTATAAAAGAAACTAAAAAGTAAAAAGGCTTACGCATTATCCTGAAAAAGCCAAATTTCAAATCGCGATAAAAAAGAGGTAAAACGCAGAAAAAGGCAAAATCAAATAAAAATCCTTGCTCCCTAAGTAGGTCTACTCAGAAAAAGGAAAACAAAGAAGGAATCAGAAATTCCATTCCTCCAACAGAATAAGTGCATCACATCAATTAAGGAGTCGAGACTCCCCATTCCCCCAAAGGGGAAATCAAAATTAGATCCCCGGGAAGGCAACTAACTCCCCGGTGGATCACCAAAAAAAGAAAAATCATCCCCAGTGAGCCTACTGCAAAGGCAAAACTTCAGATTCATCCTCAGAATGTCATTTGCCTACGCATAGGCAAGACCTGGCAAGCAAGAGCCAGCATCCCCATATCAGCCTAGCCAGAGGCAAAACAAATGCAACCAAAAGTCTTCACTTCCGATGAAGCATCTGCCTACTCAGAGGCATTACCAGAAACTCAATGGATATCCGCCTACTCAAGAGGCATTGTAGACCCCTAATTTTGCCCGGCCTCTCAAAATAAAAGCTAGAGGAATTTCACCCAAAGATGGAGTTCATCCGGCTTCCCAAAACCGAGAAGGACCTCCCACAACAGAAGACGGAGTTCACTCATTCACGCAATAAAAGCCCAAAAGAGACTTCCTACACAAAGACAAAGCTCGCCCGACATCTTAATGAAGGCCAAGAAGACTTCCTATATGAAGATAAAGCTTCAACGGACACACATCGACATCAATCTATGTCCGAAAAAGGAAAGGAAAGCTTCCCGGGGTCCCAGAACACGAAAACTGGAAAAAACAGGGCGAGACCACGGTCCCAAAAGTGGGACGGCCGTCCCAACTGTAATTAAGCAGTTGGGACGCGCGTCCCGAATGTGGGATGGCCGTCCCAAACCCATTTTAAGTGGGACGGCCGTCCCGGCCTCCCTGGGGGTCCCGCTCTGTGTAAATTTGTCATTTGGGACGGCCATCCCAGTCCAGACGGCCGTCCCAACCCAGACGGCCGTCCCAAAGTGCGCCAGCTGCGAAAAACTATAAATAGGAGGCTCATTTGCCACTTTTTCACACCACAGACACTCCGAGAGCTCGAAACACTTTAGAGCACTTGTCTACTTCTCTCTCTCTCTCGAATGATCTTTCCGATTGCCTTAAATAGGTAACAATCGGTTAAGGAATTATATTCCGGCATTTGATTCTTCTTTAAATTTTTAGTAGAGTCGATCTTGTATTGGTGAGGAGAGACTGTGTAGAGAGAGGGGTTGCCAAAACGCATCCTCACGGTTCGAGATTCTCAATATAAAGCTTGCTACGGAGGTTCTTTTCAATTCCCTTCTCTTTTATTGTTTTATTTATTGTTTTATTGTTTTATTTAGCTTTATTATGTCATGTAGAATAGGATCATGTAGATAGCTATTTTAATATCTCTTTTATTGCTTTATTTAGCTTTATTCATCATTTTATGCATGCAACATAGAATAAAATCATGTAGATAGCCATTTAATATTATGTAATAAAATAGGGTAATCGCGTAATTTCTCGTAGTCTTTATTTAAATGAATTAATCTGTCATAGGGAACCCGAAAGGGGCGTTGTGGGGTGCTAACACCTTCCCCACACGTAACTAACTCCCTTACCCAACTCTGGTTATAATGGCCAAGTGCGGTTTTTCTTAAAATCAACATTTTTTCCTTTTCCAATGTTTATGGTCAAAACATTGGTGGCGACTCCATAAGAACCCCTTTTCGAAAACCTTTTAAAACAAAAACGCGAGTCTAAACCATCTTTTCGCGACCGCTCGCATAAACGTTTCGAGACGTCCCCCGGACGTCGGAAAGGGACGGCGGCGACAGGCATCACCAAGATCAACAAATCCCCGGAGGATTCCTGCCTACCTAAGAGGCACTCATCAAAAATCCCCGACAACCAGCAAAGTCGGATGACCAATACCAAAAGATCAAAACAAAGAATCCCCAGCAACCAACAAGCTGGATGAACACCAACAGAATCCCCGGCATAGACCGGACGACCAAATCTCAGAAAGGACAAAGACAAGAGAACACATCTCAATGTCGGCGCATGAGCTAGAGCAGTAAGCCGCCACCATAGCCAAAGGATCAGCTACCGCAAGAAGGGGCATCCAGAGGCACCAAACCAGACGAGGGTTCATACTCGTCAACCAAGGGGTCAGCTACCGCGTCAAAGGAGCATCCCGAGGTTTAACACCGGCGCATGAGCTAGAGCAGTAAGCCGCCACCACGGCCAGAGGATCAGCTACCGCAAGAAGGAACATCCGGAGGCACAAACACCAGATAGGGGTGTGTACTCATCAGGCCTTACAAAAGGGGGCTTACCGGGCGGGGGTTCATACTCGTCAAACACCAGATGGGGGTGTATACTTATCAGGTCTTACAAAAGGGGGCTTACCGGGCGGGGGTTCATACTCGTCAAACACCAGATGGGGGTGTATACTCATCAGGCCTTACAAAGGGGGCTTATTGGGCGAGGGTTCATACTCGTCAAACCAGATGGGGGTTCGTACTCATCAGCCAAAGGGATCAGCTATCGCCAGAAGAAGCATGCTGGAAGCGCACAACACTTCCCCAGAGGATCATCCAAAGACGGAGCATCTGACGGGCAACCGGGCAAGAGGGTTAACTCCTTTACCCTCCAGTCGATCACCTGGGCACAAAAGGCCGGCGGTCGACTGGTCGGGTAAAGGGGGGGCAGCTGTAGACCCCAAATCTTGCCCAGCCTCCAAATAAAGAGTAGAAGACCTCCTATTCGAAGATGGACAAGCCTAAAAAGCCACTAGGAGAGACTATTAGGCCCCCATACTAGGATAGGAAGGATTTTCTGTACGAAAATAAGTTTTCTCGCCTCTTTGGGACGAGACCGCTGTCTCGAAATTGAGACCGCCGTCTCGCCTCAGGCAAGTGGCGAGACCGCCGTCTCGTTTGATGAGACGGTGGTCTCGCCACCTACGAATGGCGAGATGGCGGTCTCGCTTCCCCAGACAGCGGTCTCGCCACCTGCAAATGGCGAGACGGCGGTCTCGCCATCTGCGCAGGACGAGACGACGGTCTCGTTGGGCGAGACGGCGGTCTCGACCCTGTCAGACGAGAACGGCGGTCTCGCCACTGCCAGGCGCGAAAACCTATAAATAGGGGTCCTCCCCCCCTCATTTCCACACAACACACAACTTTTTGCTCTCCCTTCTCTCTAAAACTTCTCTCTAGAATCCCTCCGACGCATTTTCGGAGCTTCTGAGTGCCTTTGTGAGCGTTTTTCGACGTCTAGAAAAGTTTCCAGCGTCGTGTAGAGTGAAGGGCTGCCAAAAAAATAAATAGAAAGCTTGCTTCGAAGGTTTCTAATCTCTCTCTCTCACTTTTTTACCGCTTTATTTAAATAACGCAATAGATAGGGCCATGTAGTCATAATATTTTAAATTCCGCATAATAAAAAGGGCAAAAATGTTATTTTCACCGGTTTAAATATTTTTAGATAGCTGGCCTATCATAGGGAACCCGAAAGGGGCATAGTAAAGGAACTAATACTTCCTTTACACGTAACTAACTCCCTTACCCAACTCTGGTTCTAATGACCAAAGTTGGTTTTCGAAAATCAACGCCTTTTAAAACCCCTTTTCCGATGTTTCCGGTAAAAACATCGGTGGCGACTCCATAAAACCCTACAAAATTAGTCCTTGGGTTAGCCCGGTTATCGGACAACCCAAAGACGCCTTTTCGAAAACCTCTCCCCTAGGTTAGCCCGGTTATCGGACAACCTAAAGGCGTTGTAACCACCCATAAAAGACGCGAAAATCAAAAGGGTCGAAACCATCGCGTCGCTCCGACCGACCTTCTCTTTTGAGACGGCGGCGACATTGAGTTCTTGAATCATCATCAAAATCAACAAGCTTCATGTCCATAAAGTCTAACATCAAGTCCTTGAATGTTCAACAATCTCCCCCTTTTTGATGATGATCAAAATTTTCTTTTAAAGCCTTGTAATAACTTGTTTTATCTGTCATACTAACAAACACGTTAAACATACCAGATAATATTTAAAAACAATAATATTAGGCTTTAAATATTTCTCCCCCTATTTTGATTATAATCAAAAAATGAAAGCATGCTTCAATAACAATCATAAGGGCTCCCCCTCAAAATATGCATAACTTGGAGATAACTCCCCCTCAATCAAAGCAATAAAAGAACACCACATTTTATTTCAGAAATAATCATTCATTACAATATAAGAAGGAAATAACAATCAAATTTAAAATTCTTCATTATCATCACTATGAAAGTGTGCATCAAATCTATTTTCTAAATGGCACACTTTATCATCTACATCAGATATACGGCGAATTATTTCCTCATGTCGTACGCCAGAAAGAGTGAAGAATGCCTGCATCCTTTGATTCATATAAGACAACATGTCTTCCATGGATTGTCGAGTTTCATGATGAGTAGAGGAAGTCCCAACACTTTGGATTTGATCAGAGGGAAGCTTAGTAGCAGGAGGCATATCTTCATCAGAATCTTCATTATCGTCACCTTGGTTTGGAACGTCATCCTTGTGAACATAAATATCGTTGACACGCACCATTTGTAGTTGGATCAATGTGTTGTCTAGCATACGATTCAAGTTATTTGTTCGCACTGTTTGTTCACCTTCGACATTTACTCCTTTGTATTCAAGGATGCGAGAGACAAGGAGAGCATATGGAATTTTGAAGGTGGGATGACGTTTGGCTTTTAACATAGTCATGGTGACAAGAACACCCCAATCTAAAGGCTCATTATTCATTATGGCATGAATAATACGAAGATCAATTGAAGAACATTGAGCATGATTCGTAGCCCGGGGACATAGGATCCAGACAAGTAAATGTAGAATCATGCGTTCCTCCTTCTTCAAAGGTCCAACTAGAAGGAGACGCCCAATCTCCATGGAGGGGTTTCGCAGAAAAGAACGATAAGCTAAGATCCTGTCAAAATCATCTAACTCACCATACACGTTAATAGCATCTTCTCTAATAGGAAAGTGGGCAACGTTTTCCCAAATATCATCATCAAGAATAATTGTGACCCCCTTTACTCGAGAGGTAGCAATTTGATCTCTAAATTTGAACCTAGAGTAAAATACCTTAACTAAGTCAGGATAATACGTACCTTGCATTTGGATGAAAGGGAGAACTCCTTGAATTTCAAGAAGATTGGGAAAGTTGAATCCCCTATTGATGAGCTGCTCACTAATAAGGAACTTAGGAGAAATAATACCATGTTCCTTCCAATAGGACAGAAATTCTTGTCGGCCATCTGCATCAGAGATCCATCCTTCTACAGAATTAGAACGGGGATGAGATGAGGGTGTATATCTTCTTCTAGTGGGGATTTTTGCACGAGAAGATGAGGCCATTGAAGGATTAGGAGAGTAATAAGAAGATTTTAAGAGGACAAGTTAAGTGAGAATAAGGCAAGTTTGATAGAATGAGGCAAGAAAGCTTGATTTCAAGAGATAGAAGTGAGTAGAAGTGAAATGGAGGTCCCTATTTATAACCAAGCATGTCTAACGGTCATATGGAAGTGAATAAGGGGGGGAGAGCCCCTATTTATAGTTTTTCGCGCCTGACAGGTCGAGACCACCGTTTCGTCTGACAGGGTTGAGACCGCCGTCTGGACAATCCAGACCGCCGTCTCGATCATGGCAGGGGGTCGAGACCGCCGTCTGGATAATCCAGATCGCCGTCTCGACTAGGCAGAAGTCGAGACCGCCATCTGGATAATCCAGACGGCGGTCTCGTCCCTGGCGTGAGGCGAGACGGCGGTCCGGTCTTTCCAGACGGTGGTCTCGTCCCTTCGTGGCGAGAAACTTTATTTTTCGGCCTGAAAAACCTCCTATCTTAGTACGGGGCCTAATAGTCTCTCCTAGTGGCTTGTTAGGCTTCGACTGTCTTCAAATAGGGGGTCTTCCGACTTTATTTGGAGGTCGGGCAAGATTTGGGGTCTACAGCTGCCCCCCTTTACCCGACTAGTCAGCTGTTGGCTTTGTTGTGCCGGACAGTGTAGACAGGAAGGTAAAGGAGTTGACCCTCTCCCGGCTACCCTTCGGACGTCCCGTCTTGTGGCGGATGATCCTCTCGGGGAGATGTTGTATTTATGCACCTCCGGGATACTACTCCGACGTAGCCGATCCCTTTGGTTGACACGTGGTAGAACCTCCGGATACTACTCCCGACGTAGCCGATCCTTCGGTTGATGGGTATAAACCCCCATCAGCCGGTAGTTACGATCCGTTGTGTGGGACTGGATGGGTATGAACCCCCATCAGCCTGGTACGGTCCATTGTGTGGGACCGGATGGGTATGAACCCCCATCGTGGTGGTACGGTCCATTGTGTGGGACCGGATGGGTATGAACCCCCCATCGGGGTGGTAGTGGCGGCTTCTCGTTCGGGTGGCCCATGCGCCATTTAGGCACTCCTTGTGTGCTGGTTGATAGGTATAAACCCCCTATCTGGCTGGTACGGTCTGTTGTGTGGGACCGGATGGGTATGAACCCCCCATCAGGGTGGTATGGTCCGTTGTGTGGGACCGGATGGGTATGAACCCCCCATCAGGGTGGTAGTGGCGGCTTACTGTTCAGGTGACCCATGCGCCATTTAGGCACTCCTTGTGTGCTGGTTGATAGGTATAAACCCCCTATCAGGCTGGTACGGTCCGTTGTGTGGGACCGGATGGGTATGAACCCCCCATCAGGGTGGTACGGTCCGTTGTGTGGGACCGGATGGGTATGAACCCCCCATCAGGGTGGTAGTGGCGGCTTACTGTTCAGGTGGCCCATGCGCCATATCACTGGGGAGTGATTTCTGTGTTGGTAGCTGTTCTTGGACTTCTTGGATGGTCGTCCAGGCTGCGCCGGGGATTTTGTTGGTTGTCCATCCAGCTTTTGTTGGCTGCTGGGGATTCTTTGTTTTCGCTCTTTTGGTGGCGATCATCCGGTCCTTGCTGGCTGGTCGGATTCTTCTTTTCTCTTTTTGCGTTTGACTTTTGCTTGGTAGTTGATTTTTTTATTGGTTGAGGTGATGGCTTAATCCTGCCTTTTTCTCGCGGTTTTTATCTCTTTTTTCTCGCGATTTTGGATTTTGGCTTTTTTCTTGAGCGTATGCCTTTTTCTCTTTTAAGTTATTTTTTGTTATGCTGACTTTTGTAGAAGAAGGCAAAGAATGCATAGAATAAAATTTTATTCATGGGAAATTTCATTACAACAGCTTTTATTTGGGCCAGTGCGGTCCCTAGGGGCTATCATCAGGGGAATCGGGGTAAGGGTACTGTTTGTACACGTGATACCGGAAGTCTACTTGCTCTTGGACTTCGTCACGGTAGTCCTCTTGGAATGTCGTCCATTCCTGCCGCAACCTCTGCTGCTCCTGGTAGATCTCGTCCTGGCGGGCTTGATAGGCCTCGCTGGCGAGCGTTGTGGGTCCGTTGCCACCGGGTCTGCTGCTCTCGCCACACCGCTATTTGGGCGAACCGCTGGTTCGAGATCATTCATGTGTTGGTGCATGCCAGCAAAGTCCTCTGTGTACGGTGGTGGCTGTTGCTGCTGCTGTTGTTGCTGTTGGGAGCCGGGGGATGTGGGCATATCCTGCATCGCCACAATCCCCTGGAGGTCCAGCTCGAAGTCCAGGGAGGGGTGTAGGGCGAACTGGTTTCCCCGACGTATTAGCATCCCCATGCTGACCAGCATTGGCCCATTGATGGGCTCGGGTCGGAGGTTGCGGGCCAGCTCTTCCCGGCCAGGGCACCCCATTCTCTCTGCCAGAGGGTGATGAGAGGAGCTATGAGGACGACCCCTGTGGATCTGCTCCCAAAGTCCTTAAGGGCCCTTAGGAGAAAGTATCCGGGGTTGCAGCGCCGCCTCTGGTGCATGCAATAGAGGGCAAAGAGATCAAGGAGGGATATCTTACCCTGGCTTTCCTTCCTCCCATGGATTGTGCCTGCCAACAGCTTGTGGCAAATGCGGAGTGCTGGTTGCAGTGCGGAGCCTCTCATCAAAGTGGGCAGTGTGGTTGCTCCTATGAGCTCATGCCACATTTCCGCGGGGGTGAGGTTGGCGGGCCGAGAGCAGATGGCCTCTCGGTATTCCCGGGTCAGCGCTTCCTCGGGCCGGATGAATCCAATGGACACATTGAATTCTTCCAGGGTGGTGGTGTGGTATTGCCCACCCATGAAATAGTTGACCATTTTAGTGGGCTGCATGCCCGAGGCCATGGAGGGGATTTCGATGAGAGAGACGGAGGCCAAGAATTCTTGTACCGCTTGGGGGTACACATGTGTGGGTGGGGTACGCAGCAGAAAGCCCCACCCAATGCTGTCGATGTGGGCTCTGACGTCTTCTTCCCATCCAAATTCGGCCAGAACGCCGAAGTCCAGTGTCAGCATGGAGTGCCACTGGTAGTTCCTAATGTTGTCCAGGCGGGCCTGGTGCTGTGGTGACAGCTGAGAAGGATCTAGGGGTGGCGGTGGTGCCGAGCTGCTAGCACCAGCGGTGCCCCTTCTCTTCCTGGAGGCACTTCTGCTGAACATCTTGAGCAGGGAAGGCTTGGAGGAGTAGAGATATGAGTTTTGGAGGCTCTGGAGGCTTAGGAGGCAAGGAGAGTTGTGAGGAAACCCATCAAGGCGCGCCCCCTTATATAGGGAAATTTTTCAGATCGAGACCGCCGTCTGGGAAGTCAAGACGGCGGTCTCGTTTGGGTTGCTGGTCGAGACGGCGGTCTGGAGGTTCTAGACGGCGGTCTCGACTTTGCCTAAGTCGAGACGGCGGTCTGGAGATTCCAGACAGCGGTCTCGACTTGCAGGGGAATCGAGACGGCGGTCTCGAGTTTCTGGTGTTTTTTTTTTTTTTTGAATAAGAAATAGGACCTGGTTCAAAAGCATTTTATGCATGCAAATGTTTTCATGTTTGATGCCCTATAATGCCTACTTTAATTAGTTTTTTCAGAAGGATTTAACCAACTTGTCTTGTTGTGCTGAAAGCCTTCTGATTTGCTGCGTTTTACTTTTGGCTGTACCATGCCGGACTTCTTGTGACCGAAGGGTAATTTCTTTTGCTTTCTTTTTTCCTCTTTCTTTCTTTTTCGTTTTCTTTTCTTTTGTAGAGCACTTTTGTCATGTAGTGTCCCTTTTTCCTTGCTCTAGGGATTTCAATCCTCTTGTTGACTATACGCCTCCATATTCTCAAATTAATTATTAGAATATTGTCGTGAGGGTCAAGAGAAAAGAAGTAAAAGAGGTAAAAATCAATAGTTTGTGTTTTAGAGGGTTGCTTTTTATTGATACAAGGATTTCGTAAGAATGGCTGGCTAAGGTTAAGCCTGGGTGTTTAAGCTTTGTCTAAGCAAACATTTTTCCTTTCTTTTTTTGTATTTGCGCTTCTTTGGTTTTATCTCCATTGCTTTCAAATGGCCAGCTGATTTCCCTAGATCGCCCTTTGGGTTTTCGAACTAGGATACTGTGTATTGGCCCTAACTTTTGTCTAGGTTCCATCTCTTGTAAAATTTTGGAGAAATCCTAGCGGACCTTACTTGTAACCCAAACTTTTGCCTAGGCTACCCTTTATTGTTGTTCGGGTATCCTACCGGGTTGACCCTATCTTTTGCGTAGCCCCCTTAGTGGGTTTCCTACCGGGTAATTTGCCCTTTTCTTTTGGCCTTTGGCTTCTCTGGGCTTTTTGATTTTTTGTGGATTTATTTTGATATTTATTATTTTTTTTGTTCACAGTATTGGCGAAGCGTGACTTCCTTCATGGCTTAGGTGAAGTCTTTATTTTTATGTGCTTCTAATCAGCTAACTTGATGGCAATAGCAATGTTAAATGTTGATTATTTGGAAGCTCTTTTTATTCTTTTTCTCTTCTTTTTATGTTTACTTAGACAGGGTTATTTATGTGGTCCAGTCAAAAGTAGAAAGAAGAGAAGCAGATAGAAAGAATCATTCTTTATTAATTAATAAGGGAATATGTGCCCTAAGATGCCCGGGGGTCGGGCTCGCCCCGGGGGATAATCTCTAACAGTCATGGGGTTTACATCCCTTAAGCAAAGAAAAAGATTTCCTAATGACTAGAGTGGCTCTTGACGCTTGCACCCCTCCACTTCGAAAAATTTGCTTGAGTGTGCGGAGGGGAGACTTCCCTTTTCTCCTTTCTGTGCGGCCCTTAGTAGGGTCATATCCTAGGCCATATTTGCACGGATTGTCTTTTAACCGAGATATGCAAGGGCTTGTTATGTTTTGGCCCCTCGAGGGGGAGTTCTTCCTCTGTGAAGGTGAGGTGATCGTTTGCCGTGATGTGACCGATGATCCTCTCAACCTTTTCTTGGGATATTGTGTGAGGTACATGCGCCTCGCTCAAGACCTTCAGCAGGGCATTTCTGTGCGGTTCCGAGCTCATTATCAAAGATAGCAACGTGATCTTTGCAGGCGTATGATTGAGCTGGTCAATAATGGAATACTCACTCTGCCTTATAAACTGGAGTAATTCCTCTGTCTCCTCCTTGGATTCTTTATTTTCTTTTTCTTCTTCGGTTTTTTTATTTTTTCTTTTATTTTGGAGGACATTTTCCTATGTGTCCTTGGGGGAGTAGATTCTTCCACTTCTAGTTGTGCCCCCAATGCCGGCTATATTTGTTATTTCTTCTTTTATTGGTGAAGATTCCCCATATCTCCACGGTACAACTTTATTTGACTCGTAGGGGAAAGGACGTGGCATAAATAGTCGCACTGGCGTCCTTTCCCCCTCTTCTTTACTCTTGAGGACCAACGGCCGAGGTTTATTTCCCTCTTGCGATGATTCGACCGTAGGGGTGAGCTTTATTAGGAGTGGCTTTCGCTCCATTCTTTTGAGTTGGAAGACGTGTTAGTTAATCCTTCCTTTTTATTATCTTATTTATTAATCGTGAGGGAGGGGAAATTAAATATGCAAATGCATGTTCATGTATGCAAGTAGACAATTGTTGAATAAGGAAAAAGATTTCATTAATTCAGTGGAAGGTGTACATTCTCCTATTCCATACTACGAAGCGTCTTTTGGCAAAAATGGAAAAGCCTAAAGAAACCCACAGGCGGGTCTTGATTCCTATGTAGTTCTCTCTCGGCTTCCCGGACATGATGAGCGAGCTCTTCGCTTTGCTTGTGGACTGCCTGGCTCATATCTTCACTATACTTCTGAGCCTCTTTGATCTTCGCTTCTTGATGAACGACCAAGGCTTGTAGTTCATCGAGCTTTGCAACGGCTCGGTCTTTCTCTTGAAGTACTTGGCCGTATTGAGCTAGCCCGTCTTTTTCCTTAAGGCGTAGTTCAGAGAGACTTTTGGTGAGTCTCCTGTTGGCCTCTCGCTCTTGGCGGATGTCTAACCGAGCCTTAAGGAGCCCTTCCGACAACTCCTTGATCGTTTGGGCCTGCATAGCTGATTCGGCCTCAAGGTGTGCTGTTTTGGCAGTTATTTCTTGCAGTTGGCTATCCGAACTGGTTCTGGCAGTTTTGGATGCTCGGATAGCTTGCTCGTTAGCGTCAGCACATTGGTCCTTGAGGCGCTCTATTTCATGATCCTTTTTCTTGCCTTGCCTTTGTAGACCGTCAATCGTGAGGATAGATGCTTGCTCTTTTTCCTCAAGGGCCCGTATCTGGGCTCCCATGATTTCTACCCTCTGGGTCAAGGCATTGACTTGTACCCGCAGCTCTTCGTTGTTGGCGATTGGCATGGGTGTGGTGGATGGTTGAGCCATCCCTCTTTTTCTTCTCCATGCCTCGTAGTCACTGGTGACAGTTACCCGAGCTTTTCCTAGCTCTCTGTCTCCCATGTAGACTGGCCTCTCCCATGCTTTTCTCATGGTTGATGAGTTGGTGATCGTGCACGGGTCTCCAAAGAAGCACAGTCCTCCGAGCTCCCTTCGAGAAATAGTAGTTTGGGTCCTCATGAGTTGCCTCATAGCTACTCTAGGTGAGTAGGCTATGCAACCCCTGAGTCCTATCAAGGGTACGTTCGGATAGTCCCCGCATCCGATGAGAACGGGCCGGGTCGGAACCAAGGGCGGACCCAAGATATACTCGTTGGCGTCCTTTCGTTCTAACTCATCCCTCCATTCTATAGTCGGGCGTCGTTGGAGGGGGATTTTGGAGAAGCTTCTCAAGGGATCGGGGAATATCCCCATGTGACTGGAGGCGTAAAGATGCGTGATGCTCCACACGTATAGTAATGAAGAGCAGCAGCGGAGTGTTCTCCCTTGCTTCTGATGGCAAAAATCCACCGAGAGCAAGGTGTCGGCAAGAATAGCAGGCAAGGGACTCTTCGAGTACACGTCCCAAGCGAAGAAGGCGTCCATGACGGCTTGATCTATTGTGTCGAGGTGGAAGGGGAACAGGACTGTTCCGAAGATTATTAGTGCCAGGGTTTTGTTGAAGGCAACCCACTCTGTCTTTTCAGCCAGGTAGGACAGGTGGTCTTCTAGCATTGATACTTTCCACCCCTGGGTGTTCCCTCTTCCTATCAGGGTACTCTGTCGGAACGGTAGATGGATAAGGGCAGCGACTGATGCTGCAGGAGTATACGCCTCGTGGCGAATATGGACCCCGGCTGATTTAGGCCATTTTAACATAGCTTCATACTCCTCTAAGGTGGGCACTATGTCGAACTGCGGAAATTCAAAGCACCGCAGACTGGAGTTCCAAAAGTGAATCAGTACCCTGAGGAAGACCTGATCTTTAGGAGGTCCAAAATTCGTCCATAGGACTTTTCAAAATCAGCGCGGACCTCTAGTGGCATTGTTGCACTAAGCCGTTCCAGCTTCCCAGTATGGTTTTGGAGAATATCCACCTTCCCCACTTGTCTACTTGTTCCCTCCATTTTCTAAAACAAAAATGCATGTTTGATGAAAATGATGCTTATGTGAGTGTTTATTTTCTATTTATCATGTTTTTCTACATGATATTTGCGTATTCTTTTTTTTTTTTTTTGGAAGAATAAACTATCTATATGAATGCTTTATGAGTGTTATTTTTTGGACCAGGTCTTATTTATAAACGTTGGAAAAATGGATTTTTATTTTTATTTATTTATTTTATAGCCTTTTATCTCTTCACGTCGGAACTGCGTGGCTACTTAGCTTACAAAGAACTCGAAACCAGGCTACCTAAAAGGCGGATCATCCGAGATAAAACATGGCTTTATGTGAAAGAATATTTAGCGTCCCTTATCTCTTACGTCGGAACTGTGTGGCTACTTAGCTTACAAAGAACCCGAAACCAGGCTAGCTAAAAGGCGGATCGTCCGAGATAAGGGTGTTTATTTGTGAAAAATATTTTTGGTTTTTGTTCTGTTGTTTGTTTATGCCATGCAACATACAAATGCAACAATCATATGCACACACAATTCGATCATCCCGAACAGGTGAGATTTCGTTTTTATCACGAGGTAGGGTTTTCCTGCAGAAAAGTGCATTGGTCGGGGTAAGTTCTAACTGTTCTCACCAGGCTAAGGCCCCCAAGGTGCCCCCATTATAGGGTCCCCACTCTCCGGCCAGTCCGACCATGCTCGACACTAAGGCCGAGTCGGTCTTGTTGCCAAAAGAGGAAGGTTATCACCTTGAGTGGTGGTTTCCGATCACACTTGGTGGGCACAAGGCCCTAACTACGACGAACCGTACTCGCCACCCACTCCCTATGGTTGTCTCACTTGCCCCGGGTATAGAGGGAACTGTAGTGTGCAAGGGTTTGTGTGCGGTTTATATTTCAATCAATTGCGTAAGTATAAACAAGCAACAGATTATTTGAAAGCCAAACAATAAAGCATGTTATAATACAAGGCGGGGTAAAAGCGCTATTTTCTTGGTTTAATTATTTTTAAGCCAGCCCATCACTAAATGGGATCAACTCTCTAGGCTTTCCCGGTGGAGTCGCCATCCGTCGCCGCCGTCAAAACGAGGCGGTCGGAGCGACGCGATGGTTTTGTCGACCCTCTTGCGTTTTCGCATTTTTTATGGGTGGTTACAACGTCCTTAGGCTGTCCGATAACCGGGCTAGCCTAGAGACGAGGTTTTCGAAAAGTGTTCTTGGGTTGTCCGATAACCGGGCTAACCCAAGAACGGGTTTTGAAGGGTTCATGGAGTCGCCACCGATGTTTTTACCGGAAACATCGAAAAAGGGGTTTGAAAAGGCGTTGGTTTTCGAAAACCAACTTTGGTCATTAGAAGCAGAGTTGGGTAAGGGAGTTAGTTACGTGCAAAGGAAGTGTTAGTTCCTTTACGACGCCCCTTTCGGGTTCCCTATGATAGGCCGGCTACTTTGGATAAACAATTAAACTAGAAAATTGCGCTCTTACCCTTTTATTATGCGGTATTTAAATTTATGACTACATGGCCCTAACGTTTATTGCATAATTTAAATGAAAGCAGTAAAGATAGAAAGGGAGAGTATGCACCTCCAAAGCAAGCTTTTTATATTTCTCTTTAAAGAGTGGGTGCTTTTTGGCAACCCTTCACTCTACAACTCTCAGAAACTCCGGAAATGCCTCGGAGGGATTCTAAAGAAGATTATAACGCTCAAAATTCTCCTAAAGACACTCAGAAACTCCGAAAATGCTTCGGAGGGGTTCTAGAGAGAGAAAATCTAGAGAGAAGGAGGAGGAACTGTGTGTTTTTGTGTGGAAATGAGGGGGGGAGAGCCCCTATTTATAGTTTTTCGCGCCTGATAGGTCGAGACCGCCGTTTCGTCTGACAGGGTCGAGACCGCCGTCTGGACAATCCAGACCGCCGTCTCGATCATGGCAGGGGGTCGAGACCGCCGTCTGAATAATCCAGACGGCGGTCTCGTCCCTGGCGTGAGGCGAGACGGCGGTCTGGTCTTTCCAGACGGCGGTCTCGTCCCTTCAGGGCGAGAAACTTTATTTTTCGGGCCATAAAAAACTCCTATCTTAGTACGGGGGCCTAATAGTCTCTCCTAGTGGCTTGTTAGGCTTCGGCCGTCTTCAAATAGGGGGTCTTCTGACTTTATTTGGAGGCCGGGCAAGATTTGGGGTCTACAATGTGATCTCTTAAGAAATGATGTCTAATTTCTATATGCTTAGTCCTAGAGTGCATTACTGGATTCTTAGTAAGATTGATTACACTCGTATTATCACACATCAAAGGTATGTCATTTAGGAATATACTATAATCTTCTAGCTGTTGTTTCATCCACAGAATTTGAGCACAACAATTACCAGCTGCAATATATTCAGCTTCAGTGGTAGATAAAGCAACACATGCCTATTTCTTAGAATGCCAAGATACTAAGGATGAACCTAACAAATGACATGTCCCACTAGTACTTTTTCTATCAATTTTGCATCCACCATAATCAGCATCAGAATATCCTATTAAACTAGTACAAGCATCAGATGGATACCATAAACCAAAACCAGTAGTTCCTTTTAAATATTTTAAAATATGTTTTACTGCAATTAGGTGAGATTCTTTTGGACAAGCCTGAAATCTAGCACACACACAGACATAATGCATAATATCAGGTCTACTTGCAAATAAGTATAACAGTGAACCTATCATACCTCTATACATAGATTGATTAACTTCCAAACCCGATTCATCCTTGTCTAAATAGCATGAAGTTCCCATGGGTGTGTTAGCTTCCTTTGAGGTGTCCATTCCAAAATTTTTAAGTATCTCTTTGCAGTATTTGGTTTGAGAGATGAAGATGCCATCTTTAAGTTGCTTGATTTGAAGTCCAAGGAAGAATGTCAATTCTCTCATCATAGACATTTCAAACTCTCCCTGCATTATCTTAGCAAATTCTACACATAACGAATT
This sequence comes from Sphenostylis stenocarpa, assembly GCA_963425845.1. NCBI lineage: Eukaryota > Viridiplantae > Streptophyta > Magnoliopsida > Fabales > Fabaceae > Sphenostylis > Sphenostylis stenocarpa. The sequence continues at coordinate 29,316,062 of OY731408.1, forward strand.
ATCAGTTGATCCAAAAATAATATCATCAACATATACCTGAACCAATAAGATATGTTTTTTAACTTTCTTTATAAACATAGTAGAATCAATTTTTCCTCTAGAAAAATCATTTGAAGTTAGGAAACTACTTAGCCTTTCATACCAAGATCTAGGAGCTTGTTTCAACCCATATAATGCTTTCTTTAATTTAAAAATATGATTAGGATAACTAAAATCTTCAAATCCAGGGGGTTGCTCCACATAAACTTCTTCTTTAATAAAACCATTCAAAAATGCACTCTTAACATCCATTTGAAATCATTTAAATTTCATCAAAGATGCATAAGCAAGAAGTAAGCGTATAGCCTCTAACCTGGCAACAGGAGCATAAGTTTCATCATAATCTATACCTTCCTCCTGACAATAGCCTTTGGCAACAAGTCTGGCTTTATTCTTTGTTATGTTTCCATCTTCATCAAGTTTATTTCTAAACACCCATTTGGTTCCAATAACTTGATGTGATTCTTCTCTTGGGATTAATTCCCAGACTTGATTCCTTTCAAATTGGTTAAGTTCTTCTTGCATTGCTATGCACCATTGGTCATCTTTAAGCGCTTCCTCAACATTTTTGGGTTCTATCTGTGACACAAAAGCTACAGACATGCAAAAATTAGTCATATTTCTAGTTCTTACCCCTTTTGAGATATCACCAATGATATTGTCCATTGAGAGTCCTCTAGGTGATTGCCATTCTTTTGATAATTCAGGCGTTTGAGAAGGCTCATTTTCTTCCAAATATAATTCATCAAGAGCCTCTCTTATATACTCATCATCACCTGCAAGTTCTTTATTTGACTCAAGAGGATTTTCCCCAAGGTCTACAATCTCATCAAAAGTAACATGAATAGATTCTTCAATATTTAAGGTTCTTCTATTAAACACCCTGTAAGCCTTGCTAGTTAATGAATAACCTAAGAAATTCCTAAGTTGTCCTTTCCATTATTTAACACAAAGCACTTACATCCAAATATTTTCAAATGAGCAACATTAGGCTTTCTACCATTTAATAATTCATAGGGAGTTGATTTTATAATTGACCTAATGAGCATTCTATTCAAAACATACTAAATGATTAATTTTCTTTGAATAAATACAAGAGATAAACCATTCATTTAACTATAGGAACCCAAATATATTTTCCTTTAGGAACACCAAAATGTTAAATTTTATATCTATTTGAAGTATGACCATGTTTCATACAATAAAAACATGTTTTAGATGTAACTTTTGAATATGATGAATTTTTAACCATAGATGTTCTAGTTCCTTTTTCTACCCATACTCTTTTATTTTTCTTTTTAGGCTTTTTCAAAGGAACTTGATACTTTACACTATTTTGAGCTAAAACAGTTTTATCCTTCTTAAAATCACTTATCTCCTTTTCGGCTTTATCTAGCAAATGGTTAAGGATATCTATGTCATATTCATACTCTTTACAAGTTGCACATGCTAAGTTCTTATCATCATTCTCATCTAAACATACAATTTTCGTTTCTAAGGATTCTTTTTCCTCTAAACATGCAATTTTCGTTTTTAAGGAGTCAATTTCCTTTTCAGATCTACTTAAACTCTTCTTCACAACTTTATATTCATTTTTCAAATTCTTAAAGGCACTAAATAATTCATTATATGCATTTTGCAGTTCATCATAGTTATTATCATCATCACTTGAGGATGAGTCGGAATCACTAACCTCAAAGTCGGAAGATATATTGTCTTTTGCCAACAAGAAAATGTTAGCTTCTATTTCTAAGTCACTTGATTCCGAAATCGAGTCACTATCATCGGTTCCTTCATAGGTTACTCTTAGTTTTTCCCACATCTCTTGAGCACTTTTACAAACAAAGATCCTGTAAAACTCGTCAAGGGTTAAAGTAGATGAAATTATATTTCTAGCCCTAACGTCAAATTGTGCTTTTCTGTTTTCCTCTATTGTCCATCTAGAAAAAGGTTTAGGAACGTCAACACCGTTCTCAGTAACTTTAGGAACATAGGGACCGTTTAAAATAGCGTCCAAAACGCCTCTATCAACATGCTCTAAAAAGATTTGCATTCTTACTTTCCAGAAAGGATAATTTTGACCCGCAAAAAGTGGGGGTCTGTTAATAGACGCACCTTCGGCAAAAGTTTGATTTTGTCTGGCCATTTTCGAAAAGTTTGAATGACTATCTAAGCAAGCTCTGATACCACTTTTTAGAATCACACAACGGAATGTTCGCGTGGTCGGACAAAAACCAAGATGGGGGGTGAATTGGTTTCTTAACAAAAATTAGCTTTTCAAAATTTTCCCCAAATTTTACCGATTAAAAACTGTGTAAATGTAAATAGAGAAGAGATAGAATCTTATACAGGAGATTTATACTGGTTCAGATCAAAAGACCCTACGTCCAGTTGCTAATCACTCAAACAGAGGATTAACGCTGTCACTATAATCAAAGTTGTTACAAGCAGATTACAATGGAAAAGATAAAGTAAAGAAAACACCTCTCTTGAAATCCACAAGAGATGAAGAACAACTTTCCCTAGAGACGGCACAACATACAATCCACTAAGAACTCCACCTAGTGATTCTTATAGCTTCTAGCCCACACCAGGTTCCAAAAGCCCCTTTTTCTTGCAACAAACAGTTCTCTGGCACTCACAGCACTTAACTTTTGTACGAAAAAGGTTGTTCTTGTTTTCTGAGTTCCATATAGAAGCTTAAGTAGAGAAATTAAGGTTTTGGGAATTGGGATTTTCGAAACTAGGAGTCTTGGAATTAGGGTTTTCGAAAATAGGGTTGATTTGAAGTTGAAAATCAAAATCTGATGGAAATAATCGATTAAATGAAGTGTTAATCAATTATTACAGAGCCAAAATCAACAGAACCCCAAAACTCTCTGTTTTAATCGATTAAAAGACCTGTTAATCGATTAACAGGCCTGTTAATCGATTAAACCAGTGAGCAGATACAGAAAATGGTTTTTCTCACTATTTTAATCGATTATTTCACCATTTAATCGATTAAAGCCGAGGCACTTTGATAAAATTGAGCTTTTTGAAGCTTAGGTGCAGACTATGTACCGGCTATCTCAAACTCTAATATTACAGACTCAATCTAATCAAACACAGAGTTATTACACTATAAAACAAGTCTTCAACTCTCTACGTTCTTGAGTTCTTGAATCATCATCAAAATCAACAAGCTTCATGTCCATCAAGTCTAACATCAAGTCCTTGAATGTTTAACACATACTACCTGTAGAAGTCGAAATACCCTCCCTACGAGTTGTTATGGAAGCAAAATTGACAGAAGTTGAATGGGTTCAAAGCCGACACGATCAGCTGAACCTAATTGAAGAAAAACGGTTGGACGCCATATGTCGGGGGCAAGTATATCAAAAGAAGATCAAGAAAGCCTACGACAAGAAAATCAATCCCTGCACCTTTCGAGAAGGGGATCTAGTAATAAAGAAATTGCTTCCAGCCCAGAAAGATAAAATTGGAAAATGGACAGCAAACTATGAAGGACCCTTTGTGGTCAAGCGAGCCTTCTCAGGAGGAACCCTTATCCTCACCAACATGGACGGAGAAGAGCTTCGACATCTAGTCAACTCAGATATGGTAAAGAAATACTACGCTTGAAGACATTGCTCATGACCTGTCAGGATGAAAACTCGCAAAGAGTGTCTTGGGAAAAAGATAGGGTCCATATTCCTCGCTAGGAAACGTCCTAGGCAAAAATTAGAGGTCTCAAAAAAAAAAAGGGAGCAATGATTACTTTAGCCGAAAACCGCAAGGTGACTAAGGTAATACCTTCATAGAAGCAAGCAAACTTCGCATGATCTTCACTCCGAGCTCGAGCATCTCAACTGAAGCAACCAGGAAAAACAGAGAAACATAAATCACGGGCATGATTGTTATATCCTATACAGTTTAGCCAACCTTGGCCAGCCCTGCTTATAAATTCCTTTGTAAATCCTCCTGTAAAAATAAACCATTTGATTATATCAATAAAAATTGTCTTCTCTTCTCTTGACCTACTTGTGAGAATGCCTCTATATTAACGAAACATGAGCATGCATAAACAAGCAATACGAGAAAGCATAAGAAAGAAAAAGAAAAAAGATCAAAATAAACAAACGCCTGCTAGGACAGTCTCAGGCAAGAATAGGGCAGCCTGCTAGATCGAAAATCCGCAAAGGGCGGTCTAGGCAAAAGTTAAGGCCTTCATAAAAAGGAAAAAGCCCGCCAAGACATCCTAGGCAAAAATTAAGGCAAGCCCGCTAGATCGAAAAACCACAAAGGGCGGTCTAGGCAAAAGATAGGGCTAAAACAAAAACAAAAATTTCATAAGAATAATCACGGGAAAACAACAAAGAAAGTACCAGTCACTTTGCAGGTGCCCAAACTTAAAATAGTTTGCATTAAGAGCATCCACACAAATAGTCGCACAAAAATGACTTTGTCAAAAACAAAACAAACAAAAATACTTCAGGCAAATAAAAAACAAAAAGCATTCAAAGTTTAACTTTGTGCTTACATTCAAAAAGGAAACACCCAAAAAGTATCCCAACAAGACTTCACCGACCTTACCAAAAATATGCATTAACCAAGAGTTTTTTCGACAACCAAGCAAGCGTCGAACGCCAAAATAAACAAAACTATCCAACAAACAACAAGTTGGATGGCTATCAAGAAAAGCCAAAAAAAAAAAAAACAAAGAATCCCCGGTAGCCGCCAAACCGGATGACCACTCCCAGAAAAGACAAAAACAAAGATGAAGGAAAGCATCTCAACACACGAAGCATGAGCCACCCGAGCAGTAAGCCGCCACCACCACCAGTCCTACGCAGTGGACTGTACCAGCCTGATAGGGGGTTCATACCTATCAACCTGCGCATGCGGTGTGCTTGATCTACGCTCGAGCCGGATCAGTAAGTCGCAACTACCAGCCTGATGGGGGGTTCATACTCATCCAGTCCGACGCACAGTGGACTGCAACTACCAACCTGATGGGGGGTTTATACTCATCTAGCCCTACGCACAGTAGGCTGTAACTACCAGCCTGATGGGGGGTTTATACCCATCAATCGAAGGATCGACTACCGTTAGAAGGAGTATCATGAGGTTCTACCATGTGTCAACCGAAGGGATCGGCTACCGTCAGAAGGAGTATCCTGGAGGTGCATAACACAATTTTTCCCAGAAGATCAACCACCGCAAGACGAGACGTCTGAAGGGTAACCGGGCAAGAGGGTCAACTCCATACCTTCTAGACGATCTTCTTGGCACAACAGGCCAACAATCGACTGGTCAGGTAAAGGGGGGGCAACTGTAGACCCCAGATCTTTCCCGGCCTCAAAATAAGAGAAGAAGACCTCCTATTCGAAGATGGAAGAAGCCACTAGGAGAGATTATTAGGCCCCATACTAGGATAGGAAGGATTTTCTGTACAAAAATAAGGATTTTCGCCTTCAGAGGTCGAGACCGCTGTCTCGTTTGGCGAGACGGTCGTCTCGCCACTTGCGAATGGTGAGACCCCGCTCCCGTTTGGTGAGAAGGCTTTCTCGTCACTCGAAAAGTTGAGACCGTCGTCCCGAATGGCGAGACGGCCGTCTCGCCACTTTTGCAAGTAGAGACGGCTGTCTCGACCTTGTCAGGCGAGACGGCCGTCTCGACCTGACAGGCGCGAATCCCTATAAATAGTGAGCGTTCCCCCCCCCCCCTCATTTCACACAAATCTTCCAATTTCCCTTCTACACTTTCTTCAAATTCTCTTCCTAGAGTCCCTCCGAAGCATTTCCGGAGTTTCTGAGAGTTTTTAAGAGATTTTTATAGCGTTTCCGAGTGTTTTCCGGCGTTGTAAGAGCGAGGGTCTGCCAAAATGCACCCTACTTTTCAGAATATTAATTAAAAAGCTTGCCTCTGAGGTTTCTTCACTCTCTCTCTCTCTTACTGTCTTTATTTTTATGATTAAATTGCATGATAGACATTAGGGTCATGTAGTCATTATTTTAATTCCGTAAATCAAAGGGTAAAAACGTCTTTTCAAAAGTTTATTTATAAAATAGCTGGCCTATCATAGGGAACCCGAAAGGGGCGTTGTAAGGGAACTAACACTTCCCTTACACGTAACTAACTCCCTTACCTAACTCTGGTTTTAACAACCAAAGTTGGTTTTTCGAAAACCAACGCCTTTTTACCCTTTTTTCGGTGTTTGCGGTAAAAACATCGGTGGCGACTCCATAAGAACCCCTTCAAATTAGTTCTTGGGTTAGCCCGATTATCGGAAAATCCAAGAACACCTTTTCAAAAACCTCGCCTCTAGGTTCAGCCCGGTGATCGGACAACCAAAAGGCGTTGTAACCTCACCTATAAAAATGCGAAAAATGGAAAAGTCAGAACCATCACATTGCTCTGACTGCCTCTTTTTGACAGCGGCAACACTCATGAGTTGACTCATAACCACTTTTGGGGAGTAAGTTATGAAACCTTTGAGACCCACTAATGGTATGCTCGAATAATCTCCACATTTGATGAGAATAGGGCCAGGTCGGAACCAAGGACATGCCCAGGATAAGCAGTTGACATTCCATTGTTCCAACTCAACCTTCCACTCCATGGTTAGACGTCGGCGGAGAGGGATTTTTGAGAATTTTTTCAAAGGATCAGGGAACATCCCTATCGCCGCCGTCCGTTCCGACGTCCGGAGGACGTCTCGAACGTTAATGCGAGCGGTCGCGAAAAGATGGTTGAGACTCGCGTTTTTTGTTAAAATTATGTTCATTGCTTCCGAGGTGCTCAACACTGAACTATCCTCTAAAAGAAGCAAGGTTTTCGAAAAGGGTTCTTTTGGAGTCGCCACCAATGTTTTGACCATAAACATTGGAAAAGGAGAAAAAGGCGTTGATTTTAATAAAAACCAACTTGGCCATTATAACCAGAGTTGGGTAAGGGAGTTAGTTACGTGTGGGGAAGGTGTTAGCACCCCACAACGCCCCTTGCGGGTTCCCTATGACGGATTAATTCATTAAGTGAAGATTATGAGAAATTACGCAGTTACCCTTATTTTATTCGTATAGTAAATATGGCTATCTACATGATTTTATTTACATTTTATGAAGCAATAAATAAAGCAGTAAAGGAGAAGAGATTTGAGAAGAACCTCCGTAGCAAGCTTTATATATCAACTCTGTTACAATAAGGACGCTTTTCGGCAGTCCCTCGTTCTACAATGACTCTCCTCTCGATTACAGACTCGACTCGACTAAATTTTCTAGAAGAATCGAATGCCGGAATACAAATTCCTTAACTGATTGTTACCTTTTAAAGGCAATCAGAAAGATCATTCGAGAGAGGGAGAGAAGTAGACAAGTCTTCTGAGTTGTCTGGGGTGTGGAATGAGACAAATGAGGCTCCTATTTATAGCATTTTTCGCCCTGGAACTTTGGGATGGCCGTCTGGGTTGGGACGGCCGTCCCAAACACGTTTTCCACGTTGTGCCAATCTGGGACGGCCAGTCTGGGTTGGGATGGCCGTCCCAAATGCAATTTAACGAAGGCTGAGACCCCCTGGGGTTTGGGACGGCCGTCCCAAGTTTGGGACGCGCGTCCCACTTGCACAGGGACAGTTGGGACGGCCGTCCCAACTCTGGGACGGTGGTCTCGACCTGTTTAGTCCAGTTTTCGCGTTCTGGGACCCCCGGGAAGCTTTCCTTTCCTTTTTCGGACGTAGATTGATGCCGATGTGTGTCCGTTGAAGCTTTATCTTCATGTAGGAAGTCTTCTTGGCCTTTATTAAAGTGTCGGGCGAGCTTTATCTCTGTGTAGGAAGTCTCCTTTGCCTTTATTGTGTGGATGAGTGACCTCCGTCTTATTGCGAGAAGTCTTCTTATCTTTTATTTGGGAAGCCAGGTGATCTTTGTCTTTGTGTGAAGTTCCCCTAGCTTTTATTTGAGAGGTCGGGCAAAATTAGGGGTCTACAGCTGCCCCCCCTTCACCTCCCCAAACTAATTTGTTGGTTTAATATACCAACAAAGTTAGTTGGTAGGGGAAGGAGTTAACCCTTTTGCCCGGTTATCCTTTGGATGCTGCTCCTTTGCTGATCCTCCGGATGATAAATATTTTGATAGGTACCAACCCCTGTCTGGTTTGAGCCTCCTTTCATAAAGCCCTGATGAGTACTTACCCTCACCTGGTATAAGTCTGTATTTTACTAGACTTCTGTGAGTACCTACCCCCACTAGGTATGAACCTTGTTTTACAAGGTTTTGGTGAGTACCTACCCTCACCCGGTATGAGTTTGCATTTTGCTAAACTCTTGTGGGTACTTACTTCTGAGGTGCTCAACACTGAACTATCCTCTAATAGGAGCAAGTCTTTGCACCCGTTTTTTGTAATGCTTCAGGTGAGTATATTTACTCTACCCGAGGCATTTTGCTAAGTTTTTGATGAGTACCTACCCTCATCTGGTATAAACCTTATTTTATAAGGTTTTGGTGGGTTTATTCTTCCACCTGGTACGAATCTGCATTTTTGCTAGATTCTAGTGGTTTTTACACCTCCACTTGGTGTGAACCCGCATATTGACTAGGTTCTAGTGGATTTTACACCCCCACTGGGTGCGAACCTACATATTGACTAGGTTCTAATGGATTTTACACCCCCATTGGGTGCGAACTTGCATATTGACTAGGCTCTAGTGGTTTTTACACCCCCACTGGGTGCGAACCCACATATTGACTAGGTTCTAATGGATTTTACACCCCCATTGGGTGCGAACCTGCATATTGACTAGGTTCTAATGGATTTTACACCCCCATTGGGTGCGAACCTGCATATTGACTAGGCTCTAGTGGTTTTTACACCCCCACTGGGTGCGAACCTGCATATTGACTAGGTCCTAATGGATTTTACACCCCCATTGGGTGCGAACCTGCATATTGACTAGGTTCTAATGGATTTTACACCCCCATTGGGTGCGAACCTGCATATTGGCTCGGGTTCTAGTGGTTTTTACACCCCCATTGGGTGTGAACCTGCATATTGGCTCGGGTTCTAATGGTTTTTACACCCCCATTGGGTGCGAACCTGCATATTGGCTCGGGTTCTATTGGGTGTGAACCTGCATATTGGCTCGGTTCTATTCTCACTCAATTTTGATGAGTTTAACCTTTAATTGGTCTTTTGGAGAAGTGTCGGCGGCTTACTGTTTTTTATCATGCACCTATTCCGTGGGGAATGTTTTGATTTTCTTTTTGACTTTTCTTGTTTTAGTCATCCGGTTTTGCCAGGGATTCTTTGTTTTGGCTTTTTCTTTTAGCCATCCGGCTTTTGCCGGGGATTTTTGGGTTTTGGCTTTTCCTTTTAGCCATCCGGCTTTTGCCAGGGATTCTTTGTTTTTGGCTTTTTTTGTTTAGCCATCCGGCTTTGCCGGGGATTCTTCGTTGGTTGCCTCTTGTTTAGGCAGGAATCCTCTGGGGATTTTGAATTCTTTTATTGATTGTGCCTCTTGATTAGGCAAAGATCCACTTGGGGGATTTTGTTGTGCCTCTTGATTAGGCGAAGATTCACTTGGGGATTTTGTTGTGCCTCTTGATTAGGCGGGAATCCACTGGGGATTTTGTTGATTTTTTTATTGTGCCTCTTGATTAGGCGGGTGCTTCAATAGTGGTGAAGGCTTTTTACTTGTGTTTTTTTTCCGCCTCTGAATAGGCTGATGTTCTACTTGAGGGTATTTGTTCTTGATAATACCTCTGAGTAGGTGGATGCTTTTTGAAAGCTTGGTGCTTGTATCACCTCTTATAGGTTGATTTCCCATTTCTTGGGGATATCAGTTTTTTGCTTACCTTAGGCATTCTTGGGAGTGAAGGTTTTGCACTTCGCTGGGGATATTCCTATTGGGTGTTCCAGATGGTTAACTCCCTGAGGATATGAATTTTGTATTTTGCCTTTGCTGGTAGGCTTGCTGAGGATTTTTCTTTTTGACGATCCACTGGAGAATTAATTTTATTCCGGAGATCTATTTTGAATTGCCCCCCTAGGGAGGAACGGAGTTTTTGACTCCTTATTTGACGCTGTTGTTTGAGCTGGCTTTGCGTATGCTCTTATTCCTGCTGGGGAATGGATTTGTATGTGCGCCTTTTATTTGGCTTTTCTTTGGATGAAAAGATATATTTTTTCTCTTTTCTTTTTGGTGATCCCTGGGGAATTTTTCTCTTTGGAGATCTAATCTTTGATTTGATTTTTCATGATGATGGAGTCTTGAGCTCCTGTTTTTTAGTGAAGCTCTTTATTGAGCGGGATGAAGAGATTTTCTTCTTTTTCTCTTTTTTGGGATTCACCGAGGAGTCTGTTGGTTTCCTGGGGATCCAAATTTGATGACGGAGTCCTGGCCCCTGGCTTTGTGAAGCTTCTTATTTGAGCTGGAAGATGGAAAAATTTTGTTTTCATCTTTTTGTCTTTTTGTAGACTTTTCTTGATATATTCTTCTTGGAGATTTTTATTTGACCCTTTTTTGTTGTGGCCTCATTTTGGGGAATGAAAGTTTTTCTTTTCTTTCTTTTTGTTGCCCCCTGGTGATATGGAGGACTTGACTCCGTATTTTCTTTGATGGACTTTTATGTAGTCCTTATACTCCTTTGAGGAATAAAGCGGAGACTCTTGCATGAGTGTGCTTGTTGACTCATGTGGCGATATAGCCGAGTCGTGAGGTAGTCTTTTTGTTTTGCCTCTAGAGTAGGCATGAATCCTCTTGGGGATAATCGAGCCTTTCCATTGGCTTTTTATTTTGATGGTTTCCTTCTTTCTTGGATGGAAGGATGTTGATTGAAGCTTCAAATGATTATGTTTGACGACTCATGTGGTGGTGTTGAGTCGAGAGTATTTTTCTCGCCTTTGAATAGGCAAGGATCCTCTTGAGGATGATCAAGCCTTTTCCATTGGCTTTTCTTCTCCTTCTTTTATTGGTGTAGAAGGTTGATGACTTCCTTTTCCTTGGATGGAAGGATAGTGGTCGGATCTTTAAATGATTATGGTTTGATGACTCATGTGATGATGATGCTGAGTCATGGAGTAATTTTTTTGTTTTGCCTCTAGAGTAGGCAAGGATCCGCTTGGGGATGACCGAGCCTTTCCATTGGCTTTTCTATGTTGATGTACCTTCTTTTATTGGGATAGAAGGTTAGAGCTAGTTTCCTTGAAGCTCTTTATTTTGCTGAAGATAATTTTGATTTTGCCTTTTTCCATCGCGATTTAATTTTATCGCGAATTTTTGAAATCCGGCTTTTTTAGTATATCATGTGTGCCTTTTATTTTATAGTTTTTTGTACACATGGGCTTTTGAAATGTGAAACAGAAATAACTACTTTTATTTATTACTGTTTTTTGTTTGGGTACATTCGAGCTTCTTTTTTTTCGAAATACTAAAAAACTATAGAAAGACTCTTCCTAATCATCCGCCTCTGGACTGGAGTGGGCGGATGGTACTGGTGAAGGGAAGCGGCGGAGTAGGCGACGCTGGAACCTCGCCTGAGTTTGGACCAAGCTCTCTATCTGGCGGTCCGTCCTGTCTTGCCTAACAGTCAGTTGACTAAACTGCTGGCGTATGAACTGGAACTCTCCTTCCATGTATGCATGCTCCTCGTCCAAGCGTCGGTACAGGCCGGGGAAATCAGAATCTCGTGACTGCTGCTGGGATTCTGAGGTAGTAGGGATGTCTTGCGGCGTACCGAAGTCGCGCATATCCCATGAAATCGAGATGATAGGGTTTAAGATGAACCCTGCTCCTTCTCTGCTGAGGATATTCATGTGCGTCAGCACTCCTCCGTTGATTGGCTCTGGTTGGAGTTCAATAGGGAGGTCTTCTCCGTCAGTGCATCCCCAATACTCAGCCAAAGGGGTAAGGAGGGGAGCTATCATGATAGCTCCTGCTGGTCCCCGTGTACCGCATTCCTTTACGGCCTTCAGGAATGCGTATCCTGGATTGCACTTATGCCCTTGGTGCATACAGTAAACGATAAAAAGATCAGCCAGCGTTACCTTCCCCTGGCTCTCTTTCCGGCTGTGTAGGGTCCCAGCCAGCAGTTTGTGGCATATGCGGAGCGGAGGAGAGAAGGATGCCCCCTTCAAGTGTGTGGGCAGGTTGTGAGCTCCAGTGATATCCTTCCACATACTAGTGGTGGTGAGAACAGCAGGCTTCTCCAGATATGCGGACCGATATTCTGGTGTCCTTGTATCTGCTCGCTGGCAGAATCCCATGATGACATTGAAGTCATCCAGAATAGTGGTCCGGTAGGCTCCATCCATCCAGTAGGAGACAGCTTGCGTTGGTGGCACTCCGGGAATTGTAGATGGCATTTCCATCATGTTGACAGAGGCGAGAAACTCCATTGTAGCGGTGCGATGGATCCGAGTGGGTGGCTCGCGGAGTAGGAAGTCCCATCCTATGTTGTGGATGAACTTCCTAACGTCTTTCTCCCAGCCGAATGTAGCAAGGATCTCAAAATCTAACTGCAGCATAGGGTACCAGGCAAATCGTTGGATATTTGCCAGTCGTTGTTGATGCGCTTCTGCCATCATCATGCTAGTGACAGGAGTTCTCCTAGCAGCAGTCCTAGTGTGTTTTCTTCTGGACGAAGCTTCTCCGTGTTCCATTGTGAGCTCTATTCTCTTAGAAATGCTAAAAATGTATGGAGGAGGAGGAAAAGCAAGATAGGAAGCTTGGAATGAGGTGCCAAAGCTCAATCCCGCGCCCCACTTATATAGGCCGCGCCAGGAGATTTGGGACGGCCGTCTGGGTTGGGACGGCCGTCTAAACTGGCAAAATTGCACACAGCTCCACCCCTATCTGGGACGTGCGTCCCACTTGGATTTTGGCACTTGGGACGGCCGTCTGGACTTTGGGACGGCCGTCTCAAGCTTCTTATGCTAGCTTTTGATTTTTTTGAGTTAATTTTCGTGCTTTTTAATGAAATTGAAGATAGGATTCCCTTCATTTATTCTTTAATGCATGCAATGCTTCATGATATGCATTCTATGATCTATTTTAGTTAATATTTTGAAAGTTTTAACTGATGTGCTTTAACTTTGGGCACATTCTTGGTGCTGTGCCTTCATGTCATCTTGTTTCTTGGATAACAAGCTTAGCTGTATTGATTTGTCGTCTTGGAATTTTCTTTGCTATGGCCGAAGAGCAATCTTCTGTTTGTAGGGCAACTGCCATATAAATGTCTTTCTTCCTTTCCTTAGGGATTTCAACCTTCCTATTGATCACTATGTTACCACATTCCCCTTTATTACTTGAATGCTTTATAGTGAAATGGTCAAGAGAAGAGAAAGAAAAGGATTTACAACAAAGGCTTGTGTTTTAGAGGGATATTTTTTATAATAGAGGTTTTTGTAAGAATGGTTAGCCAAGGTTAGTCTGTGTTTAGGCTAGTTTAGATAACCGTTTCATTCTTATGATGTGGCGTCGTTTGTTTACTGATTTATGGTGCCTCTCTTTTTGTGATTGACTAACTTCCCTAGTCCGCCCTTTCGGGTTTTCAGCCTAGGATGCTGTGCTTATGTCCTAACTTTTGTCTAGGTTTTCCCCTTTTTTGTATTTATTTTTAAGGAATACCTAGCGGACTTTTAATAACCCTAACTTTTGCCCAGGTTACCCTTTATTATTGTTCAGGTCTCCTGCCGGGTTTACCCTAACTTTTGTGCAGCCCCCTTTGTGGGTTTCCTGCCGGGTATTTTGCCCTTTTATTTTCTTGTCTCGGCCTTTGACCTTGACGGGCTTTTCTTTTTATATGCATATATTTTTTTTGCACAACATTGTCGAAACTTGATTTTGTCAGATTGATTTTATTTATGTTTCTAGTTAATCAATCATTTTTACTTTTCTTTGCAGCGCTTTAATTATTCTGATGCATTTGGAACAAAACGTTTTATCTAAACCTTGTTTATTACAATGGGGTATAGATACATTTAGTAAGAAAAAAAGCAGATAGTAAGAATAGCATTCTTTTGTAATTTCAGGGAAATATGTGCCCTAAAGATGCTCGGGGGATGGGCATACCCCGAGGAGTGATCTCTAATAGTCACTAGGTTTACATCCCTTAGAATCAGAAGAATGACACCTAATGACTAACGCTACCCTTTGCGCTAATACCCCTCCTTTTCGGAATATCGTCTTCGAGGGGTAAGACTTCCCTGCTTTCCGTATGATTTGATCTTTAGTGGGATCGTACCCTAAACCATACTTTAGCGGATTATCTTTGAAATCTGGTGGCTCTTTTATTCCTTGAGCATTCTTTCCGAGCCCCTGTCCTGGGCGATATCCATATCTTTTCATCATATGGGCCACCTTTGTATTACCAGGGAGTCTTTCTATGTTGGCAATTTCAAGTGCTTGAAAAGATGTTTCAAGAGCCTCTTCAGCCGCATCCACATATGGTTGGACAGATGGTTTGCTTATTAGAAAGTCTTCTTCAGCTTGAACTGTGACGAGTTTATGATTTATCACAAACTTGACTTTCTGGTGGAGCGTTGAAGGTATTGCCTTAGCGCGATGAATCCAAGGTCTACCAAGGAGACAGTTGTATGCTGGCGTGATATCCATCACGTGGAAGTCTATGTTGAAAATAGTAGGTCCAATTTGGATTGGTAGGCTAATCTCTCCTACTACTTCTCGTCTTGATCCGTCAAAGGCTCGAACCACTGTATTACTCGGGCGCATGTGGGCTCCTTGCACTGTTATTTTGTCTAGTGTGCTTTTAGGCATAACATTTAGGGATGACCCATTATCCACAAGTACTTTTGAAATGAGATATTCCTTGCATTTGACAGAAATATGCAAGGGCTTATTATGATTTGACCCTTCCAAAGGGAATTCTTCATTAGTGAAGGTAAGATGATTATTGGCTGTAATATTACCAATAATCCCTTCGAACTTGTCTTGGGATATTGCATGCGGAACAAATGATTCATTCAAAACCCTTAACAATGCATTTCGATGCGGTTCCGAACTCATGATGAGTGATAACAAAGTTATCTTTGCTGGAGTACGATTGAGTTGATCGATGATAGAGTACTCGCTTTGTCTTATGTATTGGAGTAACTCATCTGTCTCCTCCTTGGATTCCTTTTCTTCTTCGGCCTTGTTTTTCGCCTTCTCTTTAGGAGTATTGTCTTGTAATTCCTTGGGGGAGTATATTCTTCCACTTCGAGTCATGCCCCCAATACCGGCTATATTGGAGATATCTTGATTATCTGGCAACTCTTCTGAGTATCTCCAAGGTACAGCTTTATTCGATGAATAAGGGAAAGGACACGGTACGAATAAACGTAAAGGCGTTAAATTTTCTTCCCTTTTATTGATTGGAATGATTAACGGTGCTTGTTTGTTATCATCTTCAGATTTATTGACCGTCGTAGAGATTTTGATGATGAAAGGCTTCTTTTCCATTTTTCTGATTTGTGGAAAGCACATCAGTTAATCCTTTCTTTTTATTATCTTTATTTATTAAAACGAGGAGGGATATGTGAATGCATGCAATTTATGAATGCAATAGACAATTTAAGGAGAGAAAAATAAATCCTTTTTATTAGAAAGTGTAAATCCTTCTATACAATGCTTTGAAGCAAATGTTGACAAAAGCGAAAAAGCTTGAAGAATCCTATAGGTAAATTAGGCTTTCTTCGTAATTCGTCTTCAGCTGTTATCACGTGATTTCTGAGCATCTTGATTTGCTCAGATACCGCCTGGCTCATATCTTCATTATATCGACGAGCCTCTTTTATCTTTTCTTCTTGGTGAACGATCAAGGCATGCTGTTGATCAGACCTCTCTATTATTCGGTCCTTTTCACGAAGTAATTGACCATACTGAGCTAATCCATCTTTTTCTTTCTCATGTAGCTCCTCCAGGTCTATTCTGTATTTTTCAGCGGTTTCCCACCACTTCTGTGCTTCTGACCGAGTATTTGCTAGGTCATCTTGTATTAACTTGATCGTTCTTGCCTGTTCTGCAAGCGTGTTTTCAAGATGTGCTATTTCGTCGTTCATGTCCCGAAACAGACTATCTTGTTCAAGTCTAGGAATCTTCAATGCTTGTTTTGTTTCTTCTTGATAATCAACACAATCATTCTTAAGACGCTCTATTTCGTGGTCCTTCTTTCTACATTGCCTTTTTAGACCATCTATTATAAGGGTTGATTCTTGTTCTTTTTCTTCAAAAGCCCTTAGCTGAGCTTCCATGACTTCAACCTTCTTGTTTAAGGCATTGACCTGCAATTGTAGCTCTTCACTGACTAACGTTTTAGTGAATGCAGCAGATGGTTGGGGTATCCCTCTATTTTTCCTCCATTCTCCATACTCATGGGATGCAGATACTTGAACCTTTCCGAGTTCTTTATCTCCCATGTAGACTGGTCTTTCCCATGCTTTCCGGACAGCGGATACTTCTTCAAAGCTATGGGAATAATGACATAGACTCAGCCCTCTAAGCTCTTCTTGAGTCGGTGCGGTCTGGGTTCTCATAAGTTGTCTCATAGCCATCTTAGGAGAGTAGGCTATACAACCCCTGAGGCCTAGTAGTGGTATGCTCAGGTAATCTCCGCATCGTACAAGAATATAACCGGGTCGGAACCAAGGGCAAACCCATGATACGTGCTCTATGTTCCAGTTTTCTAACTCGGTCTTCCATTCTAAAGCTTGACGATGTTGAAGAGGGATTTTTGAAAAACTCCTTAGAGGATCAGGAAATACGCCCATGTGGCTTGAAGCGTAGAAATGAGTGATACCCCACACGTATAGTAATGAAGTGCAGCATCTAAGTGTTTTCCCCTGTTTCTGTCGGCAAAAATCTATGGAAAGCAGGGTGTCAGCGAGGATTGCAGGTATAGGACTCTTTGAATATACGTCCCAGGCAAAAAATGCATCCATTGCAGCATGATCCACAATGTTCACATGAAATGGGAATAGTATGATTCCGAACATTGCTAATGCTAGAGTCTTGTTGAATGTAGACCAATCTTTCTTTTCAGCCAGAGAAATTAAGTGGTCTTCTATTACAGCCATTTTCCAACCTCGGATATTCCCTTTCCCCTCTAGGGTGGATTGATGAGGGGGCAGTCGTATGATAGTAGCAACCTTACTCACGGCCGTGTATACTCCTGAGCAAACGTAGATCCCAACTGACTGAGGCCATCTAACCATGAGTTCGTATTCTTCCAAGGTTGGTACTAAATCAAACTGTGAGAACTCGAAGCAGTGTAAACTGGGACTCCAGAAGTGGATTAATGCTCTAACGAATATTGGATCAATGCTGATTTTCAGGAGGTCAAGAATTCTTCCGTAAGATTTCTCAAAACTAGCATAGACCTCCGGCGGCATATATGTACAAAAATGCTTTAACTTCTCTACACGGCATAGAAGGATCTCCACTTTCTTTAATTGTCTATTACCGAATCCCTCCATTATCTAGCAGAAATGAAAATGCATGATATGAGGATGAGTTTTTGTAAATGCATGTATGCGAGTGTTTGTTTTTCTAAGTATTATCATGTTTTATTCCTAATATGATGCATGATAGTACTTGGTTTTTCTTGAAAGGAAAACTTGTCTATATGAATGTTCATGGATTTTAATGAAGAGAGTCCTATCTTCTTCCCTTTTTATTTTTATGAAGAAAAGGTGATATGAATTATAAGACTTTCGCTGATAATTTTTATTTTGTAACAAAGGTATTTTTATGACTTTCATGTGTTTTTATATTTTTTTTTATGACCCTTTATCTCTTCTGTCGGTCAACGTGGCTACTTAGCTTACAAAGAACCTGAAACCAGGCTAGCTTAACTGAAGACTGTCCGAGATAAAAGTCTTTTATCTTTTCGCTTTTTGTGATTTTTAGGGTTTTTCATTTTTTTGTCTGTTGTATGATTACCCAATGCTAATGCATCAATACAAATGCAGCGAACGTATGCACACACAATTCATACATCCACGAGCAGAGCCACGCTTATTTAATCACGAGGTGGGATTTTCCTGCAGAAACGTGCTTGGTTTAGGCGATTCTAACTGTTCTCACCAAGGCCAAAGGTCCCCAAGGTGCCCCCATTCTAGGGACCTCTCAATCTCTCAATCCTCGGGTCATGCACGGAACTCCGTGTCGACATCCTTAGACCAAAAGAAGAGAGTTATCACCTTGAGTTGGTGGTTTTCCGACAACAGTAGCCCCGTGTGCCAACTAACCGATCGTATCTGCCACCCACTCCCTATAGGTATTCACTCTTTCCCCCGGGTATAGAGGGACTGTTGTGTGCAAGGGTTTTTGTGTGCAATTTATATTTCAAACAATTGCAGAAATAATCATACAGCAGTTATTTAAAGCCATACAATAAAAACATACAGAAGGGTAAAGGCGTAATTTCAAATCTTTACTTAATTTGAATTCATCCGTCACTAAATGGGATCAACTCTCTAGCTTCCCCAGTGGAGTCGCCATCTGTCGCCGCCGTCCGTTCCGACGTCCGGAGGACGTCTCGAACGTTAATGCGAGCGGTCGCGAAAAGATGGTTGAGACTTGCGTTTTTTGTTAAAATTATGTTCATTGCTTCCGAGGTGCTCAACACTGAACTATCCTCTAAAAGAAGCAAGGTTTTCGAAAAGGGTTCTTTTGGAGTCGCCACCAATGTTTTGACCATAAACATTGGAAAAGGAGAAAAAGACATTGATTTTAATAAAAACCAACTTGGCCATTATAACCAGAGTTGGGTAAGGGAGTTAGTTACGTGTGGGGAAGGTGTTAGCACCCCACAACGCCCCTTGCGGGTTCCCTATGACGGATTAATTCATTAAGTGAAGATTATGAGAAATTACGCAGTTACCCTTATTTTATTCGTATAGTAAATATGGCTATCTACATGATTTTATTTACATTTTATGAAGCAATAAATAAAGCAGTAAAGGAGAAGAGATTTGAGAAGAACCTCCGTAGCAAGCTTTATATATCAACTCTGTTACAATAAGGACGCTTTTCGGCAGTCCCTCGCTCTACAATGACTCTCCTCTCGATTATAGACTCGACTCGACTAAATTTTCTAGAAGAATCGAATGCCGGAATACAAATTCCTTAACTGATTGTTACCTTTTAAAGGCAATCAGAAAGATCATTCGAGAGAGGGAGAGAAGTAGACAAGTCTTCTGAGTTGTCTGGGGTGTGGAATGAGACAAATGAGGCTCCTATTTATAGCATTTTTCGCCCTGGAACTTTGGGATGGCCGTCTGGGTTGGGACGGTCGTCCCAAACGCGTTTTCCACGTTGTGCCAATCTGGGACGGCCAGTCTGGGTTGGGATGGCCGTCCCAAATGCAATTTAACGAAGGCTGAGACCCCCTGGGGTTTGGGACGGCCGTCCCAAGTTTGGGACGCGCGTCCCACTTGCACAGGGACAGTTGGGACGGCCGTCCCAACTCTGGGACGGTGGTCTCGGCCTGTTTAGTCCAGTTTTCGCGTTCTGGGACCCCCGGGAAGCTTTCCTTTCCTTTTTCGGACGTAGATTGATGCCGATGTGTGTCCGTTGAAGCTTTATCTTCATGTAGGAAGTCTTCTTGGCCTTTATTAAAGTGCCGGGCGAGCTTTATCTCTGTGTAGGAAGTCTCCTTTGCCTTTATTGTGTGGATGGGTGACCTCCGTCTTATTGCGAGAAGTCTTCTTATCTTTTATTTGGGAAGCCAGGTGATCTTTGTCTTTGTGTGAAGTTCCCCTAGCTTTTATTTGAGAGGCCGGGCAAAATTAGGGGTCTACAATCCCCATGTGGCTAGAGGCATAAAAGTGCGTGACACCCTACACAAATAATAGCGAAGAGCAACATCTGAGTGTTCTTGCTTGCTTTTGGTGACAGAACTCAACCAAAAGCAAGGTGTCAGCAAGAAGTGCAGGCAAGGGACTCTTCAAGTGCACGTCCCAGGCGAAAATGGCGTCCATAAAAGTTTGATCTACTGTGTCGAGATGAAAGAGAAAAAGTATGGTCCCAAACACAATCAGAGCCAGGGTTTTGTTAAAAGAAAACAAATCTGCCTTATCAGCCAAAGAGGATAGATGGTCTTCTAACATCGTAACTTTTGAAAGTTATGAAGATCTTATTGAATCATTTGATTAAACAAAGATCTTGTTGATTTGATGAAGTAAAAATGAAGTCAAAGGCTATTTTGGTGAAGTCAAAGGTTACTTGGACAAAAGGGTAGAGTGGTTAGTGAGTCTGCATCTATACTTAGGTATAATCATTCATATCTCTTGCAAAATGCCTCTAAACATGTTTAATTTGTTAAAAACCAAAGTAATCGGTTAAATGGTTTTTAAGCAATTGTTTTAACTGATATTATATGAGTTGTATCAGTTAAAATGTTCTTAACACTTACATAACAGGTTTTTAACTGATAGGTTTTCGAAATAATTGATTAAAACTTTTTAAAACATTCACTGGAACTGTTTTAATTGATATATCTTCGAATTAATCGATTGTTTTCAATAAAGGAGCTTTTGAAAACCTTCTGCCAGTATTTTAACTGATGTAGAATCGAAATAATCCATTAAAATGACTTAAGATGTTTTGAAAAGTTTTGTGACAGAATTTTAATCAATACAAACTCGAAATAATTGATTAAAATAACTTGAAGTGTTTTGAAAGATGTTCTGTCAGTATTTTAATCGATGCAAATGCGAATTAATCGATTAAAACAACTAAGAGATTTTTTCCAAAGTGTTTTAATCGATTAAAACAAGTTTATTATCAGTTAAAATAACTTAGAAAGTTTTATGAAACTTTTTGGCAGAATTCTAATCGATTATAATACGAAATAATCGATTAAAACAACTAAGAGATTTTTTCCAAAGTGTTTTAATCAATTAAAACAGATTGTTATCAGTTAAAATCACTTAGAAAGTTCTATGAAAACATTTTGCAATATTTTAATCGATTAAAAGGCGAAATAATCGATTAAAACAACTTAAGGGATTTTTTACAAAGTGTTTTAATTGATATAAACGTTGTCGTATCAGTTAAAACAAATCTGAAACATGATCAAGAACATTTTAAGAGATTAAAAGAAGTTTTAACAGATTAATTCAAGACTTTAATAGATTAAAAGATTGTTTTAACAGATTAATTAAACCAGCAGTTTGAAAAATCTTCTATATAAACAGGATTGCTTGAGTCTTTTAAAAAATACCTTTGAGCAATCAATCAAGCAATCATAAGAACTGGAAGTTGGTTCTTGGTGAAGGTTTAGGTGCAAGGACTGGAATTTTGGTTCTTGTGGTAGATTGGGTGTGTGATTGGAATTGTAATCTGTAAAACATTCAATCTAGTGGAACTCAGTTGGAATTTGGCTGGGTATTAGACGTAGCCCTGGGATTGGGTAAACCAATATAAATCTTGGTTGTATCTTTCTAAACCTTTCTCTCTTTAATTATGTTGCTACCTTTATTTTGATTGATTTTGTTGTTTGATTCAAGAATTGGTCAGAACTCTTAATCTTTGGAATAGATAATCTGTAATTTGTGAAAATCTTTCAAAGATCAATTCACCCCCCCCTCTTGATCTCAACCTACTTTTCTAACAATTGGTATCAGAGCAAGGGTCTTGAAAAATACTCAAGACTTTCGATCTGAATCTTTCGTGGATGAAAACAAATTACCTTTTTCTGAGGGAGCTTCTATTAATAGACCTCCACTGTTTTGTGGTACAGATTATCCATTTTGGAAGATTAGGATGAAGATCTTTTTTGAATCCATTGATAGGAATGTTTGGGATGTAATTGTTAATTATCCATTAATTACAAAAAAAGAATGGTTTAGTTTAAATGATGAAGAGAAAAGAAAAGTTCAAAGTGATTGTACTGCTAAAAACATAATTACTTCTGCACTAAACATGGATGAGTTTTTCAGGGTCTCTCAATGCAAATCTACCAAGGAAATGTGGGAAGTTCTCGAGGTCACTCATGAGGGAACAACTGATGTAAAGAGAGCCAGAAAGCATACTCTCATAAGAGAATATGAGTTGTTTAAAATGCAAATAGGAGAAAGTATTGCAGATGTGCAGAAGCGCTTCATTCATATCATCAATCATCTAATGGGCTTAGGTAAAACTTTTGATAAAAAGGAATTAAATATTAAAGTTTTGAAATGTCTTGACAGGTCATGGCAGCCTAAGGTCACAACAATTTCAGAGTCAAAAGACTTATCCATCATGACAACAGCTTCCTTGTTTGGCAAACTCAGATAACATGAGATGGAAATTAACAGATTCAATGAGCAAGAAATCTCTGAAAAGAAAGGTAGAAGCATAGCACTTAAAGTTGAAGAAAAAAATCAAGAATTAGAGGAAGAAAGTGAAAATCTTGGACTGCTTGTCAAAAAGTTTAACAAGTTTCTCAGGAGAAAGATTCAAGATAAAGAAAAACACAAAAGGTATGAAAAGAAATCTAATTCTTTTAACTATAAATGCTATGGTTGTGGTAAGCAGGGTCATGTAAGAATGGAGTGCCCAGAAAAGAATAAATACAATGATAAGAAAGAAGAAAAGATCAAAATAAGAGCATATATAGCATGAGATGACAATGATACCTCATGTAGACCCCAAATCTTGCCCGGCTCTCCAATAAAGACTAGAAATCCTCCATTCCGAAGATGAATAAGGCTTCATAAGGCCCTTAGTAGTGTTTACTATGCTTCATTTTGGAAAAGGAGGGTTTTCTGAGAAAATAAAAAATAAAATTGTGTTAGAACATCCAGATGGCCATCTAGAACATGCAGATGACCATCCAGAGCGTCCAGATGGCCATCCAGAACATGCAGATGGCCATCCAGAGTGTCCAGACGGCCATCCAGAACATGCAGACAACCATCCAGTGTCCAGACGGCCATCCAGAGTATGCAAACGGCTATCCAGTGTCCAGACGGCCATCCAGTGTCCAGACAACCATCCAGAGTATGCAGACGGCCATCCAGTGTCCAGACGGCCATCCAGAGTGTGCAGACGGCCATCCAGTGTCCAGACGGCCATCCAGCGTATGCAGACGGCCATCCAGTGTCCAGACGGCCATCCAGTGTCCAGACGGCCATCCAGAGTGTGCAGACGGCCATCTAGTGTCCAGACGACCGTCCATGATGACCAGACAGCCGTCCACCCTATTTTTGAGCCCTAGACGACCGTCCATGATGACCAGACGGCCGTCCACCCTAATTTTGAGCCTTGGACGGCCGTCCATGATGACCAGACGACCGTCTACCCTGTTTTTGAGCCCTGGACGGCTGTCCATGATGACCAGACGGCCGTCCACCCTGTTTTTGAGCCCTGGACGGCCGTCCATGATGACCAGACGGTCGTCCACCCTAATTTTGAGCCATGGATGGCCGTCCGCTTTGTCCAGACGGCCGTCCACCTTTTCCAGGCCCGAATCCCTATAAATAGGGGCCTCATTCCTCCGAATTTTCACACCTTTTCCACTCCTCCACTCTCTTAGAAGCTTTTTGGCACTTGAGAGTGACCCTGAGCATTATTCCGGGGTTCGAGGGAGCTTTCCGATTTCTGTTAAGGTTGAAATCGGTTAAGGAAGTCTCTTTTTGAGGCATCTGGCCCTCGATAGAGTGATTTGTCTTTATTTTGAGGGAGGAGAGTGCTTGTAGAGTGCGGGGACTGCCAAAAAGCATCCTCACGTTTTAGAAGAGTTAATATAGAGCTCTCTTCGGAGGTTCCTTCTCTATTCTCTGTCTCTTTTACTACTTTCTTTATCGCTTTCTTTGTGTGCATTAGATAATAGAGCCATGTAGATATTTAAATTCTGCAAGTAGATCAAATAATAGGGTAAAAATGTAATTTCTTTAAGCATTTATTTTCTAAGTTAGTCCATCATAGGGAACCCGAAAGGGGCGTTGTGGGGGTGCTAACACCTTCCCCACACGTAACTAACTCCCTTACCCGACTCTGGTTGTAATGGCCAAAGTTGGTTTTTTCTAAAACCACTGCCTTTTTCTTTTTTACCTTTTTCAGTGTTTAAGGTTAAAACACTGATGGCGACTCCTCGAACCTATTCGAAAACATCGCCTTTAGGTCCAACCCGGTTATCGGACGGCCTAAAGGCGTTGAACCGTTTCTTTCAAAGAAAATGCGAGTCACATAAAAACCATCGCGCCGCTCCAACCGCCTCTTCTGACCGCGGTGACACCTCATCAATAGAAAATTCTGATGATGAAGAAGCTAACTTGTGTCTAATGGCTAATCAAAACTATCAAACCAACAGTGTAAGTTCTAACTCTTCTTCTAATTTGGTGAATTATAATTCATTACAAGAGGCATTTAATGAAATGCATGAAGAAACCAAGAAACTTCAAAAAGAAAATGATAGGTTAAAAGGCATGAACAATTGGTTAGTAAATAGAGTTGATTCTCTTGAGAAGAAAATTCTTGAAGATGAAACTGATCTTGATTTCTTAAAATTAATCCATGACAATTATGATTGTGTATGTAACAAACCATGCAATAATTGTCCAGATTTACAAAAGAAGATTGATTTCTTGTCACAAACTCTTTCTAAATTTGCACAAGGTCAAGCTAATCTTGATGTTCTTCTTGGGTCACAAAAACTTATTTTTGATAAATCTGGCATTGGTTTTACATCTAGCAAGAAAATCAGAAAAATAGTTGTAAATAGGAAATCATACTCATCATCTGTTATTAAATACTTTTATTGTATGAAAAGAGGTCATTCTGTGAAATTTTGTACAATCAAGAAATATGCTATACCAAGAGGTAGAATGAAGTGGATTCCCAAGAATTCATTT
The DNA here is from genome assembly GCA_963425845.1 of Sphenostylis stenocarpa. Taxonomy (NCBI): domain Eukaryota; kingdom Viridiplantae; phylum Streptophyta; class Magnoliopsida; order Fabales; family Fabaceae; genus Sphenostylis; species Sphenostylis stenocarpa. The sequence goes on from OY731408.1 coordinate 29,340,913, forward strand.
CAAATAACCTGATTGGAACCAATGATTATAATAAGGGTACCAGATATATGTTAAATCTGTTTTATAGGAACAAAATCTGGAAGTTCTTTGGTACCCAATCAACAAATTTTGATTCTGAAGTCATGGACTGAGTATTTTAATTGATATAAAACTGTTTTAATCGATTAATTTCACTTACAGAGAATACCAGAAAAGTTGTCCGTACAGTTTTAATCGATTAAAATACGAATTAATCAATTAAAATGTTTAGTATAGTTTTATTCTCTCTATTTTAATCGATTAAAAAGGATTTACATCAGTTAAAACCATTAAAAGGTCAAATTTAATTGATTTTTCTTCGTTTTAATCGATTAAAATTCTGCTGAAATTTCATTAAATTTTTTCAGTACAAAAATAATCGATTCTTTTATGTTTTTAATCGATTATTTCACTATTTCTTTTTCAAACCTAATATTCAAGATCAAATTAATTGGTTAATTGGTTGATTAATCGATTAATTCATTCTTGGAAATCATTTTAATTACAGTCAATGGAAGAATTTTCAGCTAATCAAGGTCTAATTTCCAAGATTAATTGTTTATCAAAATCTACAAAAGCATTTACTGTTCCATTTTGACCAAGTCAAAACTTATCCAAAGAACAAATTAGCTGATATACTCACTATACAAAAACTGTGTCACTGCCTTCGGTCAAGGGAACATTTTTCAATTAAAGTTGTATCTTTGCAGGTTTTGTCAAATTGGACTTCAATTTACAAAATTTGAAATCCGAAACCCATTATTCTGCACACTTGAGTCTATTAGTTTCATTCTTCACTCTTTTCTCTCACTTTCATTCTCTGGTTCAAATTTTCTTCTCTCTTCTCCCGCACTCACATACCATATATCAAATCTTTTCTCAAATTTGTGCTACAAGATGCTTAAGAGATCAAAATCAAGAAAGAAACACAAGGGAAAATCTTCCTCTGCTGCTGGCCAAGCTGGAGGACATATTGAAGCTTGGTTCAATGGAGACATTGACAAAATGAACAACTTCATTTCCATCTTCAGCCAAAAGCAACTGGTAATTCCTAAGTATATTAAGTTTTCTTGGTTGGATGAAGAAGGTTTTACCTCCTTGAGAAGGAAATTAAAAAGACAAAAGTTGAGAACTTTTCTGGAGCACACTGGCAATATTCAACTTGATTTAGTAAGGGTATTTTATGCCAACCTTACTATCAACGACTCTACTCTTAGGTCTCAGGTCAAAGGTATTAATTTGGTAATCACTCCTGAGGTGTGGGAAGAAGTGGTTGGTCTTCATGATGTTGGTGTAAAGGTATCTAAAGGTAACATTGCTGAGTTACCTGATTTTAACAAAATTCAATTTTTTCGCAGCTGTCTCAAAAATCAGAATGATTCTGAAAAGAACTCTTAATGCTGGGAAAATGGAGCTTGAATCAAGGATTCTTGCTTTTATCATTTCATGGATGCTTACTCAAAGAAGGAGTAATCATGCATTACTTAATGAGGGTGGTTTGGCTCTTATGTATTGTATTGAAAATAATATCCGTGTAAATTGGATTTTTGTTATCAAGGATCATATGATAAAAGCAAAAAGATTGGTTGATTATAAACTGCCATATACTATGCTAATCAATCAATTTTTTAGATACTTTGATGTAGATCTTGCAGGGAAATATGTGGAAACTCCAAAGGCCTCCAATAATATTGATGATTCCACTTTGCGGAAGATGGGATTTATCAAAATTGATGGAGAGTGGATCTCTAAGATTGATGCTGGGATGTCTGAAGATGAGGAAGAAGATGAAGAAGAAGATAATCAAGGTCAAATTCCTTCTTCTCCAGCTGTTGCAGAGGTTCCTGAATCCACTGGTGGTCAAGCTTCCTATGAGAACATGGAGATCATACCATATATGGAGCAACCTAACCGTGGATCTCCTCTCTCCCAGTTTGAAAGAACCATGCTTTCTGAAATGGCCACAATGCAAGAAAATCAAAGGAATCATGTGCAAATGACCTATCAACACTTCCAGTAGACGAATACGTAGTTCACAAACCTGGGAAATCAGATTGCTGATATCTATACCAAATTGGAAGACATGCAGCTCAATCAAGGAAATTGGGATGATTGAGTTTTGACAACAAGGGTCCCTTTCTATCATAATCTTTTTTCTTTCTTTATGTCATGTTTCTTTTACTGCTACTTTTATTTTGGACTGTAATATTAACTGGTCTTAAACCAGAAACAATCCTTTAACTTTTCTTAATATGATGCAGGTTTTTATTTGAATTAAGAAGAGCTTAGATAGACTCAAAAACGCTTTTCTGATATTTTTAGCTGATATAAAATCGATTTAATCGATTAAATCAATTAAAAGAAACATTTACATAGGAAATTTGTACCATTATAATTGATTAATTCGCGTATTAATTGATTAAAAGCTGTAAATCATGAATCTATATCAACTAAAATTAGTTTACATCAGTTAAATCAACTAGATAAGATGCTATTTTGATTTTGCTCTATCTTTTGGTTAAATCTTAATCAATCTAGTTGACATTATCTTAAAACATCTTCCTAATAATTGTTTTATACAAAATTCGAAATGAATTAGGAATCCTAGATACATCAAACTCCACTTAGTTTTTTAAACTCTGAATATTTTAATTGATATAAATGAGCTTTAATCGATTAAAAGCACTTATACAAAATTTTTCATAGTGTTTTAATCGATTAAATGAACTTAATTTTTTAGATTTCAACTTTCATTACTATTTTAATCGATTAAAACATTATTTGTATCAATTAAAATCAGTAACAAGAACAATTTAATCGATTATGTCCTGTTTTTAATTGATTATTACTCTGGAAAGAAAAATTAAAAGCTTTAGTTAATGGTTGTTCTTGTAACATGCTACGAAAGCCTGATTCCCTTATCTTTACACGTGTCTATTGTATTCATTACAAACGTGTTAATGAAGATAAGTTTGAATCAACTTTAATTGGTCTTTAAATGAGTAATTCATCTAGATTGTATCATGATTTCTTCAAAATAAATTTTGTTACATACCATGCATAGTGTTTGTTTTGCTTCTCTATTCCCTATTTTTGATGAAGTCAAAGGGGGAGAAATGATTGATTGTTTTTGATAATAATTGTTTTTATACTCACTATTTGAGGGGGAGTAGTAACCTAGGGGGAGAAAGAGATTTTTTCCAAAGTGTTTTAATCGATTAAAACATATTTTTATCAATTAAAATCACTTAGAAAGTTTTATGAAAACATTTTGCAGTATTTTAATCAATTAAAAGGTGAAGTAATCGATTAAAACAACTTAAGGGATTTTTTACAAATTGTTTTAATTGATATAAACGTTGTTGTATCAGTTAAAACAAATCTAAAAAATGATCAAGAACATTTTAACAGATTAAAAGAAGTTTTAACAGCTTAATTCAATACTTTTAACAGATTAAACGTGTTTAGAGGCATTTTGCAAAATCTTTTAAATGATGAAACCTCATGCAGCAGAGAGATATGAATGATTATACCTAAGTATAGATGCAGACTCACTAACCAATCTACCCTTTTATCCAAGTAATCTTTGACTTCACCAGAATAGCCTTTGACTTCATTTTTACTTCATCAAATCAACAAGATCTTTGTTTAATCAAATGATTCAATAAGATCTTCATCACTTTCTGTTGCATGAGGTTTCATCATTTAAAAGATTTTGCAAAATGCCTCTAAACATGTTTAATTTGTTAAAAACCAAAGTAATCGGTTAAATGGTTTTTAAGTAATTGTTTTAACTGATATTATATGAGTTGTATCAGTTAAAATGTTCTTAACACTTACATAACAGGTTTTTAACTGATAGGTTTTCGAAATAATTGATTAAAACTTTTTAAAACATTCACCGGAACTGTTTTAATCGATATATCTTCGAATTAATCGATTGTTTTCAATAAAGGAGCTTTTGAAAACCTTCTGCCAGTATTTTAACTGATGTAGAATCGAAATAATCGATTAAAATGACTTAAGATGTTTTGAAAAGTGTTCTGGCAGAATTTTAATCTATATAAACTCAAAATAATTGATTAAAATAACTTGAAGTGTTTTGAAAGATGTTCTATCAGTATTTAAATCGATGCAAATGCGAATTAATCGATTAAAACAACTAAGAGATTTTTTCCAAAGTGTTTTAATCGATTAAAACAAGTCTGTTATCAGTTAAAATAACTTAGAAAGTTTTATGAAACTTTTTGGCAGAATTCTAATCGATTAAAATGTGAAATAATCGATTAAAACAACTAAGAGATTTTTTCCAAAGTGTTTTAATCAATTAAAACAAATTCTTATCAGTTAAAATCACTTAGAAAGTTTTATGAAAACATTTTGCAGTATTTTAATCGATTAAAAGGCGAAATAATCGATTAAAACAACTTAAGGGATTTTTTACAAAGTGTTTTAATTGATATAAACGTTGTGGTATCGGTTAAAACAAATCTGAAAAATGATGAAGAACATTTTAACAGATTAAAAGAAGTTTTAACAGATTAATTCAAGACTTTTAACAGATTAAAATATTATTTTAACGAGATTAATTAAACCGACAGTTTGAAAAATCTTCTATATAAACGAGGATTGCTTGAGTCTTTTAAAAAATACCTTTGAGAAATCAATCTAGCAATCATAAGAGCTACTTTCAAGAAAGAATCACGCAAGTTTTGTGAAGCTTTTCAAAGTTCTTTCTTCGGGCAAATTTTGCATTCTTTTGGTGAAGAAACTCATTCTACAGAGCTTGCATAAACTGGGTTTGAGTGTTCTAGTTTCTTCTCTTTGTTTCTTTACTTTTCTTTACTGTATTGTGGGTGTCTGGAAGTGTGGGCACTGGTTTCTGTGGCTGGAATTTGGCTGCATGGTTGTTCAAGAACTGGAAGTTGGTTTTTGGTGAAGGTTTAGGTGCAAGGACTGGAATTTTGGTTCTTGTGGTAGATTGCCCATCTTCGAACGGAAGTCTTCTGCTCTTTATTTTGAGGTCGGGCAAGATTTGGGGCCTACACATAATTTTTGTTTGGGGTTTTACATAAAACAACAACAAAAAGATTACAAAGATTCTATTTTGACGGGTCTGAACGCGATGCCGAGGAAGGTCCCGGTGGAGGGAACTGGTGAAACATATGTCGTTTGAACTCCTCCTAACTCCGGATCAAATTGAGCACATTCTGATTAATTTCGCCCATGCCCTGGGTGAGTCCGTCTAATTTCTTACCAAAACTTTCTTGTCTTTGGTCGAACATGTCCTACCTTAGGGCTAAGTGCTCCAACTGATGGCAGATGCTCTGGAATTCATCATTCATGTGTTGGTGGATGCCAGAAATGTCATCTTCGTACTGCTTGCTGCTGTTGGAATTCTGGGGGCATGGGGATCTCGTCCGACGTATCCAAATCGTGGATGTCGATCACCATGGCGAGGGCAGGGTGCAAGACAAGCCCGGATCCTTGTCGAATGAGCATGCCCATATGAACGAGCATTGACCCACTGATAGATTCTGGTTGAAGGGTTGCGAGTATGTCTTCCCCATTAGTACATCCCCATTACTCGGCCAGAGGAGTGATAAAGGGAGCCATCATGATGGTCCCTACCGGGCAACTCCCGAAGTCTTTCAGCGCCTTCAGGAAGAAATATTCGGGGAATGCACCGGTATCCCCTATGCATGCAGTAAATGACAAAGAGATCAGGTTAGGTGATCTTACCGTAACTCTCTTTGTGTCCATGGATGGTCCTTGCTAGCAGTTTGTGACAAATACGGAGTGGAGGGCTTAAAGCTGAGCCTCTTAGTTGGGCAGGCACGTGCTCGACCCCGGTGAGATCCTCCCAGATTTTTCCTGTTGTGAGGGTGGTCGGTCTCTCGTAGAGTGCACTCTGGTACTCTACAGTCATGATGTCAGTGGGCTGATTGAAGCCCATAAGGACATTAAATTCATCCAGCATCGTTGTTGTATAAGCCCCATTCATGAAATATGAGACCGCCTTGGCTAGAGGAACCCCGGGGTACATGGCCGACATTTCCACTAGTGTTATGGAAGCAAGGAATTCCATGGTGGCATCTCGGAATATGTGGGCATGAGGAGCTCTTAGGAGGAAGTCCCATCCTATGCTTTAGATGTAGTTCCTTACATTTCGTCCTAACTGAAAGTGGCTAGGATGCCAAAATCCAGCTAGAGCATAGGATGCCAAGCATATGGACGAATGTTGTCGAGCCTGGCCTGGTGTTGGGGCATCAACTAAGCGGGAGCTTGAGTATTTGGCAGGGCTTGAGGAGTCGGAGTACCCCTGTAGACCCCAAATCTTGCCCCGCCTCAAAATAAGAGTAGAAGACCTCCTATTCGAAGATGGACGAAGCCTAAAAAACCACTAGGAGAGACTATTAGGCCCCATGTTAGAGTAGGAAGGATTTTCTGTATAAAAATAAGGATTTTCGCCTTCAGGAGTCGACACTGCCGTCTCGCTTTTCGGGACCGCCGTCTCGCCATTGATGCAAGTCGAGACCGCTGTCTCGTTTGGCGAGACGGCCGTCTCGCCACTGATCAATGGCGAGACCCCCCTCCCGTTTAACGAGAAGGCCTTCTCGTCACTTGGAAAGTTGATACCGCCATCTCGCCAAACGAGACGGTGGTCTCGCCACTTAAACAAGTCGAGACCGCCGTCCCGAATGGCGAGACGGCCGTCTCGACCTTGCCAGTCGAGACCACCATCTCAACCTGACAGGCGCGAATCCCTATAAATAATGAGCGCTCCCCCCCTCATTTCACACAGTTCTTCCACTTTTCCTCCTACAATTTCTTCAAATTCTCCTCCTAGAGTCCCTCTGAAGCATTTCCAGAGTTTCTCAGTGTCTTAGAGAGCTTTTTATAGCGTTTTCGAGAGATTTCCGGCGTTGTAAGAGCGAAAGGCTGCCAAAACGCACCCTATTTTCAAGAGAATTAATCAAAAAGCTTGCTTCAGAGGTTTCTTCACTCTCTCCCTCTCTTTTACTGTCTTTATTTTCATAATTAAATTGTGTAATAGATATTAGGGCCATGTAGTCATTATCTTAATTCCGCGAATAAAAGGGTAAAAACGTCTTTTCAAAAGTTTATCTATAAAATAATTGACCCATCATATGAAACCTGAAAGGGGCGTCGTAAGGGAACTAACACTTCCCTTACACGTAACTAACTCCCTTACCCAACTCTGGTTTTAACGACCAAAGTTGATTTTAGAAAACCAACGCCTTTTTTCTCCTTTTTCGATGTTTCCGGTAAAAACATCGGTGGCGACTCCATAAGAACCCTTTCAAACTTGTTCTTAGGTCAGCCCGGTTATCGGACGATCTAAGAACGCCCTTTCGAAAACCTCGCCCTTCGGTTCAGCCCGGTTATCAGACAACCTAAAGGCGTTGTAACATCACCCATAAAAACACGAAAAATGGAAAAGTCGGAACCATCGCGTCGCTCTGACCGCCTCTCTTTTGACGACGGCGACAGATGGCGACTCCACTAGGGAAGCCTAGAGAGTTGATCCCATTTAGTGATGGGCAGTTTAATAAATAAACTAAGAAATTACGCTTTTACCCTACCTTGTATTATAACATGTTTTAATTGCTTGGCTTTAATAACTGTTGTTTGTTTATGTTTACGCAATTGTTTGAAATACAAACTGTACAAAAACCTTTGCACACAACAGTTCCCTCTATACTTGGGGGCAAGTGAGAAATCCATAGGGAGTGGGTGGCAGGTACGGTTGGCCGTAGTGATGGCCTTGAGCCCACCGGTGTGATTGGAAACCACTACTCAAGGTGATAACCTTCCTCTTTTGGCACAAAGACTGACTATGGCCTTAGTGCTAAGCATGGTCGGAAGGATGGAGAGTGGGGACTCTATAATAGGGGCACCTTGGGGGCCTAAGCCTTGGTGATAACAGTTAGAACCTACCTTCGCCACTGTACTTTTCTGCAGGAAAACCCTACCTCGTGATTAAAACGATTTCTCGCCTATTCGTGGATGATTGAATTGTGTGTGCATTTGTTTATTGCATTTGATTGCATAGCATAACCAAACAACAGAAAAATCACAAAAAAAACAAAAATATTTTTTTACAATAAACGCCCTTATCTTAGACAGTCTGCCTTTTAGCTAGCCTGGTTTCAGGTTCTTTGTAAGCTAAGTAGCCACACAGTCTGACAAAAGAGATAAGGGATGCTCAACATTATTCTTTCGCATAAGCCATTTTATCTCGGACAGTCTGCCTTTTAGCTAGTCTGGTTCCAGGTTCTTTGTAAGCTAAGTAGCCACGTAGTCCGACAGAAGAGAGAAAAGGCTTTAAAAATAAAAGCCCAAATCAAATAAATGGGACCTTGTTCATAAACATTAAACTCATAAAACATCCATATAGGTAGTTTATTTTAAAAAAAAAAAAATACACAAATACCATACATCATGTAGAAATAAAACATGATAAATAGGAAAAATAAACACTCACATTCATATCTACAATAAGCATCATGTTCATAAGACATACATTTTGATTTTTAGAAAATGGAGGGGACTGGTAGACAATTGAAGAAAGTGGACATTCCCCGGTACCATACTCAGAAGTTGGTACGGCTTTGCACGATAATGCCACCAGAGGTCCGCTCCGACTTCAAAAAATCCTATGGACGGATCCTCGACCTGCTGAAGATCTGTGTCGATCCCATTTTTATCAGGGTTCTAGTTCATTTCTGGAACTCCAGTCTATGCTGCTTCAAATTTTCGCAGTTCGATATGGTGCCTACTTTAGAGGAGTATGAGATTATGCTAAAATGGCCCAAATCAGCCAGGGTCCATATTCGCCACGGGGCATATACTCCTGCAGCACAAATCGCTGCCATCATCCGATTGCCATTCCGGCAGACTACCCTAATGGAAAAAGGGAACATCCAGGGTTGGAAAGTCTCAATGTTAGAAGACCATCTATCCACTTTGGGTGAAAGGGCAGAATGGGTCACTTTTAACAAAATCCTGGCCTTAATCATATTTGGAACAATCTTGTTTCCCTTCCACATCGACACAGTGGATCAAGCCGTCAGGGATGCCTTCTTCGCCTGGGACGTGAACTCAAAGAGTCCCTTGCCTGCAATTCTTGTCGACACCTTGCTCTCAGTGGAATTTTGCCACCAGAAGCAAGGAAAAACACTATGATGTTGCTCTTCACTACTTTTTGTGTGGGGAATCACACATTTCTACGCCTCAAGTCATATGGGGATGTTCCCCGACCCTTTGAAAAACTTCTCCAAAATCCCTCTCCACCGACGCCTAACCTCAGAGTGGAAGGTCGAGTTGGAACAATGGGACGCTGACCAATTATCCTGGGTCTGCCCTTGGTTCCGACCCGGCCCAGTCCTCATCAGATGTGGGGATTACCTGAGCATACCGTTGATAGGACTCAGGGGTTGCATAGTCTATTCACCAAGAGTAGCTATGAGACAACTTATGAGGACTCAAACTACAATATCCCGAGAGGAGCTCGGAGGACTGTGTTTCTTCGGAGACCCATGCACCATCGCCAACTCACTAGCTATGAGAAGAGCATGGGAGAAACCAGTCTTTATGGGAGATAGAGAGCTAGGAAAAGCTCAAGTAGCTGCCTCCAATGACTACGAGGAGTGGAGGAGGAAAAGAGGGATGTCTCAACCATCCACCTCACTCGCTACATGTGCAAATAGTGAAGAGTTGCAAATCCAAATCGACGCCTTGACCCAGAGGATAGAAATCATGGGAGCCCAGATGAGGGCCCTCGAAGAAAGAGAACAAGAATCTATCCTCACCATAGATGGTCTACAGAGGCAATGCAAGAAAAAGGATCATGAAATAGAGCACCTCAAGGATCAATGTGCTGACTCTAACGAGCAAGCTATTCGAGCATCCAAAGCTGCTAGAACCAGCTCGGATAGCCAACTTCAATAAATAACCGCCAAATCAGCACGCCTCGAGGCCGAATCAGCAAAACAGGCTCAGACGATCAAGGACTTGTTACAAGATCTCACAAGGACTCGGTCAAAAATACGCCAAGAGCGAGAGGCCAACCGAAGACTCAACAGAAGTCTCACTGAGCTACGCTGCAAAGAAAGAGACGGGCTAGCTCAGTACGGTCAAGTACTGCGAGAGAAGGACCGAGCCCTTGCAAAGCTCGATGAGCTACAAGCCTTGGTCGTCCAACAAGAGGCAAAGATCAAAGAGGCTCAAAAGTACAGTGAAGATATGAGCCAGGTAGTCCAGAAGCAAAGCGAAGCACTCGCTCGTCACGTTTGGGAAGCCGAGAGGGAATTACATAGAGATCAAGACCCGCTTGTGAGTTTCTTTAGGCTTTTTCATTTCTGTCAAAAGTTGCTTCGTGTAGACCCCAAATCTTGCCCGGCCTAACAATAAAGACTAGAAGACCTCCTTTTCAAAGATGGACGAAGCCTAAGAAGCCATTAGGAGAGACTATTAGGCCCCATAGTAGGATAGGAGGGATTTATGGTCCAAAAATAAGGATTTTCGCCTCTTAAGGTCGAGACCGCCGTCTCGCCTTGCGCGGATGGCGAGACCGCCATCTTGTTTAGTGAGACGGCCATCTCGCCACTCGCGAATGGCGAGACCATCGTCTCGTTTGTCGAGACCGCCGTCTCGACGTTCCTGCAAGGCGAGACCGCCGTCTCGACCTGACAGGCACGAATCCCTATAAATAGGGCCCTTATTCCCCTCATTTCCAACAAGTTCTTCCTCCTTCTCTCTAGAAATCACTAAAAAATTCTCTCTCTAGAACCCCTCCGAAGCATTTTCGGAGTTTCTGAGCATTTCTAAGAGTGTTTTTGAGCGTTTCGAGAGGTTTCCGACGCTGTAGAGTGAAGGGTTGCCGCAAAGCACCCTATTTCTTTAGAAGGAATTAATAAGAAAAGCTTGCTTCGGAGGTTTATACTCTCTCTCACTCTCTACTTTTACCGCTTTAATTTTAATTGTGCAATAGAGATTAGGGCCATGTAGTCGTAACTTTAAATTCCGCAAAATAAAAGGGTAAAAGCCTATTTTCCGGTTTATTTATCCAAAGTAGCTAGCCTATCATAGGGAACCCAAAAGGGGCGCCGTAAAGGAACTAACACTTCCTTTACGCGTAACTAACTCCCTTACCCAACTCTGGTTCTAATGACCAAAGTTGGTTTTTCGAAAACCAACACCTTTTAAACTCCTTTTCCGATGTTTCCGGTAAAAACATCGGTGGCGACTCCACAGAACCCTTCAAAACTAGCTCTTGGATTAGCCCGGTTATCGGACAATCCAAGAGCGCCCTTTCGAAAACCTCGCCCCTAGGTTCAGCCCGATTATCGGACAACCTAAAGGCGTTGTAACCACCAATAAAAACGCGAAAAGCAGGAAGTCGAAAACCATCGCGTCGCTCCAACCGCCCTCATTTTTTACGGCGGCGACAGATGGCGACTCCACTGGGGAAGCCTAGAGAGTTGATCCCATTTAGTGATGGGCCAGCTAAAAATAAATCAAGAAAATACCGCTTTTACCCTACTTTATAACATGTTTTATTGCTTGGCTTTAATAACTGTTGTTTGTTTATATTTATGCAATTGTTTGAAATACAAACTGTACACAAACCCTTGCACACAACAGTTCCCCCTATACCTGGGGGCAACTGAGAAATCCATAGGGAGTGGGTGGCAGGTACGGTTCGCTGTAGTGATGGTCTTGTGCCAACCAGTGTGATCAGAAACCACCACTCAAGGTGATAACCTTCCTCTTTTGGCACAAAGACTGACTATGGCCTTAGTGCTTGTCGCCGCCGTCCCTTTCCGACGTCCGGAGGGGGACGTCTTAGAAACGTTTATGCGAGCGGTCGCGAAAAGATGGTTTAGACTCGCGTTTTTGTTTTAAAAGGTTTTCGAAAAGGGGTTCTTATGGAGTCGCCACCAATGTTTTGACCATAAACATTGGAAAAGGAAAAAATGTTGATTTTAAGAAAAACCGCACGTGGCCATTATAACCAGAGTTGGGTAAGGGAGTTAGTTACGTGTGGGGAAGGTGTTAGCACCCCACAACGCCCCTTTCGGGTTCCCTATGACAGATTAATTCATTTAAGTAAAGACTACGAGAAATTATGCGATTACCCTATTTTATTACATAATATTAAATGGCTATCTACATGATTTTATTCTATATTGCATGCATAAAATGATTAATAAAGCTAAATAAAGCAATAAAAGAGACAAAATAGCTATCTACATGATTTTATTCTACATGGCATAAATAAAGCTAAATAAAACAATAAATAAAGCAATAAAAGAGAAGAGAATTGAAAAGAACCTCCGTAGCAAGCTTGATATTGAGAATCTCGAACCGTGAGGATGCGTTTTGGCAACCCCTCTCTCTACACGTACTCTCCTCACCAATACAGGATCGACTCTACTAAAAATTTAAAGAAGAATCGAATGCCGAATATAATTCCTTAACCGATTGTTACCTATTTAAGGCAATCTGAAAGATCATTCAAGAGAGGGAGAGAAATAGACAAGTGCTCGAGTTTTAGAAAGTGTTTCGTAGCTCTCGGGATGTCTCGTGGTGTGAAAAAGTGGCAAATGAGCCTCCTATTTATAGTTTTTCGCAGCTGGCGCACTTTGGGACGGCCGTCCGGGTCGGGACGGCCGTCCGGACCGGGACGGCCGTCCCAAATGGCAAATTTACACGAGCGGGACCCCCGGAAGGCCCGGACGGCCGTCCCACATAAATCGGGCTTGGGACGGCCGTCCCAACTTTGGGACGCGCGTCCCAACTGGATTTGAGCAGTTGGGACGGCCGTCCCAACCGGGACGGCCGTCTCAACCTCGTTCCGCCAGCTTCGCGTTTCGGACTCCGGAAGCTTTCCTTGCCTGTTTTGGACGTCGCTTGATGCCGATATGTGTCTATTGAAGCTTTATCTTCATGTAGGAAGTCTTCTTGGCCTTTATTTGAAATGTCTGGCGAGTTTTATCTCGTATAGGAAGTCTCTTTGTCCTTTATCGTGTGAATGAGTGAACTCCGTGTTTGTTGCGAGGTCTTTCTGTTTTCTTTGATATGAAGCCGGTGAACGTATGAAGTTTCTAGCTTTTATTTTGAGAGGCCGGCAAAATTAGGGGTCTACAGCTGCCCCCTTCACCTCGCCTAGCTAATTGGTCGGCTGGATATGTCGATAAAATTAGTTGGTAGGGGAAGGAGTTAACCCTTTTGTCCTGGTCATCCTTCTGATGTCGCTCTTTGCCGATCCTTCGATGATAAATATTTTGTGTTGTTGTCTTCGTGGATGCTTCCTTGCTAGGGAGGCTGATCCTTCAGCCGATATGTGTGAAGCTTCGTGGATGCTCCTTTGATACTGGTAGTCGACCCTTTGGCTAGTGAATGAAGATTTTTCCCTTAGGGTGCTCCTTTGATGCGGTAGCCGACCCCTGGATAATGAATGTGAACCTCGGGATGCTCCTTCGATGCAGTAGCCGATCCCGTGGTTGATGAGTATGAATTTTGTAGTTTTGGGATGCTCCTTCGATGTGGTGGCCGATCCTTCGGTGTACAGGATGCTCCTTTGGTGAGGATGCTCCTTTGGTGAGGTAGCCGATCCTTCGGTGTGCAGGATGCTCCTTTGGAGAGGTAGCCGATCCTTCGGTGTGCAGGATGCTCCTTTGGTGAGGTAGCCGATCCTTCGGTGTGCAGGATGCTCCTTTGGTGAGGTAGCCGATCCTTCGGTGTGCAGGATGCTCCTTTGGTGAGGTAGCCGATCCTTCGGTGTGCAGGATGCTCCTTTGGTGAGGTAGCCGATCCTTCGGTGTGCAGGATGCTCCTTTGGTGAGGTAGCCGATCCTTCGGTGTGCAGGATGCTCCTTTGGAGAGGTAGCCGATCCTTCGTTTTGCAGGATGCTCCTTTGGAGAGGTAGCCGATCCTTCGGATGATGAATAGTTTTGATAGGTACCAACCCCTATCTGGTTTGATGAGAATGAACCCTCATCTGATTCGAACCTTCTTTTGTAAGGCTCTTGTGAGTACAAACCCCCACCCGGTTTGAGTCTCGTATTTGCTAGATTTTTGTGGGTACTTTCCCCCACTATGTTTGAGTTCGCGTTTGCTAAACTCTCCGACGAGCCTCGTTTTGCAAGGCTCTTAGGATTCTCTTTTTGGCGGTCAATCTTTTGATGAGTACAAACCCTCACCCGGTTTTTGGATATGTGTTGGCGGCTTATTGTCTCTGATCATGCGCCTCGGGGAGTAATTGATTTTTCTTTTTGACTTTTCTCGTTTTAGTCATCCGGTTTTACCAGTGGATTGTCGTATTTTGGCTTTTCTTGTTAACCATCCGGTATTGGCCGGGATTCTCGTCGATTGCCTCTTTTTAGGCGTGAATCCTTTGGGGATTTTGAATTCTCTTATTGATTGTGCCTCTTGATTAGGCGAAGATCCACTTGGGGATTTTGTTGTGCCTCTTGATTAGGCGGAATCCACTCGGGGATTTGTTGATTTTTGATTGTGCCTCTTGATTAGGCGGGTGCTTCGATAGTGGTGAAGGCTTTTTACTTGTTGTTCGCCTCCGAATAGGCCGATGTTCTATTTGAGAATATTTGTTCTTGATAATACCTCCGAGTAGGTAGATGTTTCTTGAAAGCTTTGCTTGTATTACCTCTTATAGGTTGATTTCCCGTTTCTTGGGGATATCGGCTCTTGCTTGTTTCGAGTAAGCATAGGCATTCTTGGGAGTGAAGGTTTTGTACTTCGCCGGGGATATTCATATTGGGTGTTCCGGATGATTAACTCTCTCGAGGATATGAATTTTGTATTTTGCCTTTTGTCGGTAGGCTTGCCGGGGATGAAAAATTTTCTTTCTTTTCTTTTGTTGCCCCTAGTGATGTAAAGGGCTTGACTTCGTATGATGGGCTCTTGTGTAACCCTTATTCTCCGTTGGGGAATGAAGTGGAGATCCTTATATGAGTGTGCTTGATGACTCATGTGGTGACGAAGATGAGTCGCGAGGTATTCTTTTTGTTTTGCCTCTCGGAGTAGGCAAGGATCCTCTTGGGGATTATCAAGCCTTTCCGTTGGCTTTTCTTGATGAATTTTCTCGGATGGAAAGATGCCGATATGCGCTCCAAGTGATTTATGCTTGATGACTCATGTGGTGGTGCCGAGTCATGAAATAATTTTTGTGTTGCCTTCTGAGTAGGCAAGGATCCGCTTGGGGATTATCAAGTCTTTCCGTTGGCTCTTTTCCGTTTTTGATGTACCTTCTTTTATTGTTGTAGATGGTTGGAGCTAGTCTCTTTGAAGCTCCTTATTCTCGCTGAAATGGTTTTTGGTTTTGTCTTTTGCGATTTTGATTTTCATATGGAGACTAGATTCTGGCGCCTCCTGTTTTCAATCACGAGTATGGAGACTAGCCTCCTTATATGCATGTTTAATATTCTTGTTTGAAGAAAATTATTTTTTCTTAATTTTGACAAAGTCGTATTATGCAACTATTTTGTGTGTGGATGTCCTAAATGCAATCTAATGTTTATTTATTTTTGATGCATTTAGAAAGTAACCGGCCTTCTCCCGTTGGCTTCTCATGAATACGCCGATGGGCTCCTATCTATGATCATGATGATGGGCTTCTCTTTTATCCATCTCTTGTTTTTAGCCCTATCTTTTGCCTAGATCGCCCTTTACGGGTTTTCAATCTAGCGGCTGCCTTAATTTTTGCCTAGAATATCTTAGGGGCTTCCGATCTAGCAAGGCTACCCTAGTTTTTACCTAAGAAAAAGTCTTTGCGCATATTTATGATTTATCAATAAAGAGGCATTTCCATAATATTTGGTCAAGAGAAAGGAAATGAAAGGGAATTTTATTGATAAATGAGCAAAAGTTTTATTTCTTTTATAGAAGGATTTCAAAAGGTATTTAGAAGAATGGGTGGTCGTGGTTGGTCTGTACCGTTTAGGCTTATACAGCCATGTCTATGATATCTCGCTCCCCGGTTCTCCTAATTGCTTCAGCTTGAGATGCCCGAGCTCGCAGTGAAGATCATGCAGATCGCTTGCTTCGGAAGAATGCTACCTTAGCCGCCTTTCGGTTTTCGACTAAAGTAACCATTGCTCTTAGTTAGTTTTTTTTTTTATATTTACTTTTATTTTTTACCTCTTCTTTTTGCCTAGGACGTATCCTAGCGAGGAATATGGACCCTATCTTTTGCCCAAGAATGTCCTTTGCGGATTTTCATTCCCGACGGGTCTTGAGCAATGTCTTCAAGCATAATACTTCTTCATCGTACCGGAGTTGATTAGGTGTCACAGCTCTTTTCCATCCATACTAACGAGGATAAGAGCCCCTTCCGAGAAAGCTCATTTGACCACAAGGGGTCCTTCATAGTTCACCGCCCATTTTCCAATTTTATTATTCTCGATCGGAAGCAACTTATTTACCATTAAGTCCTTCTTATGGTAAATATGAGGGTTGACCTTTTTGTAAGCCTTTTTCTTTTCCTTTGATAGGCTTGTCCATGACATATCATATTCAGCTGTTCTTCTTCAATAAGGTTTAGCTGGTCATATCGGCTTTGAACCCATTCAGCTTTTGTTAAGTTGAATTCCATCATCATGTGCTTTTGTCAACATGATTAGTCAGTACCGATTTTCCGTCTCTGATCTTTGCTGTAACCGAAGAGTAATTCTTTTGAATGTAGAGCAATTGTCATGTCAATGCCCCTCTTCCTTTCCTTAGGGATTTCAATCCTCCTATTGATCACTATATTTCCACATTTCCCAGCCAATTACTTGAATGCTTTACAATGAATGGTCAAGAGAAGAGAAAGAAAAGGGATTTATTGCAAAGGCTTGTGTTTTAGTGGGATTTTTTTTTTTGAAATAATAGTTTTTGTAAGAATGGCTAGCCAAGGTTGGTCGGTGTTTAGGCTAGTTTAAACAAACGTTTTGTTTTAATGATGTGGCGTCATCAACCGCCTATTTGTGATCGATCAACTTTCCTAGTCTGCCTAGGATTTTGCCCTTTTATCTTTTTGTCTTGGTCTTTGACCTTGACGGGATTCTTTTAATAATAATTTCTTTTCTCAAACATTGTCGAAACACGATTTTCTTATTTGTGTCTCTAGCTAATCAATCATGTTAACTTTGGCTTCATTTTGTCTATGGCATTTTGACGCATTTTGGAACAAAACGTTTGTCTAAACATTGGTTATTTAATGGGGTATAGAAATGTTTAGCTAGAAGAGAAGCAGATAGTAAGAATAGCATTCTTTTGTAATTCAAAGGGAAATGCGTGCCCTAAAGATGCTCGGGGGTTCGGGCCTACCCCGAGGAGTGATCTCTAACAGTCATTGGGTTTACGTCCCTTAAAATCGGAAGAAGGACATCTAATGACTAATGCTGCCCTTGATGCTAATATCCCTCCTTTTCGGAAGATCGTCTTTTTAAGGTACGGAGGGGAGACTTCCCTTTTCATCGTATAACTTGCTCTTTTGTAGGGTTGTTCTTTAAAGGGTTATCCTTAAAATCTGGTGGCTCTCTTATTCCTTGAGCATCCTTTCCAAGCCCTCGTCCTGGGCTATATCCATTGAGCTTATTTTTTCAATAGTCTTTGCATGTCCGGGGAAATGGTCCCCTCCTCACTGTCTGACTTAGTCCATTCGCCTTCGGCTTTTAGATCCCGCAGAGAGTTTTCAATCACAGACATGACTGTTTATATGGTATATATTTGGGTGTAGATGTTATTCAATTATTTTGGAATGAGAGAGAAAAGAATGAGAAGCATATGAATATTATGAAAAATGCCTCATTGTATTGATAGAAACAAAATATTTACGAAGCCCTTATTAACCAAAAATCTCGTGATCATGGGCAGGGATCACGAGGAGTACATCGAAAGCTTTTTGATATATTTTTATGTATTTTTTATTGCATTTTTAATGATAAAATGATGAGCCCTAGATTGCTGGTCTTCCTTATCCCGTCTTTTACTCGGGCTTTGATAAGGACCGCTCGTCCACCTTTGGAGTAGATGCGTCAAAAGTAATCCACCCTGCATCTATTAAATCTTGGACCTTATGTTTTAAGTTGATGCAATCTTCCACGGAATGCCCAGGAGCACCCGAATGGTAATCGCAGCTTCTCATTAGGTTTGTACCATTCTGGATATGGTGGCTCCATCTTCTTTGGAGGGACATATGCTAGGAGATGATCCTTTATCAATTCTGGCAGCAGATTTCCATAGGAGGTTGGAATTGGAGTAAATTTCTTCTCTTGTCTGCGTGACTGCCTAGATGGTTGTGAAGATGAAGAAGGGGTAGTGAGGTTGATGGCATTTACGCTCCCCTCTTTCTTCTTGCCAAAGGACATCTTGAATGATGCGTGGGATTTCTTAAACCTTGGAGGGAATCGAGTATTTTTGACATCGGTTACCTCCTTTACATCAAAGTTATATCCCTTTAATTTCTCTTCTAGGGCAGAAATTCGTTGCTCAGAGACCGTATTGTGGAAGCATTGCTGATACATTAGCTCCGTTAATTGCGCTATTTGTTCCTTTATGACATTAAGCTCAGCGGTCAGCATACTACGGTTCTGCTCCTCTAATTTCTCCATCTTCTTGGCTTTTTGAGCGCGAGTGAGAACAGGTAGAAGACCAGCCACTTCCTAAATGATTTAAAGATTTTTATTATATTATTTTTTTATGAATGATCGGTGTGAAATAGATATGCCTTAGACAATAGCTTTGGTATCTTCTCAAAAGCCTATGTTTTAAGGGTACCATACCCACCTTAGTGTGATAACGTCCTTTTTCAAAGGTTGCCAACACACCTTAGCGCACTCATTTCTTCTAGGAAGGTGATAAACGCACTTGGGTCTCTTTCGCTATTGTCTAAGGATATCTAATGCCTCCTAGAATAAATGTGCTTTATGCATGCAGTACAAAAATATTTTTTATGACAGCAGATATTGAAAGTGGCATAACTTTTGACTGGGTTGTCCGATTTGGACGCACAGCATGTCAAAACGAAGAGAAAAACGTGAAGAACCAAGCTGCAAATTGCCGTAGGCGATTTGGCCCAGTAATTTTCCCAAAAAACGTCTCTAAGACCCATTTTTTAGGGGTTTATTAAAATGATGAGCATGCCGTAATTATTTTCTCTCTTAATTTTACCACTTATTGGATGATATGGTATGAATGATACGACTTTGCCAAGAATCTTTGTAAAAAGGTATTTTTATGACTTTAACTTGTTTTTATATTTTTTATGACCCTTTAGGTTTTTTCATTATTTTATGATTTTTAGGGTTTTTCACTTTTTATGATTTTTAGGGTTTTCATTTTTGTTGTATATGATTACCCTATGCTAATGCATCAATACAAATGCAACAAACGTATGCACACACAATTCATACATCCACGAGCAGAGCCACGCTTATTTAATCACGAGGTAGGATTTTCCTGCAGAAACGTGCTTGGTTTAGGTGGTTCTAACTGTTCTCACCAGGCCAAAGGTCCCCAAGGTGCCCCCATTATAGGGACCTCTCAATCTCTCAATCCTCGGGTCATGCACGGAACTCCGTGGCGACACCCTTAGACCAAAAGAAGAGAGTTATCACCTTGAGTTGGTGGTTTTCCGACAACGGCAGTAGCCCCGTGTGCCAACTAACCGATCGTATCCGCCACCCACTCCTTATAGATATTCACTCTTGCCCCTGGCATAGAGGGACCGTTGTGTGCAAGGGTTTTTGTGTGCAATTTATATTTCAAACAATTTGCGAAATAATCATACAAGCAGCTTATTAAAGCCATACAATAAAAACATACGTAAGGGTAAAGGCGTAATTTCAAATCTTTACTTAGTTTGAATTTATCTCGTCACTAAATGGGATCAACTCTCTAGCATTCCCAGTGGAGTCGCCATCTGTCGCCGCCGTCCCTTTCCGACGTCCGGAGGGGGACGTCTTAGAAACGTTTATGCGAGCGGTCGCGAAAAGATGGTTTAGACTCGCGTTTTTGTTTTAAAAGGTTTTCGAAAAGGGGTTCTTATGGAGTCGCCACCAATGTTTTGACCATAAACATTGGAAAAGGAAAAAATGTTGATTTTAAGAAAAACCGCACTTGGCCATTATAACCAGAGTTGGGTAAGGGAGTTAGTTACGTGTGGGGAAGGTGTTAGCACCCCACAACGCCCCTTTCGAGTTCCCTATGACAGATTAATTCATTTAAGTAAAGACTACGAGAAATTATGCGATTACCCTATTTTATTACATAATATTAAATGGCTATCTACATGATTTTATTCTATATTGCATGCATAAAATGATTAATAAAGCTAAATAAAGCAATAAAAGAGACAAAATAGCTATCTACATGATTTTATTCTACATGGCATAAATAAAGCTAAATAAAACAATAAATAAAGCAATAAAAGAGAAGAGAATTGAAAAGAACCTCCGTAGCAAGCTTGATATTGAGAATCTCGAACCGTGAGGATGCGTTTTGGCAACCCCTCTCTCTACACAGACTCTCCTCACCAATACAGGATCGACTCTACTAAAAATTTAAAGAAGAATCGAATGCCGGAATATAATTCCTTAACCGATTGTTACCTATTTAAGGCAATCGGAAAGATCATTCAAGAGAGGGAGAGAAATAGACAAGTGCTCTGAGTTTTAGAAAGTGTTTCAGAGCTCTCTGGGATGTCTGGGGTGTGAAAAAGTGGCAAATGAGCCTCCTATTTATAGTTTTTCGCAGCTGGCGCACTTTGGGACGGCCGTCTGGGTGGGACGGCCGTCTGGACTGGGACGGCCGTCCCAAATGGCAAATTTACACAGAGCTGGACCCCCAGGAAGGCCGGGACGGCCGTCCCACTTAAAATGGGTTTGGGACGGCCGTCCCAACTTTGGGACGCGCGTCCCAACTGGATTTAAGAGGTTGGGACGGCCGTCCCAACTGGGACGGCCGTCTCAACCTGTTCCGTCCAGCTTCGCGCGTTTCGGGACTCCGGAAGCTTTCCTTGCCTGTTTTGGACGTCGCTGATGCCGATATGTGTCCGTTGAAGCTTTATCTTCATGTAGGAAGTCTTCTTGGCCTTTATTTGAAATGTCAGGCGAGTTTTATCTACGTATAGGAAGTCTCCTTTGTCCTTTATCGTGTGAATGAGTGAACTCCGTGTTTGTTGCGGGAGGTCTTTCTCGGTTTTTCTTTGATATGAAGCCGGGTGAACTGTATGAAGTTTCCCTAGCTTTTATTTTGAGAGGCCGGGCAAAATTAGGGGTCTACAGTGCTAAGCATGGTCGGAAGGCTGGAGAGTGGGGACCCTATAATGGGGGCACCTTGGGGGCTTTAGCCTTGGTGAGAACAGTTAGAGCCTACCTTCACCAATGCAATTTTCTGCAGGAAAACCCTACCTCGTGATTAAAACGACTTCTCGCCTGTTCGTGGATGTTCGAATTGTGTGTGCATATGTTTGTTGCATTTGTCTGTTGCATAGCATAACCAAACAACAGAAAAATCACAAAAAAAAAAATCCTTTTGTAATAAACACCCTTATCTCGAACAGTCTGCCTTTTAGCTAGCCTGGTTTCAGGTTCTTTATAAGTTAAGTAGCCACGCAGTCCGATAGAAGAGATAAGGGACGTTAATTATTCTTTCGCATGAAGCCACTTTTTATCTCGGACAGTCTGCCTTTTAGCTAGCCTGGTTTCAGGTTCTTTGTAAGCTAAGTATCCACGCAGTTCCGACAGAAGAGATAAAAGGCTATAAAATAAATCCAAAATAAACAAAAAATCAAAAACATTTATAAAAATAACTTCTGACAAAGTCGCATCATCCATAATACATCATGTCATGAGTAAAGAAACACCAAGAGAGAAAATAAGAAAAAAGAGAGCGCATTTAGCATCATTTAAACAGAATCTCTCATGCATAAACATATCCATGTTAGTTCAACACTCAACATGCATTGATAAACTTTCTTCCGGGCATTCTAGAAAGTGGTTGGTCCTCTCCCCATCCGAACTCGAGCACAAAAGGCCAGAGCAATGGAGAACTTGGAGGAACAAAATCGGAAGCTCACTGCAGAGGTCAATACCCTCCGTGAGTAGATGGCCCAACTAATGGAGGTCGTGCGCCAGGGCCAAAACAAGGGCGAAGCCCAAACTGAACATGCTTCTCGCCACGGAGAAGAAGAAGAAGAAGAAGAATACTTCTACGATGATAAGGATGCTAAAACTGTACGCATCCTCACCCCAGAAGTTTCTAAACAACAAATCTCCGCCCTGGAGGAAAGGCTGAAGGCAGTAGAGGGGCACAACTTTGACATCAAGGAGGTGGCGGACATGTGCCTAGTAAAAAATATCCATTTCCCTCCAAAATTCAAAATCCTGGACTTCCCCAAGTACGCCGGGATGACCTGCCCGAAGAACCACCTTACGATGTATTGTCATAAGATGGCCGCACACGCTGAAAACGAGAAACTCCTGATCCACTGCTTCCAGGAGAGTCTGGCGGACATAGCTCTCAATTGGTATATGCAACTGGAAAGGGGGCAGGTCCAGAACTGGAAGCAACTGGCTGATGCTTTTCTTCGTCGTTACCAATACAACATTGATATGACCCCTAATAGGTCAGATCTCAGGACTATGAGCAAAAGGGACGACGAACCCTTTAAAGCATACGCCCAAAGATGGAGGGAAATGGCCGCCCAAATAGAGCCTCCTTTGACGGATAAGGAGACAGTGGCTATGTTCATAGATTCACTGAGAGGAGCGTACTACGACAAGGCAATAACCAGTACCTCCAATCTTTTTGCGGACATAGTCACTGTGGGAGAAAGAGTGGAGCAGGGGTTAAGAAGCGGAAAAATAGCACGACCTTCTTCTTCCAGTACTTCGTTCAAGAAACCCTTCAAAAATAAGGAAGAGGTCGTACACGCCATCAATTTTGCAACCCCTTCCTCCACTCCTCAGGCGGGGAGGCAGTCACGAAGAAAGGAGAGGAAATTCACTCCTATCCCCACCTCGTATGCAAAGTTGTTGCCTCAGTTATTGAAAGCCAACCTCCTAGCCCGCGTTCCTCCAAAGAAAATGGAGCCTCCCTACCCCGAGTGGTACAAACCCAACGAAAATTATAGTTACCACTCGGATGCACCTGAGCATTCAACAGACAACTGTTTGACCTTGAAATATAAGGTCCAAGAGCTAATTGATGCCGGTTGGATAACCTTTGATGCCTCTGCTGCTGACATTGACGCCAAACCTCTGCCTAAGCCAGAATAGCAGAGAGGGAGGACTGGGAGGATCAGCCCTAGTTTTTTTTCTTTTTTAAAGCTTTCTCTTGTATCTCCTGCGGTCCCCGCCCGTGGCCGCAGGAATCCTGATTAAAAGGGCATGTACATACATTTTCATTTTCATTAATACATGAGGCATTCTGTCATATTCATTCTTTTCCCTCTTTTATTTATTATTCTTTCAAAAATAAATGAATAATAAAATCTATGACTAAAACAGAACCTAAAACACATCATGTCTATGATTGATGAATCTCTGTGGACCTTGGAAACCGAGAGCGAATGGGTCGAATCCGACAGATGAGTAGGAGACCATTTCTCCGGACATGCAAAGAATGCTGGAAAAAGAAGCACGCATTATACGACCACATCGAGAAAAGACAGAAACCGTCAATTTGGGGGAAGGGGGTGATGAGAAAAGGATAAGCATCGACACCCAAATGGAAAGTAGTATGAAAAAGAGGTTGATACGACTTCTAAAGGAATATATAGATGTATTCGCTTGGTCTTATCATGACATGCCCGGGCTTGACACGAGTATAGTAGAGCATCGGTTACCATTAAGAGAAGGGGTCCGACTCCGTAAAGCAAAAGCTCGGAAGAATCAAACCAGATTGGTCCCTAATGATCAAAGAGGAGGTACAAAGGCAATCTGGACGCCAATTTCCGATAGTTTCCAAGTACCCGTAATGGTTGGCCAACATAGTACCCGTCATCAAAAAGACCGGAAGGTCGTGGTATGTGTGGATTATAGAGACCTTAATCGAGCAAGTCCAAAAGATGACTTCCCCTACCACATATAGACACGCTGGTAGACCACACTGCCACCAACACATTCTACTCCTTCATGGACGGGTACGCGGGGTATAACCAAATTAAGTTGGTCGTTGAGGACAGAGAAAAAACCTCTTTCATTACACCATGGGGCACATTTTGCTACCGCGTAATGCCTTTTGGGCTTAAGAATGCAGGGGCTACCTATCAAAGGGCTATGGTCACATTATTCCATGACATGATCCATAAGGAAATAGAGGTATATGTGGATGACATGATTGCCAAGTCTAGAAATGAGATGGACCACATTCAATACCTCAAAAAGCTTTTCGACCGACTCTGGAAATATCAACTTAAACTAAACCCGGCAAAATGCACTTTCGGAGTACGCTCAGGAAAACTATTAGGGTTCATTGTCAGCGAAAGAGGAATCGAAGTGGACCCCGACAAAACCAAGGCAATTTTGGAAATGCCTCCACCCAGAACGGAAAAGGAGGTCAGAGGTTTTCTAGGCCGGATTAACTATATTGCCCGTTTCATCGCACAGTTGACGGATAAATGTATACCCATCTTTAAACTGTTGCGCAAAAATCAACCAACGGTGTGGAATGAAGAATGCCAACAAGCATTTGATAAAATCAAAACATGTTTAACCAATCCGTCGGTATTGGTACCACCCGTTGAAGGCAGACCTCTGATCCTATACTTGTCAATACTCGAAGAGTCCATGGGATGTGTGCTCGATCAACAAGATGAAACCGGGAAGAAAGAGCGAGCCATTTACTATCTCAGCAAGAAATTCCTAGACTATGAAACCCGTTATACACCATTCGAAAAAACCTGTTGCGCATTGGTGTGGGTCACTCAACGTCTCCGACAATATATGGCTCGACACACAACATGGTTGGTCTCCAAAATGGACCCAATTAAATACCTCTTCGAGAAGCCCATTCTAACTCGAAGAATAGCTAGGTGGCAAGTTCTCCTCTCAGAATTTGACATCATTCATGTCACCTAGAAAGCTATTAAAGGTAGCCCCCTAGCGGATTATCTAGCCCATGGATCAACGGACGAATATCAGTCCCTACAAGACGACTTTCCCGATGAGCATATCATGCATATTGAACACGAAGAAACCAAAGAAGAGGCATGGACTATGTTCTTCGATGGGGCCTCAAACATGCTTGGACACGGGATAGGAGCTATTCTGATATCCCCTGAAAAGAAACATATCCCCGTAACGGCCAGGCTTAATTTCGACTGTACCAACAACATGGCCGAATACGAAGCATGTGCGTTAGGGATCCAAGCAGCTTTAGATCATGGGGTCACTAAACTCAAGGTCTTCGGTGACTCATCCCTTGTCATCTACCAACTTAAAGGTGAATGGGAAACCCGCAACTCTAAATTGATCCCATATCTATAGCACATCCAAGATCTGGTCTCAGGAATGGAAAGTGTCACCTTCCAGTATATTCCTCGGGAAGACAATCAATTTGCTGATGCCCTTGCCACTCTATCATCCATGTTTTCTTTGGGTCAAGAACATGAGATGCCAATCATCCAAATTAAGCTGCATGACAAACAAGCTTTTTGCATGGCAGTAAAGGGCGAGCGCGACCACAATCCCTGGTATCATGACATCAAACAATATCTCATGAGGGGCGAATATCCTGAAGGAATTAATGACAATGATAAACGAACCATTCGTAAAAGGGCAGTAGGGTTCACGTTGCTTGAAGGAACCCTCTACAAAAAGAGTATTGACTCCACTCTCTTAAGGTGTGTGAGCCAAGAAGAAGCCCAAACCTTGATAAGAGAAATCCACAAAGGGGCCTTTGGGACTCACGCACCTGGGCATGTCATGACAAAGAAAATCTTACGGGCAGGGTATTTTTGGTCCACAATGGAAGCCGATTGTCACCAGTATGCTAAAAAGTGTCACAAGTGCCAAATCTACGCTAATAATATCCACGTACCGCCCGCACCCCTCAGTACCCTGGCTACACCATGGCCATTTTCTATGTGGGGCATGGACGTCATCGGGCCCATAGAACCCAAATCATCTAATGGCCATCGTTTTACCTTGGTGGCCATTGACTACTTCACCAAATGGGTTGAGGCAGCATCGTATGCACATGTGACTCGGAAAGTGGTGACCACCTTCATCAAGAAAAATATTATATGTCAGTACGGAATTCCCCATAAGCTCATTACTGATAATGGGACCAATCTTAATAATAAAATGATGGAGGAACTATCTCAAGACTTCAAAATTCAGCACCACAATTCTTCTCCGTACCGACCAAAGATGAACGGTGCAGTAGAGGCAGCCAATAAAAATATTAAGAAAATCATCCAAAAGATGGTAGTAACCTACAGAGATTGGCACGAAATGCTGCCCTTCGCCCTACACGGCTACAGAACGTCAGTACGAACCTCCACAAGGGCCACTCCGTTTTCCCTTGTATACGGAATAGAGGTCGTATTACCGGTAGAGGTCGAAATACCCTCCCTACGAGTTATTATGGAAGCCAAGCTGACAGAAGCCGAATGGGTCCAAAGCCGATACGATCAGCTAAACCTAATCGAAGAAAAACAGTTGGATGCCATATGCCGGGGGCAAGCTTACCAAAAGAAGATCAAGAAAGCCTATAACAAGAAAGTCAACCCCCGTAGCTTCCAGGAAGGAGATTTGGTAGTAAAGAAACTACTTCCAGCCCAGAAAGACAAAATCGGGAAATGGACAGCAAACTACGAATGACCCTTTGTGGTCAAGCGAGCCTTCTCAGGAGGAGCCCTTATCCTCACCAACATGGACGGAGAAGAGCTTCGACATCCGGTTAACTCAGACGCAGTAAAAAAGTACTACGCCTGAAGACATTGCTCATGACCCGTCAGGATGAAAACTCGCAAAGAGCGTCCTGGGCAAAAGATAGGGTCCGCATCCCTCGCTAGGATACGTCCTAGGCAAAAATTAGAGGTTTCAAAAAAAAAACATCAAACAAAAAAAAGAAGAAGAAAAAGAGCAATGATTACCTTAGCCGAAAACCGCAAAGGCGACTAAGGTGATACTTTCATGAGGGCAGGCAGACTTCGCATAGTCTTCACTCCGAGTTCGAGCATCTCAATCAAGGTGACCAGGAGAAACAAAGAAACAGAAATCAGGGGCATGATTGTTATACGCTATACAGTTTAGCCAACCTTGGCCTGCCTTGCTTACAAATTCCTTTGAAAAACTCTCTGTATAAAACAGACCATTTGGTTATATCAATAAAAATTATCTTTTCTTCTCTTTTACCTATGTGAATGTCTATGCATTAACGAAATATGAGCATGCATAAAATAAACAACACGAGAAAGCATAAGAAAAACAAGACAAGCAGCGCCGACCAGGCCTATCCCATAAGGTAGCCTGCTAGATCGAAAACCCGCAAAGGGCGGTCTAGGAAAAAGTTAAGGCATCTAGAAAAAAGCCCACCAAGCAAGAATTAAGCCCGCTAGATCGAAAACCTGCAAAGGGCGGTCTAGGCAAAAGATAGGGTTAAAAACAAAAAAGAATACTCATGAGAAAACAAAAAGAAAGTACCAGTCACTTTCTAGATGCTCTCAACTAAAATAAATTGCATCAAAAGCATCCACACACAAGTAATTGCACAAAAACGACTTTGTCAGAATCGAAACCAACAAATATACTTCAGATAAATAAAAGACCGAAAAGGCATTCATCCATACTTAGGGAACACTCAAGGTATCTCGGTAAGACCTTGTCAATTATGTATCCCAAAAACAACCAAAAATTCTTCGACAACCAAACCAAGAGTCGAACACAAACAAAGCTCACTCGACCAACCAGCAAGAGTCGGGTGATCATCATCAAAACTCAACAAACAAAGAATCCCCGGCAACCAACAAAGATGGATGAACACCAACAAAATCCCCGGCACAGACTGGACAAACAAAGACAAAGAGAACACATCTCAAACACCAGCGCATGAGCTAGAGCAGTAAGTCGCCACCACAGCCAAAGGATCGGCTACTGCAAGAAGGAGCATCCGGAGGCACAACACCAGATGGGGGTGTATACTCATCAGGCCTTACAAAAGGAGGCTTACTAGACGAGGGTTCATACTCGTCAAACACCAGATGGGGGTGTATACTCATCGGGCCTTACAAAAGAAGGCTTACCAAGCGGGGGTTCATACTCGTCAAAACCAGATGGGGGTTCATACTCATCAGCCGAAGGGATCAGCTACCACCAGAAGGAGCATCCTGGAGGCGCACAATGCACTTTTCCCCACAGGATCGACCGCCACAAGTCGGGACGTCTGAAGGACAACCGGGCAAGAGGGTCAACTCCTTTACCCTCCAGTCGATCTCCTTGGCACAGCAGGCCAGCAGTTGACTAGTTGGGTAAAGGGGGGGCAGCTGTAGACCCCAAATCTTGCCCGGCCTAACAATAAAGACCAGAAGACCTCCTTTTCAAAGATTGACAAAGCCTAAGAAGCCATTAGGAGATACTATTAGGCCCCATACTAGGATAGGAGGGATTTATGGTCCAAATATAAGGATTTTCGCCTCTTAAGGTCAAGACCGCCGTCTCGGATTCGAGACCGCTGTCTCGCCTTGCGCGGATGGCAGGACCGCCGTCTCATTTAGCGAGACGGTCATCTCGCCACTCGCGAATGGCGAGACCACCGTCTCGACGTTCCTGCAAGGCGAGACCGCCATCTCGACCTTGTCAGACGAGACAGCCCGTCTCGACCTGACAGGTGCGAATCCCTATAAATAGGGTCTGTCGCCACCGTCCGTTCCGACGTCCTGGGACATCTCAAACGTTTATGCGAGTGGTCGCGAAAAGATGGTTTAGACTCGCGTTTTTTGTTTAAAGTGTGTTCATTGCTTCCGAAGCGCTCAACGTTGAACTATCCTCTAATAGAAGCAAGGTTTTCGAAAAGGGTTCTTCTGGAGTCGCCACCAATGTTTTGACCATAAACATTGGAAAAGGAGAAAAAGGCATTAATTTTAATAAAAACCAAACTTGGCCATTTTAACCAGAGTCAGGTAAGGGAGTTAGTTACGTGTGGGGAAGGTATTAGCACCCCACAATGCCCCTTTCGGGTTCCCTATGACGGATTAATTCATTTAAGTTAAGATTACAAGAAATTACGCGATTACCCTTATTTTATTGCATAATGTTAAGAATGGCTATCTACATGATTTTATTTCTTATTGCATACAGAAAGCAATAAATAAAGCAGTAAAAGATAAGAGAATTCAACAGAACCTCCGTAGCAAGCTTTGTATATCAAATCTTGAATCACAAGGATGCTTTTTAGCAATCCTTCACTCTACAAAGACTCTTCTCTCCGAATACAAGATCGACTCGACTCAATTTTACAGAAGAATCGAATGCTGGAATATGATTCCTTAACTGATTGTTACCTTATAAAGGCAATCAGAGAGTTCATTCGAAGAGGGAAGAGGATAGACAAGTACTGGGAGTTGTCTGGTGTTTGGAACAGTGCCAAATGAGCTTCCAATTTATAGTTTTCACTGCCTGCACCCTTGGGACGCGCGTCTGGAGTGGGACGGCCGTCTGGGTTGGGATGGCCGTCCCAAATGCCACATTTACACTGACTGGGACCACCTGGGGAGCTGGGACTGGCAGTCCCGTTTGGGATGGCCGTCCCACTTGGCTAGGGAAGGTTGGGACGGCCGTCTCGACCTGTTTTGGCCAGCTTTTGTATTCTGGGACCCCCGGGAAGCTTTCCTTTGTGTATTCGGACGTCGTTTGATGCCGATAAACGCCCGTTGAAGCTTTATCTTCATATAGGAAGTCTTCTTGGCCTTTTATAGAGATGGCAGGCGAGCCTTGTCTTTGTTATAGGAAGTCTTTTTAGCCTTTATTGAGAGACCATCTGAACTCCGAGTTTGTTGTAGGAGGTCTCCTTTTATTAAGAAGCCGGGCAAACTTTATCTTCTTGTGAAGTTTCCCTAGCTTTTATTGAGAGGCCGGGCAAAATTAGGGGTCTACAGCTGCCCCCCCTTCACCTGCTTAGCTAATTTGTTGGCTTGATATGTCAACAAAATTAGTTGGTAGGGGAAGGAGTTAACCCTTTTGCCCGATCATCCTTCGGATGTTGCTCTTTGTTGATCCTTCGGATGATAAATATTTTGATAGGTACCAACCCCTATCTGGTTTGAGTCTTATTTTGTAAGGCTCTGGTGAGTACTTACCCTCACCCGGTATGAGTCTGCATTTTGCTGGACTTTAGTGAGTACCTACCCCTATCGCCGCCGTCCGTTCCGACGTCCTGGGGACGTCTCGAACGTTCTGCGAGCGGTCGCGAAAAGATGACTGAGACTCGCATTTTTTTGTTAAAATTGTGTTCATTGCTTCCGAGGTGCTCAACACTGAACTATCCTCTAATAGAAGCAAGGTTTTTGAAAAGGGTTCTTTTGGAGTCGCCACCAATGTTTTGACCATAAACATTGGAAAAGGAGAAAAAGGCATTGATTTTAATAAAAACCAACTTGGCCATTATAACCAGAGTCGGGTAAGGGAGTTAGTTACGTGTGGGGAAGGTATTAGCACCCCACAACGCCCCTTTCGGGTTCCCTATGACGGATTAATTCATTTAAGTCCAGATTATGAGAAATTACGCATTTACCCTTATTTTATTTATTTAATAAATATGGCTATCTACATGATTTACCTACATTGCATACGAAGTAAATAAAGCGAGTAAAGAAGAAGACAATTGAGAAAAAACCTCCGTAGCAAGCTTTATATTATAAGTCTTTTACAAAGAGGACGCGTTTCGGCAGTCCTTCGCTCTACGAGCAACTCTCCTCTCGATTACGAGACTCGACTCGACTAAAATTTCTAGAAGAATCGAATGCCGGAATACAAATTCCTTAACCGATTGTTACTTATTAAAGGCAATCGAAAGATCATTCGAGAGAGGGAGAGAAGAAGACAAGTCCAGGAAATGCTCTGGTGTCCGAGGTGTGTGAAATGAGACAAATGAGGCTCCTATTTATAGCATTTTTCGCTGCACGGGACTTTGGGACGGCCGTCGGGTTGGGACGGCCGTCCCAAGCGCGTTTTTCACGTTGTGGCAATGCGGGACGGCCGGTCGCGGGTTGGGACGGCCGTCCCAAATGCAATTTAACGAAGGCTGAGACCCCACGGGGTTTGGGACGGCCGTCCCACATTCGGGACGCGCGTCCCAACCGCTAATTGCAGTTGGGACGGCCGTCCCAACCCCAGGATGGTGGTCTCGGCCTGTTTTGTCCGGTCTTCGCGTTCGGGACCCCGGGAAGCTTTCCTTTCCTTTTCGGACATAGATTGATGTCGATGTGTGTCCGTTGAAGCTTTATCTTCATATAGGAAGTCTTCTTGGCCTTCATTAAGATGCCGGGCGAGCTTTGTCTTTGTGTAGGAAGTCTCTTTTGGCCTTTATTGTGTGAATGAGTGAACTCCGTCTTTTGTTGTGGGAGGTCCTTCTCGTTTTGGGAAGCCGGATGAACTCCATCTTCGGGCGAAGTTCCTCTAGCTTTTATTTTGAGAGGCCGGGCAAAATTAGGGGTCTACAGCTGCCCCCCCTTCACCTGCCTAACTAATTCGTTGGTTTCTAACATGCCACCAAAATTAGTTGGTAGGGGAAGGAGTTAACCCTTTTGCCCGGCTGTCCTTCGGATGCTGCTCCTTGCTGATCCTCCGGATGATAAATATTTTGATAGGTACTAACCCCTATCTGGTTTGAGCCTTCTTTTTCTAAGGCTTTGGTGAGTACTTACCCTCACCCGGTATAAGTCTGTATTTTACTAGACTTTTGTGAGTATCTACCCCCACTAGGTATGAACCTTGTTCTGCAAGGTTTTGGTGAGTACCTACCCTCACCTGGTATGAGTTAGCATTTTGCTAAACTTTTGTGGGTACTTACTTCCGAGGCGCTCAACACTTGAACTATCCTCTAATAGAAGTACAGTCTTAGCAACCCATTTTTGAAAGGCTTAGGTGAGTATACACCCCCACCCGGTGTGAATGATAAGCCTTTTTTACAAAGCTTAGGTGAGTACACACCCCCACCCGGTGTGAATGATAAGCCTTTTTTACAAAGCTTAGGTGAGTATACACCCCCACCCGGTGTGAATGATAAGCCTTTTTTACAAAGCTTAGGTGAGTATACACCCCCACCCGGTGTGAATGATAAGCCTTTTTTGCAAGGCTTAGGTGAGTATACACCCCCACCCGGTGTGAATGATAAACCTTTTTCACAAGGTTTAGGTGAGTACACCCCCCCACCCGGTGTGAATGATAAGCCTTTTTCACAAGGTTTAGGTGAGTACACACCCCCACCCGGTGTGAATGATAAGCCTTTTTCACAAATCTTAGGTGAGTACACACCCCCACCCGGTGTGAATGATAAACCTTTTTCACAAGGTTTAGGTGAGTACACACCCCCACCCGGTGTGAATGATAAGCCTTTTTCACAAAGCTTAGGTGAGTACACACCCCCACCCGGTGTGAATGATAAACCTTTTTCACAAGGCTTAGGTGAGTACACACCCCCACCCGGTGTGAATGATAAACCTTTTTCACAAGGCTTAGGTGAGTATACACCCCCACCCGGTGTGAATGATAAACCTTTTTCACAAGGCTTAGGTGAGTATACACCCCCACCCGGTGTGAATGATAAACCTTTTTCACAAGGCTTAGGTGAGTACACACCCCCACCCGGTGTGAATGATAAGCCTTTTTCACAAGGTTTAGGTGAGTACACACCCCCAGCCGGTGTGAATGATAAGCCTTTTCACAAAGCTTAGGTGAGTACACACCCCCACCCGGTGTAAATGATAAACCTTTTTCACAAGGTTTAGGTGAGTACACACCCCCACCCGGTGTGAATGATAAGCCTTTTTCACAAAGCTTAGGTGAGTACACACCCCCACCCGGTGTGAATGATAAACCTTTTTCACAAGGCTTAGGTGAGTATACACCCCCACCCGGTGTGAATGATAAACATTTTTCACAAGGTTTAGGTGAGTACACACCCCCACCCGGTGTGAATGATAAACCTTTTTCACAAGGTTTAGGTGAGTACACACCCCCACCCGGTGTGAATGATAAACCTTTTTCACAAGGTTTAGGTGAGTACACACCCCCACCCGGTGTGAATGATAATCCTTTTTCACAAGGTTTAGGTGAGTACACACCCCCACCCGGTGTGAATGATAAACCTTTTTCACAAGGTTTAGGTGAGTACACACCTCCACCCGGTGTGAATGATAAGCCTTTTTTGCAAGGCTTATAGGATGAACTTTTTTGCATTCAATCCTATGATCATCTGTTTTTGGAAATTGTTGGCGACTTATTGTTTCTGTTCATGCGCCCCTGGGGAGTAATTGATTTTTCTTTTTGACTTTTCTGTTAGTCATCCGGTTTTACCGGGGATTCTTGATTTTTGGCTTTTCTGTTTAGCCATCTGGCTTTTGCCGGGGATTTTTTGATTTTTGGCTTTTTCTTTTTAGCCATCCGGCTTTTGCCGGGGATTCTTGATTTTTGGCTTTTTCTTTTTAGCCATCCAGCTTTTGCCGGGGATTCTTGATTTTTGGCTTTTTCTGTTTAGCCATCCGGCTTTTGCCGGGGATTCTTTGTTTCTGGCTTTTCTGTTTAGCCATCCGGCTTTGCCGGGGATTCTTTGTTGGTTGCTCTTTGTTTAGGCAGGAATCCTTTGGGGATTTTGATTTCTATTAGTTGTGCCTCTTGATTAGGCGGAAATCCACTTGGGGAGATTCTTGTTTGGTTGCGCCTCTTGATCAGGCGGAAATCCTCTGGGGATTTGAGCTTTTTGTTGATTGTGCCTTTTGATTAGGCGGAAACCCACTTGGGGATATTCTTGTTTGGTTGCGCCTCTTGATCAGGCGGAAATCCTCTGGGGATTTGAGCTTTTTGTTGATTGTGCCTTTTGTTTAGGCAAGAACCCACCTGGGGATGTGATTTCTATTTGGTTGTGCCTCTTGATTTAGGCATATGCTTCAATAGTGAAGACTTAGGTTTTGGATTGCCTCTGAATAGGCTGATGTTCTACTTGAGGATATTTGTTTTTGATAATACCTCTGAGTAGGTGGATGCTTTTGAAAGCTTTTGTGCTTGTATTACCTCTTATAGGTTGATTTCCCATTTCTTGGGGATATTGGCTTTCTGCTTGTCTCCGAGTAAGCATAGGCATTCTTGGGAGTGAAGATTTTTCACTTCGCTGGGGATATTCATATTGGGTGTTCCGAAAGGTTAACTCCCTGAGGATATGAATTTTGTAATTTGCCTTTGCTGATAGGCTTACTGGGGAAAAATTTTCTTGTTTTGCGATCTATTGGGGGAATTAATTTCATCCCGGAGATCTATCTTGAATTGTCCGTCTATGGAGAAATGGAGTTTTTTCGACTCCTTATTTGGCTGCTGTTGTTTGAGCTGGTTTTTGCTTAAGCTCTTATTCCGTTGGGAATGGGTTTTTTGCTTTTTTCTCGCGATTATGTTTTTTCGCGATTTTGGATTTTTGATTTTAAATGCGTGTACCTTTTTCCTTTTGTACACGCAGACCTTTTATTATCTGCTGGGGATGAAGAGGTTTTCTTTTCTTCTCTTTCCTTTTTAGTGGCCCTGGGGAATTTGTTGGCTCCCTGGGGATCCGACTTTGATGATGGAGTCTTGGCTCCTGGCTTTGAGAAGCTTTTATTTGAACGGGAAGATGGAAAAATTTTATTTTCCCCTTTTTGTTTTTTTTCTTGACGCGTTCTTTTTGGGGATTTTCATGTGGCCCTTCTGTAGTGGCCTCCGTCATGGAAAGATTTTTTTCTTTTTGTTGCCCCTCAGTGATGTGGGGGATTTCGACTCCATTTTTCTTTGATGGAATCTTATGTAGTCCTTGTTCTCCATTTGGGGGATGAAGCGGAGACTCTTGCATGAGTGTGCTTGATGACTCATGTGGCGACGAAGCTGAGTCGTGAGGTAATTTTTTTGTTTTGC
This sequence comes from Sphenostylis stenocarpa, assembly GCA_963425845.1. NCBI lineage: Eukaryota > Viridiplantae > Streptophyta > Magnoliopsida > Fabales > Fabaceae > Sphenostylis > Sphenostylis stenocarpa. The sequence goes on from OY731408.1 coordinate 29,376,064, forward strand.
CTCTGGAGTAGGCAAGGATCCATTTGGGGATAATTAAGCCTTTCCATTGGCTTTTCTACATTGATGACTTCCTTTTTCTTGGATGGAAGGATGTTGATTACGGCTTAAAATGATTTATGTTTGATGACTCAAGTGATGATGCTGAGTCATGAAATAATTTTTGTGTTGCCTTTGGAGTAGGCAAGGATCCACTTGGGGATTTATCGAGCTTTTCCATTTCCTATTGAGGTACCTCCTCTTGTTGGTGTAGAAGGTTGGTGGTTGGAGCTATTTTCCTTGAAGCTCCTTATGTTGCTGAAATGATTTTGATTTCGTCTTTTTCTTTCGCGATTTAATTTTTATCGCGAGCTTTGTTTGAAATTTGACTTTTTAATAGATCATGTGTGCCTTTTATTTTGTACACATGGGCTTTTTGAATGCGAAGTGTAAAACAGAAATAACGATTTTTATTTATTACTGCTTTTTGTTGGATACATTTAAAGCATATTTTAAGATACTAGAAAACTATCTAAACTAAGTCTTCTTGATCATCTGCCTCTGGGCTGGAGTGGGCAGATGGTGCGGGCGAAGGGAAGCGGCGGAGTAGGCGGCGCTGGAATCTTGCCTGAGTCTGGACCAGGCTCTCTATCTGTCGATCCGTCCTGTCTTGCCTGACAGTCAGCTGGCCAAACTGCTGGCGTATAAACTGGAACTCTCCTTCCATATAGGCGTGCTCCTCATCTAAGCGTCGGTACAAGCTCGGAGAAGTTCGGATCGTGTGATTCTGCCGGGACTCGAAGTAGTGGGGATGTCTTGCGGCGTACCGAAGTCGCGCATATCCCATGAAATCGAGATGATAGGGTTCAAGATGAAACCCGATCCTTCTCTCGCGAGGATATTCATGTGTGTCAAGCACTCCTCCGTTGATAGGCTCGGTTGAAGTACAGCTGGGATATCTTCTCCGTCCGTGCATCCCCAATATTCGGCTAGAGGGGTAAGGAAGGGAGCCACCATGATTGCTCCCGCTGGTCCCCGAGTACCGCATTCCTTTACGGCCTTCGGGAAGGCGTATCCCGGGTTACATCGGTGTCCCCGATGCATGCGATAGACTATAAAAAGATCAGCCAGCGTGACCTTTCCCTAGCTTTCCTTCCGTCGTGAATGGTCCCGAGCAAGCAACTTGTGACATATGCGAAGAGGGGGATTGAAGGCTGCACCCTTCGGATTAGATGGGAGATTAATAGCTCCAGTAATCTCCTTCCACATACCGGTGGTGGTGAGAACGGTAGGTTTCTCCAGGTATGCGGACCGATATTCCGGTGTTCTTGTATCGGCTCGTTGGCAAAATCCCATGATGACGTTGAAGTCATCCAAGGCAGTGGTCCGGTAGGCTCCATCCATCCAGTAGGAGACAGCTTGTGTTGGTGGTACCCCCAGAATTGTAGATGGCATTTCCATCATGTTGACAGAGGCGAGAAATTCCATTGCAGCGGTGCGATAGATCCGAGTGGGCGGCTCATGAGTAGGAAGTCCCATCCTATGTTGTGGATGAACTTCCTAACGTCTTGCTCCCAGCCGAATGTAGCAAGGATCCCAAAATCTAAACGCAAAGCATAGGGTACCAGTGCAAATTGTTGGATATTTGCCAATCGTTGTTGATGCGCTTCGCCATCATCATGCCGGTGACAGGAGTTCTTCTAGCGAGCAGTCCTAGTGCGTTTTCTTCTGGATGAGGCTTCTCCGTGTTCCATTGTGAGCTCTACTCTTTTAGAAATGCTAAAAATGTATGGAGAAGGAGGAAAAGCAAGATAGGAGGCTGGAAATGAAGTGCCAGAGCCAAAATCCGCGCCCAACATATATAGGCCGCGCAGGGGAATTTGGGACGGCCGTCTGGGTTGGGACGGCCGTCTCAAATGGTAAAAATGCACATGGCTCAGCCCCCACCTGAGACGCACGTCTCAAACGAAATTTGGCACTTGGGACGGCCGTCTGGACTTTGGGACGACCGTCCCAAGCTCCTTATGCTGGTTCTCATGTTTTTTGAGTTAATTTTCGTGTTTTTTGATGAGATTGAAGATATGATTCCCTTCATTTATGCTTTAATGCATGTAATGCTTTATGAAATGCATCCTATGATCTATTTCAGTTAATATTTCGAAAGTTTTAACTGATGTGCTTTGACTTCGGGTGCGTTCTTGGTGCTGTGCCTTAACGTCATCTTGTTTCTTGGATAACAAGCTTAGCTGTATTGATTTGCCGTCTTGGAATTTTCTTTGCTATGGCCGAAGAGCAATCTTCTGTTTTGTAGGGTAACTGCCATATCAATGCCTCTCTTCCTTTCCTTAGGGATTTCAACCTTCCTATTGATCACTATATTACCACATTCCCCTTTATTACTTGAATGCTTTATAGTGAAATGGTCAAGAGAAGAGAAAGAAAAGGACTTGTATCAAAGGCTTGTGTTTTAGAGGGATATTTTTGTATGAAAGGTCTTTGTAAGAATGGCTAGCCCAGGTTGGTCGGTGTTTAGGCTAGTTTAGACAAAACGTCTTGCTCTTATAACGTGGCGTCGTTGTTGATTGATTTATGGCGCCTTTTTTTTGCGATTGATTAACTTCCCTAGGCCGCCCTTTCAGGTTTTCAGTCTAGGATGTTGTGCTTATGTCCTAACTTTTGTCTAGGTTTCCCTTTTTTGTATTCATTTTTAAGGAATACCCAGCGGACTTTTTATAACCCTAACTTTTGCCCAGGCTACCCTTTGTTATTGTTCAGGTCTCCTGGCGGGTTTACCCTAACTTTTGCGCAGCCCCCTTTGTGGGTTTCCTGCCGGGTATTTTTGCCCTTTTATTTTCTTGTCTCGGTATTTGACCTCGACGGGCTTTCTTTTTTTTGTATGCGTATATATATTTTTTTTTTGCACAACATTGTCGTAACTTGATTTTATCAAGATAAATTTTATTTGTGTTTCTAGTTAATCAATTTATTTTGACTTTGCTTTGCGGTGCTTTACTTATTTGGACGCATTTGGAACAAAACGTTTATCTAAACTTTGTTTATTAAAATGAGGTATAGAAACATTTAGCAAGAAAAGAAGCAGATAGTAAGAATAGCATTCTTTTGTAATTTCAGGGAAATATGTGCCCTAAAGATGCTCGGGGGACGGGCAAACCCCGAGGAGTGATCTCTAATAGTCACTAGATTTACATCCCTTAGAATCGGAAGAAGGACACCTAATGACTAACGCTACCCTTTGCGCTAATACCCCTCCTTTTCGGAATACCATCTTCGAGGGGTAAGACTTCCCTGTTCTTCGTATGGTTTGATCTTTCGTAGGGTTATACCCTAATCCATACTTTAGCGGATTGTCCTTGAAATCTGGTGGCTCTCTTATACCTTGAGCGTTCTTTCCGAGCCCCTGTCCTGGGCGATATCCATATCTTTTCATCATATGGGCCACCTTTGTATTACCAGGGAGTCTTTCTATGTTGGCAATTTCAAGTGCTTGAAAAGACGTTTCAAGAGCCTCTTCAGCCGCATCCACATATGGTTGGACAATCGGTTTGCTAATCAGAAAGTCTTCTTCAGCTTGAACTGTGACGAGTTTATCATTTGTCACAAACTTGATTTTCTGGTGGAGCGTTGAAGGTATTGCCTTAGCGCTGTGAATCCAAGGTCTACCAAGGAGACAACTGTATGCTGGCGTGATATCCATCACGTGGAAGTCTATGTTGAAAATAGTAGGTCCGATTTGGATTGGTAAACTAATCTCTCCTACTACTTCACGCCTTGATCCGTCAAAGGCTCGAACAACTGTATTACTCGGTCGCATGTGGGTTCCTTGTATTGTTATCTTTTCGAGTGTATTTTTAGGCATAACATTTAGGGATGACCCATTATCCACAAGTACTTTGGAAATGAGATACTCTTTGCATTTGACAGAGATATGCAAAGGCTTATTATGATTTGACCCTTCCAAAGGGAATTCTTCGTTGGTGAAGGTAAGATGATTATTAGCTGTAATATTACTAATAATTCCTTCGAACTTGTCTTGGGATATTGTATGCGGAACGAATGATTCATTCAAAACCTTTAACAGTGCGTTTCGATGCGGTTCCGAACTCATGATGAGGGATAACAAAGTTATTTTTGTTGGAGTACGATTGAGTTGATCTATGATGGAGTACTCGCTTTGTCTTATGTACTGGAGTAACTCATCTGTCTCCTCCTTGGATTCGTTTTCTTCTTCGGCTTTATTTTTCATTTTATCTTTAGGAATATTATCTTGTAATTCCTTGGGGGAATATATTCTTCCGCTTCTTGTCATGCCCCCAATACCGGCTATGTTGGAGATATCTTGATTGACTGATGATTCTTCTGAGTATCTCCAAGGTACAGCTTTATTTGATTCATAAGGGAAAGGACACGGTACGAATAAGCGTAAAGGCGTTATTGCTTCTTCCCTTTTAGTGTTTGGAATGATTAACGGTGCTTGTTTGTTATCATCTTCGATTTATTGACCGTCGTAGAGATTTTGATGACGAAAGGCTTCTTTTCCATTTTTCCGATTTGTGAAAAACACATCAGCTTAATCCTTTCTTTTTATTATCTTTATTATTAAATGAGGAGGGATATGTGAATGTATGCAATTTATGAATGCAATAGACAATTTAAGGAGAGAAAAATAAATCCTTTTTATTAGAAAGTGTAAATCCTTCTATACAATGCTTTGAAGCAAGTGTTGACAAAAGCGAAAAAGCTTGAATAATCCTATAGGTAAATTAGGCTTTCTTCGTAATTCATCTTCAGCTGTTATCACGTGATTTCTGAGCGTCTTGATTTGCTCAGATACCGCCTGGCTCATATCTTCATTGTATCGATGAGCCTCTTTTATCTTTTCTTCTTGATGAACGATCAAGGCATGCTGCTGATCAAACCTCTCTATTAGTCAGTCCTTTTCACGAAGTAATTGATCGTATTGAGCTAATCCATCTTTTTCTTTTTCACGTAGCTCTTCTAGGTCTTCTCTGTATTTTTCAGCGGTTTCCCACCACTTATGTGCTTCTGACCGAGTATTCGCTAGGTCATCCTGTATTAGCTTGATCGTTCTTGCCTGTTCTGCAAGCGTGTTTTCGAGATGTGCTATTTCGTCATTCAAGTCCTGGAACAGACTATCTTGCTCAAGTCTTGGAATCTTTAATGCTTGCTTAGTCTCTTCCTGATAATCAGCACAATCGTTCTTAAGACGCTCTATTTTGTGGTCCTTCTTTTTACATTGCCTTTTTAGGCCATCTATTATAAGGGTTGACTCTTGATCTTTTTCTTCGAAGGCTCTCAGCTGAGCTTCCATGACTTCAACCCTCTTGTTTAAGGCATTGACCTGCAATTGTAGCTCTTCACTGACTAAAGTTGTAGTGAATGCAGCAGATGGTTGGGGTATCCCTCTATTTTTTCTCCATTCTTCATATTCATGGGACGTAGAAACCTGAACCTTTTCGAGTTCTTTATCTCACATGTAGACTGGTCTTTCCCATGCTTTCTGGACAGCGGATACTTCTTTAAAGTTATGGGAATAATGACATAGACTCAGCCCTCTGAGCTCTTCTTGAGTTGGTGCGGTCTGGGTTCTCATAAGTTGTCTCATAGCCATCTTAGGAGAGTAGGCTATACAACCCCCGAGGCCTAGTAATGGTATGCTCGTGTAATCTCCACATCGTACGAGAATGTAACTGGCTCGGAACCAAGGGCATACCCGGGATATGTGTTCTATGTTCCAGCTTTCCAACTCAGCTTTCCATTCTAGCACTTGACGATGTCGAAGAGGGATTTTTGAAAAACTCCTTAAAGGATCGTGAAATACGCCCATATGGCTTGAGGCGTAGAAATGAGTAATACCCCACACGTATAGTAGTGAAGTGCAGCATCTAAGTGTTTTCCCCTGTTTCTATCGGCAAAAATCTACTGAAAGGTGGTGTCGCAAGGATTGCAGTGTATAGGACTCTTTGAATATACATCCCGGGCAAAGAATGCGTCCATTGCAAGCATGATCCACGATGTTCACATGGAATGGGAATAATATGATTCCGAACATTGCTAATGCTAGAGTCTTGTTGAATGTAGACCAATCCTTCTTTTCAGCCTAAAGAGACTAAGTGGTCTTCTATTATAGCCATTTTCCAACCTCTGATATTCCCTTTTCCCTCTAGGGTGGATTGATGAGGAGGCAGTCGTATAATAGTAGCAACCTTACTCACGGCCGTATATACTCCCGAGCAAACGTAGACCCCAACCGACCGAGGCCATCCGACCATGAGTTCATATTCTTCTAAGGTTGGTACCAGGTCAAACTGCGGGAACTCGAAGCAGTGTAAATCGGGACTCCAGAAGTGGACCAATGCTCTAACAAATATTGGATCAATGCTGATCTTTAGGAGGTCAAGAATTCTTCCGTAAGACTTCTCAAAGCTAGCATAGACCTCCGGCGGCATATATGTACACAAATGCCTTAACTTCTCTACACGGCATAGAAGGATCTCCACTTTCTTTAATTGTCTATTACCGGATCCCTCCATTATCTAGCAAAATTTAAAATGCATGATATGAGGATGAATTTTTGTAAATGCATGTATGCAAGTGTTTATTTTTCTAAGTATTATCATGTTTTATTCCTAATATGATGCATGATAATACCAGGTTTTCCTTGAAAGAAAAGCTTATCTATATGAATGTTTATGGATTTCAATGAAGAGAATCCTATTTTCTTCCTCTTTTTTATTTTTATGAAGAAAAGGTAATATGAATTATAAGACTTTTGCTAATAATTTTGATTTTGTAACAGAGATATTTTTATGACTTTAATCTGTTTTTATATTTTTTATGACCCCTTTATCTCTTCTGTCGGTCAACGTGGCTACTTAGCTTACAAAGAACCTGAAACCAGGCTAGCTTAACTGAAGACTGTCCGAGATAAAGGCCTTTTATTTTTTCACTTTTTGTGATTTTTAGGGTTTTTTCATTTTTTTTGTTTGTTTGTTGTATGATTACCCTATGCTAATACATCAATACAAATGCAGCAAACAAATGCACACACAATTCGTACATCCCCGAGCAGAGCCACGCTTATTTAATCACGAGGTGGGATTTTCCTGCAGAAACGTGCTTGGTTTGGGTGGTTCTAACTGTTCTCACCAGGCCAAAGGTCCCCAAGGTGCCCCCATTATAGGGACCTCTCAACTTTCAATCCTCGGGTCATGCACGGAACTCCGTGTCGACATCCTTAGACCAAAAGAAGAGAGTTATCACCTTGAGTTGGTGGTTTTCCGACAACGGTAGTAGCCCCGTGTGCCAACTAACCGATCGTATCTGCCACCCACTCCCTATAGGTATTCACTCTTGCCCCCGGGTATAGAGGGACTGTTGTGTGCAAAGGTTTTTGTGTGCAATTTATATTTCAAACAATTGCAAAAATAATCATACAGCAGTTATTTAAAGCCATACAATAAAAACATACAGAAGGGTAAAGGCGTAATTTCAAATCTTTGCTTAGTTTGATTTTATCCGTCACTAAATGGGATCAACTCTCGGACTTCCCCAGCGGAGTCGCCATCTGTCGCCGCCGTCCGTTCCGACGTCCCGGGGACGTCTCGAACGTTCTGCGAGCGGTCGCGAAAAGATGACTGAGACTCGCGTTTTTTGTTAAAATTGTGTTCATTGCTTCCGAGGTGCTCAACACTGAACTATCCTCTAATAGAAGCAAGGTTTTTGAAAAGGGTTCTTTTGGAGTCGCCACCAATGTTTTGACCATAAACATTGGAAAAGGAGAAAAAGGCATTGATTTTAATAAAAACCAACTTGGCCATTATAACCAGAGTCGGGTAAGGGAGTTAGTTACGTGTGGGGAAGGTATTAGCACCCCACAACGCCCCTTTCGGGTTCCCTATGACGGATTAATTCATTTAAGTCCAGATTATGAGAAATTACGCATTTACCCTTATTTTATTTATTTAATAAATATGGCTATCTACATGATTTATCTACATTGCATACAGAAGTAAATAAAGCAGTAAAGAAGAAGAGAATTGAGAAAAAACCTCCGTAGCAAGCTTTATATTATAAGTCTTTTACAAAGAGGACGCGTTTCGACAGTCCTTCGCTCTACAAAGAACTCTCCTCTCGATTACGGACTCGACTCGACTAAAATTTCTAGAAGAATCGAATGCTCGAATACAAATTCCTTAACCGATTGTTACCTATTAAAGGCAATCGAAAGATCATTCGAGAGAGGGAGAGAAGAAGACAAGTCCAGGAAATGCTCGGTGTCCGAGGTGTGTGAAATGAGACAAATGAGGCTCCTATTTATAGCTTTTTTCGCTGCCCGGGACTTTGGGACGGCCGTCCGGGTTGGGACGGCCGTCCCAAACGCGTTTTTCACGTTGTGGCAATCTGGGACGGCCAGTCTGGGTTGGGACGGCCGTCCCAAATGCAATTTAATGAAGGCTGAGACCCCCTGGGGTTTGGGACGGCCGTCCCACATTCGGGACGCGCGTCCCAACCCTGGGATGGTGGTCTCGGCCTGTTTTGTCCAGTCTTCGCGTTCTGGGACCCCGGGAAGCTTTCCTTTCCTTTTTCGGACATAGATTGATGCCGATGTGTGTCCGTTGAAGCTTTATCTTCATATAGGAAGTCTTCTTGGCCTTCATTAAGATGTCGGGCGAGCTTTGTCTTTGTGTAGGAAGTCTCTTTTGGCCTTTATTGTGTGAATGAGTGAACTCCGTCTTTTGTTGTGGGAGGTCCTTCTCGTTTTGGGAAGCCGGATGAACTCCATCTTCGGGCGAAGTTCCTCTAGCTTTTATTTTGAGAGGCCGGGCAAAATTAGGGGTCTACAACCCCCACTTGGTATGAACCTTGTTCTGCAAGGTTTTGGTGAGTACCTACCCTCACCCGGTATGAGTTCGCATTTTGCTAAACTCTTGTGGGTACTTACTTCCGAGGTGCTCAACACTGAACTATCCTCTAATAGAAGTAAGGTCTTTGCAACCCATTTTTGAAATGCTTAGGTGAGTATTTTTACTCCACCTAATGCATTCTGCTAAGTTTTGATGAGTACCTACCCTCATCCGGTATAAACCTTATTTTTAAGGTTTTGGTGGGTACCTACCCCCACCCGGTGTGAATCTGCATTTTTGCTAGATTCTGATGAGTACTTACCCTCATCCGGTCTGAACCCCGTTCTGCAAGGTTCTGGTGGGTACCTACCCCACCTGGTCCGAATCTCGTTCTGCAAGATTCTGATGGGTACCTACCCCCACCCGGTCCGAACCCCGTTCTGCAAGGCTCGATGGGTACCTACCCCCACCCGGTCCGAACCCCGTTCCGCAAGGCTTTGATGGGTACCTACCCCCACCCGGTCCGAACCCCATTCCGCAAGGTTCCGATGGGTACTTACCCCCACCTAGTCCGAATCCCGTTCGCAAGATTTTGATGGGTACCTACCCCCACCCGGTCCGAACCCCGTTCCGCAAGGCTCGATGGGTACCTACCCCCACCCGGCTCGAACCCCGTTCCGCAAGGCTCGATGGGTACCTACCCCCACCCGGTTCGAATCCCGTTCGCAAGATTCCGATGGGTACCTACCCCCACCCGGTCCGAACCCCATTCTCGCAAGGCTCGATGGGTACCTACCCCCACCCGGTCCGAATCCCGTTCCGCAAGATTCCGATGGGTACCTACCCCCACCCGGTCCGAACCCCGTTCCGCAAGGCCGTGATGGGTACCTACCCCCACCCGGTCCGAACCCCGTTCGCAAGGCTCGATGGGTACCTACCCCCACCCGGTCTGAACCCCGTTCTGCAAGGTTCTCAGGATGCACTTTTTGGTAGTTAATCCTGTGATTATCTGTTTTTGGAGATATGTTGGCGACTTATTGTTTTTGTTCATGCACCCATTCCATGGGGAATATTTGATTTAACTTTTTGACTTTTCTGTTAGTCATCCGGTTTTTACCGGGGATTCTTTGTTTTTGGCTTTTTCGTTTAGCCATCCGGCTTTGCCGGGGATTTTTGATTTTTGGCTTTTCTGTTTAGCCATCCGGCTTTTGCCGGGGATTCTTTGTTTTTGGCTTTTTCGTTTAGCCATCTGGCTTTGCCGGGGATTCTTTGTTGATTGCCTCTTTTTAGGCAGGAATCCATTGGGGATTTTGTTGATTTTTGTCGATTTTGCCTCTTGATTAGGCGGATGCTCCACTTGAGGATATTTGTTTTTGATAATACCTCTGAGTAGGCGAATGCTTTTTTTTTTTGAAAGCTTTGTGCTTGTATTGCCTCTTGCATAGGTTGATTTCCCGTTTCTTGGGGATATCGGCTCTTTGCTTGTTTCTGAGTAAGCATAGGCATTCTTGGGAGTGAAGGTTTTGCCTTTCACTGGGGATATTCACATTGGGTGCTTAATTCCCTGTAAATTTGAATTTGTAATTTGCCACTGCTGATAGGCTTACTGGGAAAAAAAAATTCTTTTTGGTGATCCACCGGGGGATTGATTTGCCCCCTAGGGATGAATGGAGTTTTCGACTCCTTGTTGGATGTTTGTTGCTTTGAGCTGGCTTTGCCTATGCTCTTATTCCATTGGGGAATGGTTTTTTTGCTTTTTTTCTCGCGATTGTGCTTTTTCGCGATTTTGGATTTTTTTAGATGCGTGTGCCTTTTTCTTTTGTGCACGCAGGCTTTTTATTATCTGCTGGGGATGAAGAGGTTTTCTTTTTTCTCTTTTCCCTTTTTTAGCGGCCCTGGGGAATTTTGTCGTCCTGGGGGTATGATGGAGTCTTAGCTCCTGGCTTTGCGAAGCTCTGAAGACGGAAAAAATTTTGTTTTCCTCTTTTTGTCTTTATGTAGACTTTTCTTGATATGATTTTCGTGTGGCCTTTCTGTAGTGGCCTCTGTGAAGGGAAAATTTTCTTTCTTTTCTTTCTGTTGCTTCCTAGTGATGTGGAGGATTTTGACTCCGTATTTTCTTTGATGGACTCTTGAGTAGTCCTTATTCTCCTTTGGTGAATGAAGCGGAGATTCTGGATGATTTTGCTTGTTGACTCATGTGGCGACGAAGCTGAGTCGTGAGATAATCTTTTTGTCTTGCCTCTGGAGTAGGCAAGGTTCCTCTTGGGGATAATTGAGCCTTTCCATTGGCTTTTTCCATTTTGATGGTTTTCCTTCTTTCTTAGATGAAAGGTGTTGATTAGAGCTATTTTCTTTGAAGCTCCTTATTTGGAATGGTTGACGACTCATGTGGTGATGTTGAGTCGTGACGTAATTTTTCTGCCTTTGGAGTAGGCCGGGATTCTTTTGTGGATAACCAAGCTCTTCTTATTGGCTTTTGTATTTTTGATGTACCTTCTTTTATTGGTGTAGAAGGTTGATGGTTGAAGCTAGTTTTATTGGAGCTCCTTATTTTGTTGAAGTGATTTTGATTTTGCCTTTTTCTTTCGCGACTTTAATCTTTATCGCAAGTTATTTGAAATCTGGCTTTTTATCACGTGTGCCTTTTATTTTATAATTTTTGTACACGTGGGCTTTTGGAATGTAAACAGAAATAACAAAGTTTATTCATTACCTTTTTTTTTGTGATACATTCAAAGCATTTTCAAATTACTAGAAAATAAAAAAAAGGAAGCTATCTCCTAATCATCTGCTTCTGGACTGGAATGGGCAGATGGTGCTGGCGAAGGTATGCGGCGGAGCAGGCGACGTTGGAACCTTGCCTGGGTCTGGACCAGATTCTCTATCTGTCGGTCCGTCCTGTCTTGCCTCATAGTCAACTGATTAAACTGCTGGCGTATGAACTGGAACTCTCCTTCCATATAGGCGTGCTCGTCGTCTATCCGTCGGTACAGGCCGGCGAAGTCCGGATCATATGACTGCTGCTGTGAGTCTGTAGTCGAAGGGATGTCCTGAGGCATGTCGAAATCGCGCATATCTAGCGAAATCGAGATAATGGGGTTTAAGATAAACCCTGATCCCTGTCGACTGAGGATGTTCATATGAACCAACATTCCCCCGCTAATTGGCTCTGGTCGGAGGCTAGCTGGGAGATCTTCTCCGTCAGTACATCCCCAAAATTCCGCTAAAGGGGTGAGAAAGGGAGCTATTATGATGGCTCCTGCTGAGCCGCGGGTTCCGTAATCTTTTACGGCTTTCAGGAAGGCATAACCTGGGTTACATCGCAGTCCTTGATGCATACAGTAGACAATGAAGAGGTCGGCCAGTGTTACCTTCCCTTGGCTCTCCTTTCGGCTGTGTATAGTCCCAGCTAGCAATTTGTGGCATATGCGAAGCGGGGGAGGGAAAGTTGCGCCCTTCAGGTTCGACGGCAGAGTGTGTGCTCCAGTGATCTCTCTCCACATGCTAGTGGTGGTGAGAGTAGCAGGCCTTTCCAGATACGCGGACCGATATTCTGGTGTTCTCGTATCTGCTCTTTGGCAGAAACCCATTATGACATTAAAGTCATCCAGAGCAGTGGTCCGGTAGGCTCCATCCATCCAGTAGGAGATGGCCTGAGTTGGTGGCACTCCGGGAATTGCGGACGACATTTCCACCATGTTGACGGAGGCAAGAAACTCTAGCGTAGCAGTGCGATGGATCCGAGTAGGTGGCTCTCGGAGCAGAAAGTCCCATCCTATGTTGTGGATGAACCTTCTGACATCTTGTTCCCAGCCAAATGTGGCTAGGATTTCAAAATCCAGTCGCAGTGTAGGATACCAGGAATATTGCTGGATATTTGCCAGTCGTTGTTGATGCGATTCTGCTAGTAGAGTGCTAGTAGTAGGAGTTCCTCTAACAGGGTTTCTAGTGCGTTTTCTCCTAGATGAGGCTTCTCCATGCTCCATTGTATATAGTACTCACTTAAGAATGCTTAGGAGTGTGTTAAAAGGGAAGAGAAACAAGGTGGAATGCTTGGAATGGGGTACCAAAGGCCAAATCCGCGCACAACATAAATAGGGGATGCCAAGGGATTTGGGACGCGTGTCTTGAGTGGATTTTTGATTTTTTGAGTTAATTTTCGTGTTTTTTAATGAAAAAGATAGGATTCCCTTCATTTATGCTTTAATGTATGTAATGCTTCATGTTATGCATCCTAGGACCTATTTCAGTTAATATTTCGAAAGTTTTAACTGATGTGCTTTGACTTGGGGCGCATTCTTGCTGTTGTGCCTTTATGTCATCTTGTTTCTTGATCAATAAGCTAAGTTGTACTGATTTGCCGTCATGGACCTTTCTTGTTATAGCCAAAGAACAATTCTTTTGTTCGTAGGGTGACTGCCATGTCAATGCCCTCCTTCCTTTCCTTAGGGATTTCAACCTTCCTATTGATCACTATGTTTCCACATTCCCCTTTATTACTTGAATGCTTTATAGTGAAATGGTCAAGAGAAGAGAAAGAAAAGGATTTACAACAAGGGCTTGTGTTTTAGAGGGATATTTTTTCTGTAATAGGGTTTTCTGTAAGAATGGCTAGCCAGGGTTGGTCGGTGTTTAGGCTAGTTTAGATAAACGTTTCATTCTTATGATGTGGCGTCGTTGTTTACTGATTTGTGGCGCCTTTTTGGTTGATTGATTAACTTTCCTAGCCCACCCTTTCGGGTTTTTAGCCTAGGATGTTGTGCTTTTTGTCCTAACTTTTGTCTAGGTTTCCTTTTTGTATTTATTTTTTAGGAATACCTAGCGGACTTTTCATAACCCTAACTTTTGCCCCAGGCTACCCTTTATTATTGTTCGGGTCTCCTGCCGGGTTTACCATATCTTTTGCGCAGCCCCCTTTGTGGGTTTCCTGCCGGGTAGTTTGCCCATTTATTTTCTTGTCTTGGCCTTTGGCCTTGACGGGCTCTCCTTTTTTGTATATACATTTTTTTTTGCACAACATTGTCGAAACTTGATTTTGTTGAGATAAATTTTATCTGTGTTCCTTAGTTAATCAATCGTATGTGATTTTGTTTTATGACGCGTTGCTTGTTCTGACGCAATTTGGAATAAAATGTTTATCTAAACCTTGTTTATTAAAATGGGGTATAGATACATTTAGTAAGAAAAGAAGCAGATAGTAAGAATAGCATTCTTTTGTAATTTCAGGGAAATGTGTGCCCTAAAGATGCTCGGGGGCCGGGCATACCCCGAGGAGTGATCTCTAATAGTCACTAGGTTTACATCCCTTAGAATCAGAAGAAGGACACCTAATGACTAACGCTACCCTTTGCGCTAATACCCCTCCTTTTCGGAATATCGTCTTCGAGGGGTAAGACTTCCCTGTTTTCCGTATGGTTTGATCTTTTGTGGGGTCGTACCCTAAACCATACTTTAGAGGATTATCTTTGAAATCTGGTGGCTCTTTTATTCCTTGAGCATTCTTTCCAAGCCCCTGTCCTGGGCGATATCCATATCTTCTCATCATATGGGCCACTTTTGTATTACCAGGGAGTCTTTCTATGTTGCCAATTTCAAACGCTTGAAAAGACGTTTCAAGAGCCTCTTCAGCCGCATCCACATATGGCTGGACAGATGGTTTGCTAATCAGAAAGTCTTCTTCAGCTTGCATTGTGACGAGTTTATCATTTGTCACGAACTTGACTTTCTGGTGGAGTGTTGAAGGTATTGCCTTAGCGCTATGAATCCAAGGTCTACCAAGGAGACAACTATATGCTGGCGTGATGTCCATCACGTGGAAGTCTATATTGAAGATAGTAGGGCCGATTTGGATTGGTAGATTAATCTCTCCTACTACTTCTCGTCTTGACCCATCAAAGGCTCGAACAACTGTATTACTCGGGCGCATGTGGGTTCCTTGCACTGTTATCTTGTCGAGTGTGCTTTTAGGCATAACGTTTAAGGACGACCCATTATCCACAAGAACTTTGGAAATGAGATATTCTTTGCATTTGACAGAGATATGCAAAGGCTTATTATGATTTGACCCTTCCAAAGGGAATTCTTCATTGGTGAAGGTAAGATGATTATTGGCTGTAATATTACCAATAATCCCTTCAAATTTGTCTTGGGATATTGTATGCGGAACGAATGATTCATTCAAAACCTTTAACAGTGCATTTCGATGCGGTTCCGAACTCATGATGAGTGATAACAAAGTTATCTTTGCTGGAGTACGATTGAGTTGATCTATGATGGAGTACTCGCTTTGTCTTATGTACTGGAGTAACTCATCTGTCTCCTCCTTGGATTCCTTTTCTTCTTCGGCTTTATTTTTTGCCTTTTCTTTAGGAATATTATCTTGTAATTCCTTGGGGGAATATATTCTTCCACTTCGAGTCATGCCCCCAATACCGGCTATGTTGGAGATATCTTGATTGACCGTCGATTCTTTTGAGTATCTCCAGGGTACAGCTTTATTTGATGAATAAGGGAAAGGACGAGGTACGAATAAACGTAAAGGCGTTATTGTTTCTTCCCTTTTATTGATTGGAATGATTAATGGTGCTTGTTTGTTATCATCTTCAGATTTATTGACCGTCATAGAGATTTTGATGACAAAAGGCTTCTTTTCCATTTTTCTGATTTGTGGAAAGCACATCGATTAATCCTTTCTTTTTATTATCTTTATTATTAATATGAGGAGGGATGTATGAATGTATGCAATTTATGAATGCAATAGACAATTTAAGGAAAAATCCTTTTATTAGAAAGTGTAAATCCTTCTATACAATGCTTTGAAGCAAATGTTGACAAAAGCGAAAAAGCTTGAAGAATCCTATAGGTAAATTAGGCTTTCTTCGTAATTCGTCTTCAGCTGTTATCACGTGATTTCTGAGCATCTTGATTTGCTCAGATACCGCCCGGCTCATATCTTCACTATATCGACGAGCCTCTTTTATCTTCTCTTCTTGATGAACGATCAAGGCATGCTGCTGATCAGACCTCTCTATTATTCGGTCCTTTTCATGAAGTAATTGACCATACTGAGCTAATCCATCTTTTTCTTTCTCATGTAGCTCCTCTAGGTCTACTCTGTATTTCTCAGCGGTTTCCCACCACTTCTGTGCTTCTGACCGAGTATTTGCTAGGTCATCTTGTATTAACTTGATCGTTCTTGCCTGTTCTGCAAGCGTGCTCTCAAGATGTGCTATTTCGTCATTCATGTCCCGGAACAGACTATCTTGCTCAAGCCTCGGAATCTTCAATGCTTGTTTAGTCTCTTCCTGATAGTCAGCACAATCATTCTTAAGACGCTCTATTTCATGGTCCTTCTTTCTGCATTGCCTTTTTAGACCATCTATTATAAGAGTTGATTCTTGTTCTTTTTCTTCAAAAGCCCTCAGCTGAGCTTCCATGACTTCAACCCTCTTGTTTAAGGCATTGACCTGCAATTGTAGCTCTTCACTGACTAATGTTGTAGTGAATGCAGCAGATGGTTGGGGTATCCCTCTATTTTTCCTCCATTCCTCGTACTCATGGGATGTAGATATCTGAACCTTTTCGAGTTCTTTATCTCCCATATAGACTGGTCTTTCCCATGCTTTCCGGACAGCGGATATTTCTTCAAAGCTATGGGAATAATGACATAGACTCAGCCCTCTGAGCTCTTCTTGAGTTGGCGCGGTCTGGGTTCTCATAAGTTGTCTCATAGCCATCTTAGGAGAGTAGGCTATACAACCCCTGAGGCCTAGTAGTGGTATGCTCAGGTAATCTCCGCATCGTACAAGAATATAACCGGGTCGGAACCAAGGGCAGACCCATGATACGTGCTCTATGTTCTAGCTTTCTAACTCGATTTTCCATTCTAGCACTTGACGATGCTGAAGAGGGATTTTTGAAAAACTCCTTAAAGGACCAGGAAATACGCCCATATGGCTTGATGCGTAGAAATGAGTAATACCCCACACGTATAGTAGTGAAGTGCAACATCTAAGTGTTTTTCCCTGTTTCTGTCGACAGAATTCTACTGAAAGCAGGGTGTCAGCAAGGATTGCAGGTATAGGACTCTTCGAGTATACATCCCAGGCAAAGAATGCGTCCATTGCAGCATGATCCACGATGTTCACATGGAATGGGAACAATATGATTCCGAACATTGCTAATGCTAGAGTTTTATTGAATGTAGACCAGTCCTTCTTTTCAGCCAAAGAGACTAAATGGTCTTCTATTATAGCCATTTTCCAACCTCGGATATTCCCTTTCCCCTCTAGGGTGGATTGATGAGGAGGCAGTCGTATAATAGTAGCAACCTTACTCACGGCCGTATATACTCCTGAGCAAACGTAGACCCCAACTGACTGAGGCCATCTAACCATGAGTTCGTATTCTTCCAAGGTTGGTACTAAATCAAACTGTGAGAACTCGAAGCAGTGTAAACTGGGACTCCAGAAGTGGACCAATGCTCTAACAAATATTGGATCAATGCTGATTTTCAGGAGGTCAAGAATTCTTCCGTAAGATTTCTCAAAACTAGCATAGACCTCCGGCGGCATATATGTACACAAATGCTTTAACTTCTCTACACGGCATAGAAGGATCTCCACTTTCTTTAATTGTCTATTACTGGATCCCTCCATTATCTAGCAGAAATGAAAATGCATGATATGAGGATGAGTTTTTGTAAATGCATGTATGCAAGTGTTTGTTTTTCTAAGTATTATCATGTTTTATTCTTAATATGATGCATGATAGTACTTGGTTTTTCTTGAAAGGAAAACTTATCTATATGAATGTTCATGGATTTTAATGAAGAGAGTCCTATTTTCTTCTCTTTTTATTTTTATGAACAAAAGGTGGTGTGAATTGTAAGGCTTTTTGCTAAGAATTTTTATTTTGTAACAAAGGTATTTTTATGACTTTAATTTGTTTTTATATTTTTTTATGACCTTTTATCTCTTCTGTCGATCAACGTGGCTACTTAGCTTACAAAGAACCTGAAACCAGGCTAGCTTAACTGAAGACTGTCCGAGATAAAGGTCTTTATCTTATCACTTTTTGTGATTTTTAGGGTTTTTCATTTTTTTGTTGTTGTATGATTACCCTATGCTAATGCATCAATACAAATGCAGCAAACAAATGCACACACAATTCATTCACCCGCGAGCAGAGCCACGCTTATTTAATCACGAGGTAGGGTTTTCCTGCAGAAACGTGCTTGGTTTAGGTGGTTCTACACTGTTCTCACCAAGGCCAAAGGTCCCCAAGGTGCCCCCATTATAGGGACCTCTCAATCTCTCAGTCCTCGGGTCATGCACGGAACTCCGTGGCGACATCCTTAGACCAAAAGAAGAGAGTTATCACCTTGAGTTGGTGGTTTCCGACAATGGTTGTAGCCCCGTATGCCAACAAGCCGGTCGTATCTGCCACCCACTCCCTATAGGTATTCACTCTTGCCCCCGGGTATAGAGGGACTGTTGTGTGCAAGGGTTTTTGTGTGCAATTTATATTTCAGACAATTTGCAGAAGTAATCATACAGCAGTTATTAAAGCCATACAATAAAAATACAGAAAAGGGTAAAGGCGTAATTTCAAATCTTTACTTAGTTTGAATTTATCCGTCACTAAATGGGATCAACTCTCTAGCTTCCCCAATGGAGTCGCCATCTGTCGCCGCCGTCCATTCCGACGTCCTGGGACATCTCGAACGTTTATGCGAGCGGTCGCGAAAAGATGGTTTAGACTCGCGTTTTTTTTTAAAGTGTGTTCATTGCTTCCGAGGCGCTCAACGCTGAACTATCCTCTAATAGAAGCAAGGTTTTCGAAAAGGGTTCTTCTGGAGTCGCCACCAATGTTTTGACCATAAACATTGGAAAAGGAGAAAAAGGCATTGATTTTAATAAAAACCAAACTTGGCCATTATAACCAGAGTCGGGTAAGGGAGTTAGTTACGTGTGGGGAAGGTATTAGCACCCCACAACGCCCCTTTCGGGTTCCCTATGACGGATTAATTCATTTAAGTTAAGATTACAAGAAATTACGCGATTACCCTTATTTTATTGCATAATGTTAAGAATGGATATCTACATGATTTTATTTCTTATTGCATATAGAAAGCAATAAATAAAGCAGTAAAAGATAAGAGAATTGAACAGAACCTCCGTAGCAAGCTTTGTATATCAAATCTTGAATCACAAGGATGCTTTTTGGCAATTCTTCACTCTACAAAGACTCTCCTCTCCGAATACAAGATCGACTCGACTCAATTTTACAGAAGAATCGAATGCTGGAATATGATTCCTTAACTGATTGTTACCTTATAAAGGCAATCAGAGAGTTCATTCAAAGAGGGAAGAGGATAGACAAGTACTGGGAGTTGTATGGTGTTTGGAACAGTGCCAAATGAGCTTCCAATTTATAGTTTTCGCTGCCTGCACCCTTGGGACGCGCGTCTGGAGTGGGACGGCCGTCTGGGTTGGGATGGTCGTCCCAAATGCCACATTTACATTGACTGGGACCACCTGGGGAGCTGGGACTGGCAGTCCCGTTTGGGACGGCCGTCCCACTTGGCCAGGGAAGGTTGGGACGGCCGTCTCGACCTTGGGACGGCCGTCTCGACCTGTTTTGGCCAGCTTTCGTGTTCTGGGACCCCCGGGAAGCTTTCCTTTGTGTATTCGGACGTCGTTTGATGCCGATAAACGCCCGTTGAAGCTTTATCTTCATATAGGAAGTCTTCTTGGCCTTTTATAGAGATGGCAGGCGAGCCTTGTCTTTGTTATAGGAAGTCTTTTTAGCCTTTATTGAGAGACCGTCTGAACTCCGAGTTTGTTGTAGGAGGTCTCCTTTTATTAAGAAGCCGGGCAAACTTTATCTTCTTGTGAAGTTTCCCTAGCTTTTATTGAGAGGCTGGGCAAAATTAGGGGTCTACAGGGCCCTTATTCCCCTCATTTCCAACAAGTTCTTCCTCCTTCTCTCTGGAAATCACTAAAAAATTCTCACTCTAGAACCCCTCCATAGCATTTCCGGAGTTTCTGAGCGATTCTAAGAGTGTTTTTGAGCGTTTTGAGAGGTTTCCGACGCTGTAGAGTGAAGGGCTGCTGCAAAGCACCCTATTTCTTTAGAAGGAATTAATAAGAAAAGCTTTCTTCGGAGGTTTATACTCTCTCTCTCTACTTTTACCGCTTTAAATTTAATTGTGCAATAGAGATTAGGGTCATGTAGTCGTAACTTTAAATTCTGCAAAATAAAAGGGTAAAAGCATATTTTCTGGTTTATTTATCCAAAGTAGCTAGCCTATCATAGGGAACCCGAAAGGGGCGCCGTAAAGGAACTACCACTTCCTTTACATGTAACTAACTCCCTTACCCAACTCTGGTTCTAATGACCAAAGTTGGTTTTTCGAAAACCAACGCCTTTTAAACTCCTTTTCCGATGTTTCCGGTAAAAACATCGGTGGCGACTCCACAGAACCCTTCAAAACTAGCTCTTGGATTAGCCCGGTTATCGGACAATCCAAGAGCGCCCTTTCGAAAACCTCACCCCTAGGATCAGTCCGGTTATCGGACAACCTAAAGGCGTTGTAACCACAAATAAAAACATGAAAAGCAGGAAGTCAAAAACCATCGCGTCGCTCCGACCGCCCTCATTTTTTACGGCGGCGACACTTCGTAGGATGGAATAGGGGAATGTACACCTTCTACGGATAAATGAAATTTTTCTTCAACCAACAATTATCTACTTGCATGCATATCATTCATTCGCATATTTAATTTCCCCTCCTTCACTTTTAATAAACAAGATAATAAAAAAGAAGGATTAACTGACACATCTTCCAAATCAGAAGAATGGAGAGAAAACCACTTTTAATCAAGCTTTCCCTAACGGTTGATCCACCCCAAGAGGACAATAAACCTCGACCGTTGGTCCTCAAAACCAATAAGGAAGAGGGGACAAGGATGCCCGTGCGACCATTTATGCCACGTCCTTTCCCCTACGAATCAAATAAAGTTGTACCATGGAGATATGAAGAATCTTCACCAATAAAGGAGGATATCTCCAATATAGTCGGCATTGGGGGCATGATTAGAAGTGGAAGAGTCTACTCCCCCAAGGACTTATAAGAAGATATCCCCAAGAATAAAGGAAAAAATAAACAGACCGAAGAAAAAGAAAATAAGGAATCCAAGGAGGAGACCGAGGAATTACTCTAGTTTATAAGGCAAAGCGAGTATTCCATTATTGACCAGCTCAATCATACACTTGCTAAGATAACCCTGTTATCTCTAATGATGAGCTCGGAACCACATAGAAATGCCCTGATGAAGGTCTTGAGCAAAGCGTATGTACCTCACACCATATCCCAAGAAAAGGTCGAGAGGATCGTCGGTCACATCACGACAAGCGATCACCTCACCTTTACAGAGGAAGAACTCCCCCTCGAAGGGTCAAACCACAACAAGCCCTTGCACATTTCTATCAAGTGCAAGGAGTACCTCATCGCCAAAGTTCTTGTGGATAATGGGTCATCCTTGAATGTGATGCCCAAGTGCACACTCGACAAGTTGATTATTCAAGGAACCTGTATGCGCCCAAGCAACACTATCATTCGAGCCTTCGACGGATCCAAACGGGAGGTAGTGGGGGAAATCAACTTGCCAATCCAAGTTGGACCCACTATCTTCAACGTCGATTTCCATGTAATGGATATTACTCCGGCATATAGTTATCTCCTCGACAGACCGTGGATTCACGATGCTAAGGCAGTACCTTCAACGCTCCACCAAAAAGTCAAGTTCATAGTGGATGACAAGTTGGTCACGGTCCAAGCAGAAGACGATATCCTGATTAGTAGACCGTCCACCCAACCTTATGTGGATGCGGCTGAAGAGGCCCTTGAAACATCTTTTCAAGCGCTCGAAATTGCCAGTGTAGAGAGATTTCCCAAAAACACAAAGGTAGCCCGCATGATGATGAAGCATGGTTACCATCCTGGGCAAGGACTGGGGGCAGATTCCCAAGGGATGAGGGAACCCCCAGAATTCGAAGATAATCCTTTTAAATGTGGCATAGGATATGACCCTACTGAGGGTCGAGCAGAAGGAAGAAAAGGGAAGTCTCCCCTCCGCACACTCAAACAGATATTCCGAAGCGGAGGGATGCAAGCGTCAACAGCTACCCTAGTCATTAGGAGATCTTTTTCTTCGCTTAAGGGATGTAAACCCAATGATTGTTAGAGATTATCCCCCGGGGCTAGCCCGACCCCCGGGCATTTCAGGGAACATATTCCCTTATTAATTAATAAAGAATACACTTCTTACTATTTGCTTCTTTTCTTGCTATTTCATGACTAGACCTCACAATAACCTTGTCTAAGTAAACAAAAAAAGAAAAAGAAGAATAAAAAGCGCGTGCAAGTAATCAAAATTTACCATTGCCATTACAATCAAGCTGGTTAATTAGAAGCACAAAATAAGGCTTTACCTCGCCATAAATAAAGTCGTCTTTCGCCAATATTGTGAAAAAAACAAAAAAGGAAAAGAAAAAACCCATAGAAGCCAAAGGCCAAAAAAAAAGGCAAAATACCCAGTAGGAAACCCAATAAGGGGGCTACGCAAAAGATAGGGTCAACCCGGTAGGACACCCGAACAAAAACAAAGGGTAGCCTAGGCAAAAGTTAGGGTTACAAAATAAGGTCTGCTAGGATTCCCTAAACAAAAAGGAAAAGAAGGAACCTAGACAAAAGATAGGACCAAAACACAATATCCTAGTTCGAAAACCCAAAGGGCGATCTAGGGAACTCAACCAACCATAAAAAGCAATGGAAATAGGCTAAGACGCAAATACACAAAAAACAAACAAAGGAAACGTTTTCTTAGACAAAAGCTTAAACACTTAGGCCTAACCTTAGCCAGTCATTCTTACAAAATCTTTTCTAAATAAAATTAACCGTCTAAACACACAAGCCGTTGAATTTACCCTTTACTTCTTTTCTCTTGACCCTCATAACATTATTCTAACAATTAGTTTGGGAATATGGAGTCGTATAGTCAACAAGAGGATTGAAACCCCTAAAGCAAAGAAAAAGGGACACCATCATGGCAAAGTGTGCTCTCCAAAAAAAAAGAAAAAAAAGAAAAGAAAAAAGGGAAAGCTATTCTCCGGTCACGTTAAGTCCAGAACGGTACAACCAGGTACAACAGAAGAAACAAAGATCAGAGGCCACCTGTCTCTACAAGACGCATCAGTTAATTCTTCTGTAAAACTAATGAAATAGGCATTATAGGACATCAAACATGAAAACATTGCATGCATAAAATGTTTTTGAACAAGGTCCTATTTTCTTAAAAAAAAAAAAAAACTTCTAAAAATCGAGACCGTCGTCTCGTCCTCCCAGACCATCGTCTCGATTCGCACAAAAACGAGATCGTCGTCTCGACTTGGACAAAAACGAGATCGCCTTCTTGCTTGGCTAGAGGGTCGTCTCGCCAGAAGCCAAAGTCGAGACCGTCGTCTTGAAGTTCCAGACGGCGGTCCCGAATCCTGCGAAACCAAGACCGCAGTCCCGAATCCAGCGAAAATCCTATATATAGGGGGCCTTGGAGGGGGTTCTCAAACACTCTCTCCTGCACTCCTACCCTCTCTTCTCCTATATTTTAGCATCCTACTACCAAAATGCATAGAGGAGAAGCATCCAGAAAGAGAAGGGGTTCTTCTGGCCCCAGTAGCTCCACAGCCCCAACTCCACAAGATCCAACACAGCTCTCGCCCCCACACCAGGTCTGCCTGTAACATATTCAGGGGTACACGAGGTTCCGCGCCTACCTCGATAGCATCAGATGGCATTTCCTCCTCCAATCTCCTCCCACCCACGTCTACCCACAGGCAGTGGTAGAATTCCTCGCCTCCATCGCATACTACGAGCTTCCCACCATGGTGTCGGGTCTCCCGCCAACGAAGATGGTGTCCTACTTTATGAACGGGTTGTACTGGACGACAACCTTGGACGAGTTCAACGTATCCATTGGATTCATCCGGCCCGAGGACATCCTGACTCGAGAATACCAGGAGGCCATCTGCGAGCGCCCCGCTACCCTCACCGCCGACGAAATGTGGGAGGAGCTGACTGGGATGCACACTTTGCCATCCCTGCTGAAGGGCTTTGCACTCTCTCCCACCCTCTGCATTTGCCACAAGCTGCTAGCTGGGACTGTCCACTGCAGGAAGGAGAGTCAAGGTAAGGTCACCTACCTAGACCTCTTCACCCTCTACTGCATGAGCCAAGGGCGCCGGTGCAACCCCGACTATTTCTTCCCGAAGGCCCTCAAGGATTTCGGGAGTCGTCTCGTGGGAGCCATCCTCATGGCCCCCCTCATCACCCCACTGGCAGAAAAATGAGGGTGCAGCGGCAGGGAAGAACTGGCCTCCAACCTTCGACCCGAGACTATCAACGAGTCCATCCTGGTCAGGATGGGGATGTTGGCCAAGGATCTCGGTTGATCCTCCACCCCTCACTGGACATAGCCCTGGACCTCCGGGACATAGTGGTAATGCAAGATCTCCCGACACCCCCGGATTTCCAGCAACAACAATAGCAGCAACAACATCAGCAACAACATCAACAACAACAACAGCAGTACACAGATGACTTTGTTGGCATCAACTGCAACCTCTACAGCTTGCGCCAACAATTCGACCAAATGTCCCTAAGACAGGACTAGATGTCCTTAAGGCAGGACGTCTTCGACACAAGGGTGGAGACATTCGGCCAGATACAAGAGGGAATAAGGCAAGACCTGGCAATGTTCCGGCAAGAACACCTCGACGCAATCCGAGACCAGGAAGAATTTCAGAGGCACATGTACCGGCAATTCCCTCCTCCCAAATCGTCTCCTGACTCAAGTCCACCGTCTTAGGGATAGTACTCAAAAATAAATGTTGTAACCAAAATTTTATCATAAATAAAAATTTTATTTCATCCATTTTTGTTCTCTTTTTCGAAAAAGTCAGCGTAGCAAAAAGAAACTATAAGTAAAAAGACCTACGCTCAATCCTGGAAAAGACAAAATCTGAAATCGCGAGAAAAAAGATATAACTGCAGAAAAAGGCAGGATAAAAAAACAAAACAAGTCAACCACATTGACCAAAAAGATTTTCGACAACCAGCAAAAGTCGAGCGACAAAACAAGCAAGACTACTCGGCAGCCACCAAGCCGGATGACCACCGGAAAAGTCAAAGTAATTCCCGACACCAAATCGGACGACCACTCCCAGAAAAGACAAAAGCAAAGACAAAAGAATGCATCTCAACATTGACGCATGAGCGACTGAGCAATAAGCCGCCACCACCACCAGTCCTACGTAGTGGACAGTACTAGCCTGATGGGGGGTTCATACCCATCAACTTGCGCACGAAGTGCTGTAGACCCCTAATTTTGCCCGACCTCTCAAAATAAAGGCTAGGGAAACTTCACACAAAATATAAAGTTCACTCGGCTGCATATTAAAAACCGAGAAAGACCTCCTGCAACAAGACGGAGTTCACCCATCCACACAATAAAGACTAAAGAGACTTCCTACATGAAGATAAAGCTCGCCTCGCATCTTAATGAAGGCCAAGAAGACTTCCTATATGAAGATAAAGCTTCAACGGACACACATCGGCATCAAACGACGTCCGAAAAAGGAAAGGAAAGCTTCCCGGGGGTCCCAAAACGCGAAGACAGGCCAAAACAGGTTGGGACAGCCGTCCCAAACTGGGACGGCCGTCCCAAACACCAAAATGCAAGTGAGACGCACATCTCACCTTTGGGACGCACGTCCCAAACCCCAAAATTCAAATGGGACGGCCGTCCCAAACACAACTGGCCGTCCCAACTTGGCCCAGTGCAAAATGCGCAGTTGGGACGGCCGTCCCAACCCAGACAGCCGTCCCAGGTTTCCAGGCAGCGAAATCTATAAATAGGAGCCTCATTTGTCATTCTCCACACCCCAGACAACTCCAAGACTTGTCTTCTTCTCTCCCTCCTTCGAATGATCTCTCTGATTGCCTTTAATAGGTAACAATCAGTTAAGGAATTTGTATTCCGGCATTCGATTCTTCTAGAATATTTTAGTCGAGTAGAGTTTATTCGAGAGGAGAGTCATTGTAGAGTGAAGGATTGCCGCAAAGCATCCTCTGTGTAAAAGACTTATAATATAAAGCTTGCTTCGGAGGTTCTTCTCAATTCTCTTCCCTTTTATTGCTTTATTTACTATGCAATGTAGATAAAACCATGTAGATAGCCATATTTAAATACTATACGAATAAAATAGGGTAATAGCGTAATTTCTTGTAATCTTTACTTAAATGAATTAATCCGTCATAGGGAACCCGAAAGGGGCGTTGTGGGGTGCTAATACCTTCCCCACACGTAACTAACTCCCTTACCCGACTCTGGTTATAATGGCCAAGTTTGGTTTTTATTAAAATCAATGCCTTTTTCTCCTTTTCCAATGTTTATGGTCAAAACATTGGTGGCGACTCCAAAAGAACCATTTTCGAAAACCTTGCTTCTATTAGAGGATAGTTCAGCGTTGAGCGCCTCGGAAGCAATGAACATATTTTTAACAAAAAACGCGAGCCTCAACCATCTTTTCGCGACCGCTCGCATTAACGTTTGAGATGTCCCAGGACGTCGGAACGGACGGCGGCGACAGATGGCGACTCCACTGGGGAAGCTAAAGAGTTGATCCCATTTAGTGACGGATAAATTCAAACTAAGTAAAGATTTGAAATTACGCCTTTACCCTTTTCTGTATGTTTTATTGTATGGCTTTAATAACTGCTGTATGATTATTTCTGCAAATTGTTTGAAATATAAATTGCACACGAAAACCCTTGCACACAACAGTCCCTCTATACCCAGGGGCAAGAGTGAATACCTATAGGGAGTGGGTGGCAGATACGACCGACTTGTTGGCACACGGGGCTACAACCGTTGTCGGAAACCACCAACTCAAGGTGATAACTCTCTTCTTTTGGTCTAAGGACGTCGACACGGAGTTCCGTGCATGACCCAAGGACTGAGAGATTGAGAGGTCCCTATAATGGGGGCACCTTGGGGACCTTTGGCCTTGGTGAGAACAGTTAGAACCGCCTAAACCAAGCACGTTTCTGCAGGAAAACCCTACCTCGTGATTAAATAAGCGTGGCTCTACTCGTGGATGTATGAATTGTGTGTGCATACGTTTGCTGCATTTGTATTGATGCATTAACATAGGGTAATCATACAACAAACAAAAAAATGAAAAACCCTAAAAATCACAAAAAGTGATAAGATAAAAGACCTTTATCTCGGACAGTCTTCAGTTAAGATAGCCTGGTTTCAGGTTCTTTGTAAGCTAAGTAGCCACGTTGACCGACAGAAGAGATAAAGGGTCATAAAAAAATATAAAAACAAATCAAAGCCATGAAAATATCTCTGTTACAAAAATAAAAGTTTTTTAATAAAAGTCCTATAATTCATACCATTCGTTGCTCATAAAAATAAAGAGAAGAAAATAGGACTCTCTTCATTAAAATCCATAAACATTCATATAGATAAGCTTTCCTTTCAAGAAAAACCCAATACTATCATGCATCATATTAGGAATAAAACATGATAATACTTAGAAAAATAAACACTTGCATACATGCATTTACAAAAAATTCATCCTCATATCATGCATTTTCACTTTTGCTAGATAATGGAGGGATCCGGTAATAGACAGTTAAAGAAAGTGGAGATCCTTCTATGCCGTGTAAAGAAGTTAAGGCAGTTGTGTACATATATGCGGCCAGAGGTCTGCGCTAGTTTTGAGAAATCTTATGGAAGAATTCTTGACCTCTTGAAGATCAGTATTGATCCAATATTTGTTAGAGCATTGGTCCACTTTTGGAGTCCCAATCTACACTGCTTTGAGTTCTCACAGTTTGACTTGGTACCAACCTTAGAAGAATATGAACTCATGGTCAGATGGCCTCAGTCAGTTGGGGTCTATGTTTGCTCAGGAGTATACGTAGCCGTGAGTAAGGTTGCTACTATCATACGACTGCCTCCTCATCAATCCACCCTAGAGGGAAAAGGGAATATCAGACGTTGGAAAATGGTTGTAATAGAAGACCACTTAGTTTCTCTGGCTGAAAAGAAAGATTGGTCTACATTCAACAAAACTCTAGCATTGACAATGTTTGGAATCATATTATTCCCATTTCATGTGAACATTGTGGATCATGCTGCAATAGATGCATTTTTTGCCTGGGATGTGTACTCAAAGAGTCTTATACCTGCAATCCTCGCTGACACCCTGCTTTCCGTAGACTTCTGCCGACAGAAACAGGGGAAAACACTTAGATGCTGCACTTCATTGCTATACGTATGGGGCGTCACTCATTTTTATGCTTCAAGCCACATGGGCGTATTTCCTGATCCTCTAAGGAGTTTTTCAAAAATCCCTCTTCAACATCGTCAAGCATTAGAGTGGAAAACCGAGTTAGAAAACTGGAACATAGAGCATGTATCATGGGTTTGCCCTTGGTTCCGACCCGGTTATATTCTCGTGCGATGCGGAGATTACCTGAGCATACCACTTCTAGGTCTTAGAGGTTGTATAGCCTATTCTCCTAAATTGGCTCTGAGACAACTTATGAGAACCTAGACCGCGCCAATTCAGGAAGAGCTCAGAGGGCTGAGTCTATGCCATTATTCCCATAGCTTTGAAGAAGTATCTGCTGTCCGGAAAGCATGGGAAAGACCAGTCTATATGGGAGATAAAGAACTCGGAAAGGTTCAGGTATCTACATCCCATAAATATGAAGAATGGAGGAAAAATAGAGGGATACCCCAACCATCTGTTGCATTCACTACAACGTTAGTCAGTGAAGAGCTACAATTGCAGGTCAATGCCTTAAACAAGAGGGTTGAAGTCATGGAAGCACAGCTAAGGGCTTTTGAAGAAAAAGAGCAAGAATCAACCCTTATAATAGATGGTCTAAAAAGGCAATGTAGAAAGAAGGACCACGAAATAGAGCGTCTTAAAAATGATTGTGCTAATTATCAGGAAGAGACTAAACAAGCATTGAAGATTCCGAGACTTGAACAAGATAGTCTGTTCCGGGACATGAATGACGAAATAGCACATCTTGAGAGCACGCTTGCAGAACAGGCAAGAACGATCAAGTTAATACAAGATGACCTAGCAAATACTCGGTCAGAAGCACATAAGTGGTGGGAAACCGCTGAAAAATACAAAGTAGACCTAGAGGAGCTACATGAGAAAGAAAAAGATGGATTAGCTCAGTATGGTCAATTACTTCTTGAAAGAGACCGAATAATAGAGAGGTCTGATCAGCAGCATGCCTTGATCGTTCATCAAGAAGAGAAGATAAAAGAGGCTCATCGATATAGTGAAGATATGAGCCGGCGGTATCTCGAGCAAATCAAGACGCTCGTAAATCACGTGATAACAGACTGAAGACGAATTACGAAGAAAGCCTAATTTACCTATAGGATTCTTCAAGCTTTTTCGCTTTTGTCAACACTTGCTTCAAAGCATTGTATAGAAGGATACACACTTTCTAATAAAAGGATTTTTTTTCTCTCCTTAAATTGTCTATTGCATTCATAAGTTGCATACATTCACATATCCCTCCTCGTTTAATAATAAAATAATAAAAAGAAAGGATTAACTGATGTGCTTTCCACAAATCAGAAAAATGGAAAAGAAGCCTTTCGTCATCAAAATCTCTACGACGGTCAATAAACCCGAAGATAATAACAAACAAGCACCGTTAATCATTCCAAACACTAAAAGGGAAGAAGCAATAACGCCTTTATGTTTATTCATGCCTCGTCCTTTCCCTTATTCATCAAATAAAGTTGTACCTTGGAGATACTCAGAGGAATTGCCAGTTAATCAAGATATCTCCAACATAGCCGGTATTGGGGGCATGACAAGAAGCGGAAGAATATACTCCCCCAAGGAATTACAAGATAATATTCCTAAAGATAAAATGAAAAATAAAGCCGAAGAAGAAAAGGAATCCAAGGAGGAGACAGATGAGTTACTCCAATACATAAGACAAAGCGAGTACTCTATCATCGATCAACTCAATCGTACTCCAGCAAAGATAACTTTGTTATCACTCATCATGAGTTCGGAACCGCATCGAAACGCACTGTTAAAGGTTTTGAATGAATCATTCGTTCCGCATGCAATATCCCAAGACAAGTTCGAAGGGATTATTGGTAATATTACAGCCAATAATCATCTTACCTTCACCAATGAAGAATTCCCTTTGGAAGGGTCAAATCATAATAAGCCTTTGCATATCTCTGTCAAATGCAAAGAATATCTCATTTCCAAAGTACTCGTGGATAATGGGTCATCCCTAAATGTTATGCCTAAAAGTACACTCGATAGAATAACAGTGCAAGGAGCCCACATGCGCCCGAGTAATACAGTTGTTCGAGCCTTTGACGGGTCAAGACGTGAAGTAGTCGGAGAAATTAGTCTACCAATCCAAATTGGACCTACTATTTTCAACATCGACTTCCACGTGATGGATATCACGCCATCATACAGTTGTCTCCTTGGTAGACCTTGGATTCATAGCGCTAAGGCAATACCTTCAACGCTCCACCAGAGAGTCAAGTTTGTGATAAATGATAAACTCGTCACAGTTCAAGCTGAAGAAGACTTTCTAATAAGCAAACCGTCTGTCCAACCATATGTGGATGCGGCTGAAGAAGCTCTTGAAACGTCTTTTCAAGCGCTCGAAATCGCCAACATAGAAAGACTCCCTGGCAATACAAAGGTGGCCCATATGATGAAAAGATATGGATATCGCCCAGGACAGGGGCTTGGAAAGAATGCTCAAGGGATAAGAGAGCCACCAGATTTTGAAGATAATCCTCAAAAGTATGGTTTAGGGTACGACCCCACAAAAGATCAAATCATACGGAAAGCAGGAAAGTCTGACCCCTCGAAGACAATATTCCGAAAAGGAGGGGTATTAGCGCAAAGGGTAACATTAGTCATTAGGTGTCCTTCTTCTGATTCTAAGGGATGTAAACCTAGTGACTATTAGAGATCACTCCTCGGGGTATGCCCGGCCCCCGAGCATCTTTAGGGCACACATTTCCCTGAAATTACAAAAGAATGATATTCTTACTATCTGCTTCTTTTCTTGTTAAATGTATCTATACCCCATTTTAATAAACAAGGTTTAGATAAAACGTTTTGTTCCAAATGCGTCCGAACAATTAAAACGCGTCATAAAGCAAAGTCAAATACGATTGATTAACTAGAAACACGGATAAAATTTATCTTGAAAAAATCAAGTTTCGACAATATTGTGCAAAAAAATATACACATATACAAAAAAGCAATGCCCGTCAAGGCCAAAGGCCAAGACAAGAAAATAAAAGGGCAAAATACCCAGCGGGAAACTCACAAAGGGGGCTGCACAAAAGTTAGGGTAAACCCGGCAGGAAACCCGAACAATAATAAAGGGTAGCCTGGGCAAAAGTTAGGGTTATGAAAAGTCCGCTAGGTATTCCTAAAAAATAAATACAAAAAGGAAACCTAGACAAAAGTTAGGACATAAGCACAACATCCTAGGCTGAAAACCCGAAAGGGCGGACTAGGGAAGTTAGTCAATCACAAAAAAGGCGCCATAAATCAGTAAACAATGACGCCACATCATAATGTTAGAAAAGTAGTTTTAAATCAAGAGGGGGGGTTAATTGATTTTTGAAAGTTTTTCGCAATAAACAGATTATCTAATCCGAAAATTAAGATTACTTATCAATTCACAAATCACAAAGCAATCAAACAGTTTAAGTGCAGCAGCAGAAATTAAAGAGAGAAAGGTTAGGAAAGATTTCACCGGTAATTTTATACTGGTTCACCCACAACCAGGGCTACGTCCAGTCTCCAGCCAAATTCCAGCTGGGTTCCACTAGAATAGATGTTTTACAGACTCACACTCTTACACCTATTCTAACTCTCCACCAAGAACCAAATTCCAGCTCTTGGAAACCTCTCGCAACCAAATTCCAGCTAGCAGAGAAACCAAGTGCCCAAATTCCAGGCACCACACGATACAAGAACCAAATTCCAGTCCTCGCACTTAACCTCTCCCACCAAGAACCAAATTCCAGCTCTTGATAACCTCTACAACCAAATTCCAGTTGCGAGAGAAACCAGTGCCCAAATTCCAGGCACCAAACAGTACAAGAACCAAATTCCAGTTCCTGTACTCAACCACCAAGAACCAAATTCCAGTTCTTGGAAACTTCTACAACCACCTACCAGCTGCAGAAAAAAACTTGTACCCAAATTCCAGGTACAACACAATACAAAGTAATGAAAAAGAATTTACAAAGAAGAGACTTAGAAAGCTCAAACCGGATTACACCAATCCACAGTAAGTTTCTTCTTCAAGGATGCAAAGTGCCTCAAGAAAGATTTCAAAAGAAGTTCACAAAAACAGTTGTGTATCTTTCTTGAAAAATGCTAATAGTTGTTTGTATTGATTGCTTGAATTGTGTAAAAACTGATATGTTAAAAGTTCCAAGCAATTCTGTTTATAAAAGAGTATTTTCAAATCTGCTGCATTAATTAATCTGTTGAAAGTTTGTTTTAATCTGTTGAAATAGCCGTTACAATCTGTTAAAAGTCCTTTCAACCCATTAATGCATTCTTGATCTTTAACAGAAAATGTTTTAGTTGATACGACCATGTTTTTATCAGTTAAAACGTTTTACAAACATTTTCAAAGTATAAAACAATCGATTGAATCGCGTATTAATCGATTGATTTGTTTAAAAACCTTCTTATAAAACTTTCCAAGTTATTTTAGCTGATATAAAGTCGTTTCAATCGATTGAAAAACTGCACATATATTTTCAAGTCATTTTAATCGATTGAAAGTTTGTTTTAATCGATTGAAAAGATTTTCTAAGTTATTTTAATCGATTGAAATACATTTTAATCGATTGAAATAATTCTGATCGGTCATAATTCAATTCTGATCGATCATAACCAACTCTGATCGGTCATAATCTCATTCTGATCGATCATCCTGACATCCAAAGTGATTTTAATCGATTGAAACGTGTTTTAATCGATTAAAATAATTCTGATCGCTCATATTTAAGATCTGATCGATTATATTGCATTCTGACCTATTATATTCGAATTCTAATCGGTCATAAAGAGTTTTAATCGATTAAAAGAAGTTTGTATCGATTAAAATATTGTAAAAACACTTTTTAAAACATTCTAAGTGTTTTAAATTGATTCTTTCAAACCTGTATCAGCTTAATAACTTGTTTAAGAAAATTCTTTGCCAAAATGCTTTTGTTTTTGATTTGTTAAAAACTGTTTTTGAGGCATTTTGCAAGATGAGTGAAGAAGCTTTATGCAGTGGAAAAGGTAAAGTGGTTTTACCTAAGCTTTCTGTTTAGACACACTAAGTCTTCAACTCCTTTGTTCCGAGTGACTTGTTTGATCAGTTGCAGAGTTGACCTTTGACTTTATCTTTGACTTCATCAAATCACTCGAGTTCTTTGCTAGGATCACTTTCACATAAGAATGAAACGCTTATCTAAACTAGCCTAAACACCAACCAACCTTGGCTAGCCATTCTTACAAAAACCTCTACTACAAAAAAATATCCCTCTAAAACACAAGCCTTTGTTGTAAATCCTTTTCTTTCTCTTCTCTTGACCATTTCACTATAAAGCATTCAAGTAATAAAGGGGAATGTGGTAACGTAGTGATCAATAGGAAGGTCGAAATCCCTAAGGAAAAGAAGGAGGGCATTGATATGTCAAGTTACCCTACGAATAGAAGATAGTTCTTCGGCCATAGCAAAGAAAATTCCAAGACGGCAAATCAATACAAGCTTAGCTTGTTGATCAAGAAACAAGATGACGTAAAGGCACAACAACAAGAATGAGCCCAAAGTCAAAGCACATCGGTTAAAACTTTCGAAATATTAACTCGAAATAGATCCTAGGATGCATATCATGAAGCATTACATGCATTAAAGCATAAATGAAGGGAATCCTATCTTCAATTTCATCAAAAAACACGAAAATTAACTCAAAAAAATCAAAAATCAGCATAAGAAGCTTGAGATGGGCGTCCCAAAGTCCAGACGGCCGTCCCAAGTGCCAAATTTCAGTTGGGACGCACGTCCCAGGTGCGGGTTGGACTGTGTACAAATTTTTTAGTTGAGACGGCCGTCCCAACCCAGACGGCCGTCCCAAACTCCCCTGCGTGGCCTATATAGGTGGGGCGCGGGTTTTGGCTCCTGTACCTCAATCCAAGCTTCTTATCTTGCTTTTCCTCCTTCTCTATACACTTTTAGCATCCCTAAGATAATAGAGCTCACAATGGAACATGGGGAAGCCTCATCCAGGAGAAAGCGCACCAGGACCGCCGCTGAAGAACTCCTCGTCACTAGCATGTTGCTAGCAGAGGCACATCAACAACGACCGGCAAATATCCAACAATTTGCCTGGTATCCTATGCTGCGACTGGATTTCGAAATCTTAGCTACATTCGGCTGGGAGCAAGATGTCAGACAGTTCATCCACAACATAGGATGGGACTTTCTACTCCGTGAGCCACCTACTCGGATCCACCGCACTGCCACAATGGAATTTCTTGCCTCTGTCAACATGATGGAAATGCCATCTGCGACTCCAGGAGTGCCACCAACTCAAGCGGTCTCCTACTGGAAGGATGGAGCCTACCAGACCACTGTTCTGGATGACTTTAATGTCATAATGGGTTTCTGCCAACGAGCAGATACAAGGACACCAGAATATCGGTCCACATATTTGGAAAAACCTGCTGTTCTCACCACCACTAGCATGTGGAAAGAGATCGTTGGAGCTCACAACCTGCCAACACACTTGAAGGGGGCATCCTTCTCTCCTCCGCTCCGCATATGCCACAAACTGCTCGCCGGAACCCTACACAGCCGGAAGGAGAGCCAGGGGAAGGTAACGCTGGCTGACCTTTTCATCGTCTACTGTATGCACCAGGGGCATAAGTGCAACCCGAGATACGCATTCCTAAAGGCCATAAAGGAATGCGGTACTCGGGGACCAGCAGGAGCTATCATGGTGGCTCCCCTCCTTACTCCTTTGGCTGAGTACTGGGGATGCACTGACGGAGAAGTTATCCCAGCTGAACTCCAATCAGAGCCAATCAACGGAGGAGTGCTGACGCACATGAACATCCTCAGCAGGCAAGGAACAAGGTTCATCTTGAACCCTATCATCTCGATTTCTTGGGATATGCGCGACTTCGATACGCCACAAGACATCCCTACTACCTCCGAATCCCAGCAGCAGTCACGTGATCCAGACTTCCCCGGCCTGTACCGACGCCTGGATGAGGAGCATGCATACATGGAAGGAGAGTTCCAGTTCATACACCAGTAGTTTAGTCAGCTGACTGTTAGGCAAGACAGGACGGACCGCCAGATAGAGAGCTTGGTCCAAACCCAGGCGAGGTTCCAGCGCCGCCTACTCCGCCGCTTCCCTTCGCCAGTACCATCCGCCCACTCCAGTCCAGAGGCGGATGACTAGGAGTAGTCTTTTTTAATTTTTAGTATTTCAAAAAATGCTTGAATGTACCAAACAAAAAGCAGTAATAAATAAAAGTATTTATTTCTGTTTCATATTTCAAAAGCCCATGTGTACAAAAACTATAAAATAAAAGGCACACATGATATACTAAAAAGCCAGATTTCAAAAATTCACGATAAAATTAAATCGTGATAGAAAAAGGCAAAATCAAAATTATCTTCAGCAAAATAAGGAGCTTCAAGGAAACTAGTTCCAACCATCAACCTTCTACACCAATAAAAGAAGGAGAAGAAAAGCCAATGGAAAAGGCTTGATCATCCTCAAGAGGATCCTTGCCTATTCAAAGGCAGAAAAATACTCCCTGACTCAACACCACCACATGAGTCGTTGTCGCCGCCGTCTCTTTCCGACGTCCTGGGGACGTCTTAGAAACGTTTATGCGAGCGGTCGCGAAAAGATGGTTTAGACTCGCGTATTTGTTTTAAAGGGTTTTCGAAAAGGGGTTCTTATGGAGTCGCCACCAATGTTTTGACCTTAAACATTGGAAAAGGAAAAACTGTTGATTTTAAGAAAAACCGCACTTGGCCATTATAACCGGAGTTGGGTAAGGGAGTTAGTTACGTGTGGGGAAGGTGTTAGCACCCCACAACGCCCTTTCGGGTTCCCTATGACAGATTAATTCATTTAAATAAAGACTACGAGAAATTACGCGATTACCCTATTTTATTACATAATATTAAATGGCTATCTACATGATTTTATTCTAAGTTACATACATAAAATGATGAATAAATCTAAATAAAGCAATAAAAGAGATATTAAAATAGCTGTCTACATGATCCTATTATATATGACATAATAAAGCTAAATAAAACAATAAAACAATAAATAAAACAATAAAAGAGAAGGGAATTGAAAAGAACCTCCGTAGCAAGCTTTATATTGAGAATCTCGAACCGTGAGGATGCGTTTTGGCAACCCTCTCTCTACACAGCCTCTCCTCACCAATACAAGATCGACTCTACTAAAAATTTAAAGAAGAATCAAATGCCGAATATAATTCCTTAACCGATTGTTACCTATTGAAGGCAACCTGAAAGATCATTCGAGAGAGGGAGAGAAGTAGACAAGTGCTCTAAAGTGTTTCGTAGCTCTCTGGAGTGTCTCGTGGTGTGAAAAAGTGGCAAATGAGCCTCCTATTTATAGTTTTTCGCAGCCGGCGCACTTTGGGACGGCCGTCTGGGTTGGGACGGCCGTCCTGGACCGGGATGGCCGTCCCAAATGGCAAATTTACACGTAACTGGACCCCCAGAAGGCCGGACGGCCGTCCCACTTAAACCGGGTTTGGGACGGCCGTCCCACATTCGGACGCGCGTCCCAACCGCTTAATTGCAGTTGGGACGGCCGTCCCACTTTTGGGACCGTGGTCCCGACTTGTTTTGTCCAAGCTTCGTGTTCTGGGACCCCGGAAGCTTTCCTTTCCTTTTTCTGACATAGATTGATGCCGATGTGTGTCCGTTGAAGCTTTATCTTCATATAGGAAGTCTTCTTGGCCTTCATTAAGATGCCGGGCGAGCTTTGTCTTTGTGTAGGAAGTCTCTTTTGGCTTTTACCGTGTGAATGAGTGAACTCCGTCTTCTCGTTGTGGGAGGTCCTTCTTGGTTTTGGGAAGCCTGATGAACTCCATCTTTGGGTGAAATTCCTCTAGCTTTTATTTTGAGAGGCCGGCAAAATTAGGGGTCTACAACTGCCCCCTTCGCCTCGCCTAACTAATTCGTCTGGCTTTAATATGCCGACCAAATTAGTAGGTAGGGGAAGGAGTTAACCCTTTTGCCCGGCTACCCTTCTGATGTCGCTTCCTTATTGATCCTCCGGATGATAAATATTTTGATAGGTACCAACCCCTATCTCGGTTTAAGCCTCCTTTTATAAGGCTCTAGTGAGTACTTACCCTCACCCGGTACAAGTCTCGTGTTTTGCCGGACTTTAGTGAGTACATACCCCCACGTGGTATGAACCTTGTTCTCGCAAGGTTTTGGTGAGTACCAACCCTCACCCGTATGAGTTCGTATTTTGCTAAACTCTTGTGGGTACTTACTCCCGAGGTGCTCAATATTAAACTGTCCTCTAATAGAAGTAAGGTCTTTGCAACCCATTTTTCAAATGCTTAGGTGAGTATTTTTACTCCACCTAATGCATTCTCGCAAAGTTTTGATGAGTACGTACCCTCATCCCAGTATAGACCTTATTTTTAATATTTTGGTGGGTACCTACCCCCACCCTGCTACGAATCCGTATTTTTGCTAGATTCTCGATGAGTACTTACCCTCATCCGGCTCGAACCCCGTTCGCAAGGTTCTCGTGGGTATCTACCCCCACCCGGTCCGAATCCCGTTCCGCAAGATTCTGATGGGTACCTACCCCCACCCGGTCCGAATCCCGTTCGCAAGATTCTCGATGGGTACCTACCCCCACCTGGTCCGAATCCCGTTCCGCAAGATTCTCGATGGGTACCTACCCCCACCCGGTCCGAATCCCGTTCCGCAAGATTCCGATGGGTACCTACCCCCACCTGGTCCGAATCCCGTTCGCAAGATTCTGATGGGTACCTACCCCCACCCGGTCCGAATCCCGTTCCGCAAGATTCCGATGGGTATCTACCCCCACCCGGTCCGAATCCCGTTCCGCAAGACTCGATGGGTACTCTACCCCCACCCGGTCCGAATCCCGTTCCGCAAGATTCCGATGGGTACCTATCCCCATCCGGTCCGAACCCCGTCTCGCAAGGCTCCGATGGGTACCTACCCCCACCTGGTCCGAACCTCGTTCCGCAAGATTCCGATGGGTACCTACCCCCACCCGGTCCGAATCCCGTTCCGCAAGATTCCGATGGGTACCTACCCCCACCCGGTCCGAACCCCGTTCCGCAAGGCTCGATGGGTACCTACCCCCACCCGGTCCGAATCCCGTTCGCAAGACTCGATGGGTACCTACCCCCACCTGGTCCGAACCCCGTTCCGCAAGATCTCGATGGGTACCTACCCCCACCCGGTCCGAATCCCGTTCCGCAAGATCTCGATGGGTACCTACCCCCACCCGGTCCGAACCCCGTTCCGCAAGGCTCGATGGGTACCTACCCCCACCCGGTCCGAATCCCGTTCCGCAAGATTCTGATGGGTACCTACCCCCACCCGGTCCGAATCCCGTTCCGCAAGATTCCGATGGGTACCTACCCCCACCCGGTCCGAATCCCGTTCGCAAGATTCCGATGGGTACCTACCCCCACCCGGTCCGAATCCCGTTCCGCAAGATGTCCGATGGGTACCTACCCCCACCTGGTCCGAACCCCGTTCCGCAAGGTTCTCGATGGGTACCTACCCCCACCTGGTCCGAATCCCGTTCGCAGGATTCTCGATGGGTACCTACCCCCACCTGGTCCGAACCCCTTTCGCAAGGTTCTCAGGATGCACTTTTTGGTAGTTAATCCCGTGATAATTTGTTTTTTTGACTTTTCTCGTTAGTCGTCATCCGGTTTTACCAGGGATTTTTGTTGTTTTTGGCTTTTTAGCCATCCGGTCTTGCCCGGGATTCTTGTTGATTGCCTCTTTTCGAAGTGAATCCTCCGGGGATTTTTGAATTCTCTTCTTGATTGTGCCTCTTGATTAGGCGAAGATCCACTTGGGGATTTTGTTGTGCCTCTTGATTAGGCGGAATCTACCGGGGATTCGTTGATTTTTTGATTGTGCCTCTTGATTAGGCGGGTGCTTCAATAGTGACGAAGGCTTTCCTCCGAATAGGCTAATGTTCTACTTGAGGATATTTGTTCTTGATAATACCTCCGAGTAGGTGAATGCTTTTTTGAAAGCTTTGTGCTTGTATTACCTCTTGCATAGGTTGATTTCCCGTTTCTGTGGATATCGGCTCTTTGCTTGTTTCCGAGTGAGCCTAGGCATTCTTGGGAGTGAAGGTTTTGCCTTTCACTCGGGATATTCATATTAGGTGCTTAACTCCCTGTGGATTTGTAATTTGCCTTTGCGGATAGGCTTACTGGGGAAAAATTTTTCTTTTTGGTGATCCACTGGGGGGATTTTATTGGCTTCCTGTGGATGGAAATTTCTTTCGGTTTTTTCATGTAGTGGCCTTTGTTAGAGGATGAAAGGCTCTTCTCTTCTTTCTTTTTGTTGCCCCCCAGTGATGTGGGGATTTCGACTCTGTTTTTTCTTTGATGGACTCTTATGTAGTCCTTGTTCCCCATTGGGGGATGCAACGGAGACTCTTGCATGAGTGTGCTTGATGACTCATGTGGCGACGTAGTTGAGTCGTGAGATAATCTTTTTGTCTTGCCTCTGGAGTAAGCAAGGATCCGTTTGGGGATTATCAAGCCTTTCCATTGGCTTTTTCCGCTTTTGATGTACCTTCTTTTATTGCTGTAGAAGGTTGGTGGTTGGAGCTAATTTTGCTGAAGTGGTTTAGATTTCGCCTTTTTCCATCGCGGTTTAGTTTTCATCGCGAGCCGTTTTGAAATCTGGCTTTTTAGTAAATCATGTGTGCCTTTTATTTTATACACATGGGCTTTTTGACTCGCGAAGTGTAAAACGTAAATAACGATTTTTATTCATTACTGCTTTTTGTTTGGGTACATTCAAGCTTCCCTTTTTTTTTTTTTCTAATACTAAAAAAACTATAGAAAGACCCTTCCTAATCATCCGCCTCGGACCGGAGTGGGCGGATGGTACCGGTGAAGGGAAGCGGCGGAGTAGGCGACGCCGGAACCTCGCCCGGGTCTCGACCAGGCTTTCTATCCGGCGGTCCGTCCCGTCTTGCCTAACGGCCACCGGCCGAACCGGCTGGCGTATGGACCGGAACTCTCCTTCCATGTATGCATGCTCCTCGTCCAGTGCGTCGGTATAGGCCGGGGAAGTCGAATCTCGTGATTGCCGCTGGACTTCGAAGTGGTAGGGATATCTTGCGCGTATTGAAATCGCGCATATCCCACGAAATCGAGATGATAGGGTTTAGGATGAAACCCGATCCTTCTCTCGCCGAGGATACTCATGTTCGTCGCACTCCTCCGTTGATAGGCTCGTTGAAGTTCACCTGGGATATCTTCTCCGTCTCGTGCATCCCCGCATTCAAGCAAGAGGGGTAAGGAAGGGAGCCACCATGATCGCTCCCGCCGATCCTCGAGTACCGCATTCCTTTACAGCCCTTCGTGAATGCGTATCCGTGGTTGCATCGGTGTCCCCGATGCATGCAGTAGACTATAAAAAGATCACCCAGTGTTACCTTCCCCTGGCTCTCCTTCCCGCCGTGAATGGTCCCAGCAAGCAACTTGTGGCATATGCGAAGAGGGGGATTGAAGGCTGCACCCTTCGGATGAGATGGGAGATTGATAGCTCCAGTAATATCCTTCCACATACCGGTGGTGGTGAGAACAAGAGGTTTCTCCGCATATGCGGACCGATATTCCGGTGTTCTCGTATCGGCCACGGCAGTAATCCCATGATGACATTGAAGTCATCCAAGGCGGTGGTCCGATAGGCTCCATCCATCCAAGTAGGAGACAGCCTTGTGTTGGTGGCACCCCAGAGTGGCGGATGGCATTTCCATCATGTTGACAGAGGCGAGAAACTCCATCGTAGCGTGCGATGGATCCGAGTGGGCGGCTCGCGAAGTAGGAAGTCCCATCCTATGTTGTGGATGAACCTCCTAACGTCTTGCTCCCATCCGAATGTAGCTAGGATCCCGAAGTCTAGTCGCAAGCATTGGATACCGTGCAAAGTGCCGGATATTTGCCGCCTTTGTTGGTGTGCTTCGCCATCATCATACCGGTGGCGGAGCTCTTCTACCAGCCAGTCCTGGTGCGTTTTCTTCTGGACGAAGCTTCTCCGTGTTCCATTGTGAGTTCTATTCTCTTAGAAATGTTAAAAATGTATGGAGGAGGAGGAAAGGCAAGATAGGAAGCTTGGAATGAGGTGCCAAAGCTCAAACCCGCGTCCCACATATATAGGCCGCGCAGGGGAGTTTGGGACGGCCGTCTGGGTTGGGACGGCCGTCCCAAATGGCAAAAATGGTCATGCTGGGACCCCCTCCTGGGACGCGCGTCCCAAACGAAAAATGGCACTTGGGACGGCCGTCTGGACTTTGGGACGGCCGTCCCAAGCTTCTTAAGTGGGTTTTTGATTTTTTTGAGTTAATTTTCGTGTTTTTTGATGAAATTGAAGATAGGATTCCCTTCATTTATGTTTTAATGCATGTAATGCTTCATGATATGCATCCTATGATCTATTTCGTTTGATATTTCGAAAGTTTTAACTGATGTGCTTTAACTTTGAGCGCATTCTTGGTGTTGTGTCTTTGCGTCATCTTGTTTCTTGATCAACAAGCTTAGCTGTACTGATTTGCCGTCTTTGGAATTTTCTTTGCTATGGCCGAAGAGCAATCTTCTGTTCATAGAGCAACTGCCATGTCAATGCCCTCCTTCCTTTCCTTAGGGATTTCAACCTTCCTATTGATCACTATGTTACCACATTCCCCTTCATTACTTGAATGCTTTATAGTGAAATGGTCAAGAGAAGAGAAGGAGAAGGATTCATTGCAAAGGTTTGTGTTTTAGAGTGATATTTTTGTAATAAAGGTTTTTGTAAGAATGGCTAGCCAGGGTTGGTCGGTGTTTAGGCTAGTTTAGACAAAACGTTTTGCTCTTATAACATGGCGTCCTTGTTTATCGATTTATGGCGCTTTTTGTGATCGACTAACTTCCCTAGGCCGCCCTTTCAGGTTTTCAGCCTAGGATGTCGTGCTTATGTCCCGATTTTTGTCTAGGTTTCCTTTTTGTATTTATTTTTTAGGAATACCTAGCTGACTTTTAATAACCCTAACTTTTGCCCAGGCTACCCTTTATTATTGTTCTGGTCTCCCGCCGGTTTACCCTAATTTTTGCGCAGCTCCCTTTGTGGGTTTCCCGCGGTATTTTGCCCTTTTATTTTCCTGGTCTTGGTCTTTGACCTTGACGGGCTTTCCTTTTTTGTATGCGTATATATATATTTTTTTTGCACAACATTTGTCGAAACTTGATTTTATCAAGATAAATTTAATTTGTGTTTCTAATTAATCCATTTATTTTGACTTTGCTTTGCGGCGCTTTATTTATTTGGACGCATTTGGAACAAAACATTTATCTAAACTTTGTTTATTAAAATGGGGTATAGATATATTTAGCAAGAAAAGAAGCAGATAGTAAGAATAGCATTCTTTTGTAATTTCAGTGGAAATGTGTGCCCTAAAGATGCTCGAGGGACTGGCAAACCCCGAGGAGTGATCTCTAATAGTCACTAGATTTACATCCCTTAGAATCTAAGAAGGACACCTAATGACTAACGCTACCCTTTTGCGCTAATACCCTCCTTTTCTAATGCCATCTTCGAGGGGTAAGACTTCCCCGTCCTTCGTGTGGTTTGATCTTTTGTAGGGTCATATCCTAATCCATACTTTAGCGGATTATCTTTGAAATCTGGTGGTTCTCTTATTCCTTGAGCGTTCTTTCCGAGCCCCTGTCCCGAGCGATATCCATATCTTTTCATCATATGGGCCACCTTCATGTTATTAGGGAGTCTTTCGATATTGGCAATTTCGAGTGCTTGAAAAGATGTTTCAAGAGCCTCTTCAACCGCATCCACATATGGTTGGATAGATGGTTTGCTTATTAGAAAGTCTTCTTCAGCTTTGAACCGTGACCAGCTTTATCGTTTGTCACAAATTTGACTTTCCGGTGAAGCGTTGAAGGTATTGCCTTAGCGCTATGAATCCAAGGTCTACCAAGGAGACAATCAGTATGCCGGTGTGATATCCATCACGTGGAAGTCTATGTTGAAAATAGTAGGTCCGATTTGGATTGGTAGACTAATCTCTCCTACTACTTCACGTCTTGATCCGTCAAAAGCTCGAACTATTGTATTACTCTAGCGTATGTGGGTTTCTTGCATCATTATCTTGTCGAGTGTACTTTTGGGCATAACGTTTAAGGATGACCCATTATCCACAAGAACTCGGAAATGAGATATTCTTTGCATTTAACGGAGATATGCAAGGGTTTGTTGTGATCTGACCCTTCTAAAGGGAGTTCTTCATTGGTAAAGGTCGATGGTCATTGGTCGTAATATTACCAATGATTCCTTCAAACTTTTCTTGGGATATTGCATGCGGAACAAATGATTCATTCAAAACTTTTAACAATGCGTTTCGATGCGATTCGAACTCATAATGAGTGATAACAACGTTATCTTTGTCTGAGTACGATTGAGTTGATCAATAATAGAGTACTCACTTTGTCTTATGTACTGGAGTAGTTCATCTGTCTCCTCCTTGGATTCCTTTTCCTCTTCGACCTTATTTTTTGCCTTCTCTTTAGGAGTATTATCTTGAATTTCCTTGGGGGAATATATTCTTCCACTTCTTGTCATGCCCCCAATACCGGCTATGTTGGAGATGTCTTGATTGACCGGTGATTCTTCCGAGTATCTCCAAGGTACAGCCTTTGTTTGATTTATAAGGGAAAGGACGCGGTACAAATAAGCGTAAAGGCGTTATTGCCTTTTCCCCGATATTGATTGGAATGATTAACGGTGCTTGTTTGTTATCATCTTTGGATGTATTGACCGTTGTAGAGATTTTGATGACGAAAGGCTTCTTTTCCATTTTTCTGGTTTGTGAAAAGCACATCAGTTAATCCTTTCTTTTTATTATCTTCATTATTAAACGAGGAGGGATGTATGAATGTATGCAACTTATGAATGCAATAGACAATTTAAGGAAGAGAAGTCCTTTTATTAGAAAGTGTAAATCCTTCTATACAGTGCTTTGAAGCAAATGTTGACAAAAGC
This sequence comes from Sphenostylis stenocarpa, assembly GCA_963425845.1. Classification (NCBI taxonomy): domain Eukaryota; kingdom Viridiplantae; phylum Streptophyta; class Magnoliopsida; order Fabales; family Fabaceae; genus Sphenostylis; species Sphenostylis stenocarpa. Next base: position 29,420,455 of record OY731408.1, read on the forward strand.
GAAAAAGCTTGAAGAATCCTATAGGTAAATTAGGCTTTCTCCGTAATTCGTCTTCACATGTTATCACGTGATTTCGAGTGTCCCGATTTGCTCAGATACCGCCCTGCCATATCTTCACTATATCGATGAGCCTCTTTTATCTTCTCTTCTTGATGAACGATCAAGGCATGCCGCTGATCGCACCTTTCTATCATTCGGTCCTTTTCACTGGAGTAGTTGACCGTATTGAGCTAATCCATCTTTTTCTTTTTCACGTAACTCCTCTAGGTCTTCTCTGTATTTTTCAGCGGTTTCCCACCACTTTTGTGTTTCTGACCGAGTATTCGCTAGGTCATCTTGTACTAGCTTGATCGTTCTTGCCTGTTCCGCAAGCGTGCTCTCAAGGTGTGCTATTTCATCGCTCATGTCCCGGAATAGGCTATCTTGCTCAAGCCTTGGCATCTTCAATGCTTGCCTAGCTTCTTCTTGGTAATCAGCATAATCATTCTTGAGAAGCTCTATCTCATGGTCCTTCTTTTGCATTGCCTTTTCGCACCATCTATTATAAGGGTTGATTCTTGCTCTTTTCCTTCGAAGGTTCTTAGCCGAGCTTCCATGACTTCAACCTTTTTATTTAAGGCATTGACTTGTAATTGCAGCTCTTCATTCACTAAAGTTATAGTGGTTGTAACGTATGGTTGGGGTATCCCTCTATTTTTCCTCCATTCCTCGTATTCGCGGATGCGTATACTCGAGCCTTTCCAAGTTCTTTGTCCCCCATGTAGACCGGTCTTTCCCATGCTTTCCGGACAACGTATACTTCTTCAAAACTATGGGAATAGTGGCATAGACTCAGCTTCTCGAGCTCTTCTTGGGTTGGCGCAGTCCGAGTTCTCATAAGTTGTCTCATAGCCATTTTAGGAGAGTAGGTTATACAACCTCCGAGACCTAGAAGTGGTATGCTCGTATAATCTCCGCATCGTACCGTAATATAACCGGCTCTAACCAAGGGCAAACCCAAGATACATGCTCTATACTCCAATTTTCTAACTCTGCTTTCCACTCTAAAGCTTGACGATGTTGAAGAGGGATTTTTGAGAAACTTCTTAAAGGGTCGTGAAATACACCCATGTGGCTTGAGGCGTAAAAGTGAGTAACACCCCATACATATAGTAGTGAAGTACAACATCTCGAGTGTTTTTCCCTGTCTCTCGTCTGCGAATTCTACGTAAAGCGTGGTATCGCAAGGACCTGCAGTATAGGATTCTTTGAATATACATCCCGTGCAAAGAATGCGTCCATTGCAAGCATGATCTATGATGTTCACATGGAATGGGAATAATATGATTCCAAACATTGCTAATGCTAGAGTCTTGTTGAATGTAGACCAGCCCTTCTTTTCAGCCTAAAGAGACTAAGTGATCTTCTATTACGCCCATTTTCCAACCTCTCGATGTTCCCTTTTCCCTCTAGGGTGGATTGATGAGGAGGCAGCCGTATAATAGTAGCAACCTTACTCACGGCCGTATATTCTCCCCGAGCGACATAAACCCCAACCGACCGAGGCCATCTAACCATGAGTTCGTATTCTTCTAAGGTTGGTACCAAGTCAAACCGCGAGAATTCGAGCAATGTAAATCGGACTCCGTAAGTGGACCAATGCTCTAACAAATATCGGATCGATGCTGATTTTTAGGAGATCAAGAATTCTTCCGTAAGACTTCTCAAAGTTAGCATAGACCTCCGGCGGCATATATGTACACAGATGCCTTAACCTCTCTACACGGCATAGAAGGATCCCCACTTTCTTTAACTGTCTATTACTGGATTCCTCCATTGTCTGGCAGAAATGAAAATGCATGATATGAGGATGAGTGTTTGTAAATGCGTGTATGTAAGTGTTTGTTTTTCTAAGTATTATCATGTTTTGTTCCTAATATGATTCATGGTAGTACTTGGTTTTTCTTGAAAAGAAAACTTATCTATATGAATGTTTATGAATTTTGATGAAGAGAGTCCTATTTTCTTCCCTTTTTATTTTTTATGAAGAAAAGGTGATATGAATTATGAGACTTTTGCTAATAATTTTTATTTTATAATAAAGGTATTTTTATGATTTTTAGGGTTTTTCACTTTTTTTGTTTGTTGTATGATTACCCTATGCTAATGCATCAATACAAATGCAGCAAACGTATGCACACACAATTCATACATCCACGAGCAGAGCCACGCTTATTTAATCACGAGGTAGGGTTTTCCCGCAGAAACGTGCTTGGTTTAGGTGGTTCTAACTCGTTCTCACCAGGCCAAAGGTCCCCAAGGTGCCCCCATTATAGGGACCTCTCAATCTCTCAATCCTCGGGTCATGCACGAACTCCGTGGCGACACCCTTAGACCAAAAGAAGAGAGTTATCACCTTGAGTTGGTGGTTTTCCGACAACCGTAGTAGCCCCGTGTGCCAACTAACCGATCGTATCTCGCCACCCACTCCCTATAGATATTCACTCTTGCCCCCGGCATAGAGGGACCGTTGTGTGCAAGGGTTTTCGTGTGCAATTTATATTTCAAACAATTGCGTAAATAATCATACAGCAGCTTATATAAAGCCATACAATAAAAACATACGTAAGGGTAAAGGCGTAATTTCAAATCTTTACTTAGTTTGAATTTATCTCGTCACTAAATGGGATCAACTCTCTAGCTTCCCCAGTGGAGTCGCCATCTGTCGCCGCCGTCTCTTTCCGACGTCCCGGGACGTCTTAGAAACGTTTATGCGAGCGGTCGCGAAAAGATGGTTTAGACTCGCGTATTTGTTTTAAAGGGTTTTCGAAAAGGGGTTCTTATGGAGTCGCCACCAATGTTTTGACCTTAAACATTGGAAAAGGAAAAAATGTTGATTTTAAGAAAAACCGCACTTGGCCATTATAACCGTAGTTGGGTAAGGGAGTTAGTTACGTGTGGGGAAGGTGTTAGCACCCCACAACGCCCCTTTCGGGTTCCCTATGACAGCATTAATTCATTTAAATAAAGACTACGAGAAATTACGCGATTACCCTATTTTATTACATAATATTAAATGGCTATCTACATGATTTTATTCTAAGTTACATACATAAAATGATGAATCAATCTAAATAAAGCAATAAAAGAGATATTAAAATAGCTGTCTACATGATCCTATTATATATGACATAATAAAGCTAAATAAAACAATAAAACAATAAATAAAACAATAAAAGAGAAGGGAATTGAAAAGAACCTCCGTAGCAAGCTTTATATTGAGAATCTCGAACCGTGAGGATGCGTTTTGGCAACCCCTCTCTCTACACAGTCTCTCCTCACCAATACAAGATCGACTCTACTAAAAATTTAAAGAAGAATCAAATGCCGGAATATAATTCCTTAATCGATTGTTACCTATTGAAGGCAATCGGAAAGATCATTCGAGAGAGGGAGAGAAGTAGACAAGTGCTCTAAAGTGTTTCGAGCTCTCCGGAGTGTCTCGTGGTGTGAAAAAGTGGCAAATGAGCCTCCTATTTATAGTTTTTCGCAGCTGGCGCACTTTGGGACGGCCGTCCGGGTTGGGACGGCCGTCCGGACCGGGATGGCCGTCCCAAATGGCAAATTTACACGAACGGGACCCCCAGAAGGCCGGGACGGCCGTCCCACTTAAACCGGGTTTGGGACGGCCGTCCCACATTCGGACGCGCGTCCCAACCGCTTAATTGAAGTTGGGACGGCCGTCCCACTTTTGGGACCGTGGTCCCGGCTTGTTTTGTCCAGTTTTCGTGTTCTGGGACCCCGGGAAGCTTTCCTTTCCTTTTTCGGACATAGATTGATGCCGATGTGTGTCCGTTGAAGCTTTATCTTCATATAGGAAGTCTTCTTGGCCTTCATTAAGATGCCGGGCGAGCTTTGTCTTTGTGTAGGAAGTCTCTTTTGGCTTTTACCGTGTGAATGAGTGAACTCCGTCTTCTGTTGTGGGAGGTCCTTCTTGGTTTTGGGAAGCCGGATGAACTCCATCTTTGGGTGAAATTCCTCTAGCTTTTATTTTGAGAGGCCGGGCAAAATTAGGGGTCTACAGTCGTCAAACATAAATCACTTGGAGCTGCAATCAGCATCCTTCCACCCAGAAAAGACATCAACAAAGAAGAAAGGCTGACGGAAAGGCTTGACCATCCCCAAGAGGATCCTTGCCTATTCCAAAGGCAAAACAAAAATTATTACTCCATGACTCAACTTCATTACCACATGAGTCATCAAGCAAACTCATCCAGAATCTCCGCTTCATTCCCCAAAGGAGAATAAGGACTACATAAGAGTCCATCAAAGAAAATACGGAGTCAAATCCTCCACATCACCAGGGGGCAACATGAAGGAAAAGAAAGAAAAACTTTTCATCCCCTAACGAGAGGCCACTACGAGAAAAAGGCCAAATAAATGTCTCTAAACAGAGCATATCAAGAAAAATATCCACAAAAAAGGAAAAAACAAAAATTTCCATCTTCCAGATCAAATAAGAGCTTCACAAAGCCAGGAGCCAGAACTCCATCATACCCCCAGGAAGCCAACAAATTCCCCAGGGCCAATAAAAAGGAAAGAGAAGGAAAGAAAACCTCTTCATCCCCAGCAAAAGATAAAAAGCCTGTGTGCACAAAAGAAAAAAGGCACGCGCATCCAAAAACAAAAATCCAAAATCGCAAAAAAAAGAGAAATTGCGAGAAAAGGGTAAAAACCCATTCCCCAGCAAAATAAGAGCTTAGGCAAAACCAGCTCAAACAACAGCAGCCAATAAGGAGTCGAAAAACTCCATTTCTCCCTAAAGAGACAATTCAAGACAGATCTCCGGAATGAAATTAATTCCCCAGTGGATCATCAACAAGAAAACTACCCCAGTGAGCCTACGACAAAGGCAAGCTACAAAATTATATCCACAGGGAGTTAATCGCTCATAACGCCCAAAGACGGATATCCATGGTAAAGCATAAAGCCTTCACTTGCAACAAGCAAGCAAAAAACTAATATCCCCAAGAAATGGGAAATCAACCTATGCAAGAGGCAATCCAAACCCTCAAAAGTCTTCACCATTATTGAAGCATTCGCCTAATCAAGAGGCGCAACAAAATCCCCAAATGAATCTTCGCCTAATCAAGAGGCACAATCAAAGAGAGAATTCAAAATCCCCAATGGATTCCTGCCTAAATAAGAGGCAACCAACAAAGAATCCCTGGCCAAAGCCGGATGGCTAAACAGAAAGGCCAAAAATCAGAATCCCCAGCAAAAGCTGGATGGCTCAACAGAAAAGCCAAAAATTAGAATCCCCGGCAAAAGCCGGATGGCTCAACAGAAAAGCCAAAAATCAGAAATCCCCGGCAAAGCCGGATGGCTAAACAGAAAAGCCAAAAATCAAGAATCCCCGGCAAAAGCCGGATGGCTAAACAGAAAAGCCAAAAATCAGAAATCCCCCATCAAGACCGGATGGCTAAAAGAAAAAGCCAAAAACAAAGAATCCCCGGCAAAAACCGGATGACTAAAAGAAAAGTCAAAAAATTAAATCAAATATTCCCCACGGAATGGGCGCATGAACAGAAACAATAAAGTCGCCAACATATCTCCAAAAAACAGATAATCACAGGATTAACTACCAAAAAGTGCATCCTGAGAACCTTGCGGAACGGGGTTCGAGCCGGGTGGGGGTAGGTACCCATCGAGCCTTGCAGAACGGGGTTCGGACTAGGTGGGGGTAGGTACCCATCGGAATCTTGCATAACGGGATTCGGACCGGGTGGGGGTAGGTACCCATCGAGCCTTGCGAACGGGGTTCGGACCGGGTGGGGGTAGGTACCCATCGGAATCTTGCGAACGGGATTCGGACCGGGTGGGAGTAGGTACCCATCGAGCCTTGCGGAACGGGGTTCGGACCGGGTGGGGGTAGGTACCCATCGAGCCTTGCGAAGTGGGGGTAGGTACCCATCGGAATCTTGCGAACGGGATTCGGACCAGGTGGGGGTAGGTACCCATCGAGCCTTGCGGAACGGGGTTCGGACCGGGTGGGGGTAGGTACCCATCGAATCTTGCGGAACGAGATTCGGACCAGGTGGGGGTAGGTACCCATCAGAATCTTGCAGAACGAGATTCACCAGAACCTTGCAGAACGGGGTTCAGACCGGATGAGGGTAAGTACTCATCAGAATCTAGCAAAAATGCAGATTCGCATCGGGTGGGGGTTGGTACCCACCAAAACCTTAAAAATAAGGTTTGTACCGGATGAGGGTAAGTACTCATCAAAACTTAGCAGAATGCATTAGGTGGAGTAAAAATACTCACCTAAGCATTTCAAAAATGGGTTGCAAAGACCTTACTTCTATTAGAGGATAGTTCAGTGTTGAGCACCTCGGAAGTAAGTACCCACAAGAGTTTAGCAAAATGCGAACTCATACCGGGTGAGGGTAGGTACTCACCAAAACCTTGCAGAACAAGGTTCATACCTAGTGGGGGTAGGTACTCACTAAAGTCTAGTAAAATACAGACTTATACCTGGTGAGGGTAAATACTCACCAGAGCCTTATAAAAGGAGGCTCAAACCAGATAGGGGTTGGTACCTATCAAAATATTTATCATCCGGAGGATCAGCAAGGAGCAGCATCCGAAGGATGACCGGGCAAAAGGGTTAACTCCTTCCCCTACCAACTAATTTCGTCGGCATATCAAGCCGACAAATTAGCTAGGCAGGTGAAGGGGGGGCAGCTGTAGACCCCTAATTTTGCCCGGCCGCTCAAAATAAAGGCTAGGGAAACTTCACACAAAAATAAAGTTCATCCGGCTGCATATCAAAAACCGAGAAAGACCTCTCGCAACAAGACGGAGTTCACCCATCCACACAATAAAGACTAAAGAGACTTCCTAGACGAAGATAAAGCTCGCCCCGCATCTTAATGAAGGCCAAGAAGACTTCCTATATGAAGATAAAGCTTCAACGGACACACATCGGCATCAAACGACGTCCGAAAAAGGAAAGGAAAGCTTCCCGGGGGTCCCAAAACGCGAAGACAGGCCAAAACAGGTTGGGACAGCCGTCCCAAACTGGGACGGCCGTCCCAAACACCAAAATGCAAGTGAGACGCACGTCTCACCTTTGGGACGCACGTCCCAAACCCCAAAATTCAAATGGGACAGCCGTCCCAAACACAACTGGTCGTCCCAACTTGGCCCAGTGCAAAATGCGCAGTTGGGACGGCCGTCCCAACCCAGATGGCCGTCCCAGGTTTCCAGGCAGCGAAATCTATAAATAGGAGCCTCATTTGTCATTCTCCACACCCCAGACAACTCCAAGACTTGTCTTCTTCTCTCCCTCCTTCGAATGATCTCTCTGATTGCCTTTAATAGGTAACAATCAGTTAAGGAATTTGTATTCCGGCATTCGATTCTTCTAGAATATTTTAGTCGAGTCGAGTTTATTCGAGAGGAGAGTCATTGTAGAGTGAAGGATTGCCGCAAAGCGTCCTCTGTGTAAAAGACTTATAATATAAAGCTTGCTTCGGAGGTTCTTCTCAATTCTCTTCCCTTTTATTGCTTTATTTACTATGCAATGTAGATAAAACCATGTAGATAGCCATATTTAAATACTATACGAATAAAATAGGGTAATAGCGTAATTTCTTGTAATCTTTACTTAAATGAATTAATCCGTCATAGGGAACCCGAAAGGGGCGTTGTGGGGTGCTAATACCTTCCCCACACGTAACTAACTCCCTTACCCGACTCTGGTTATAATGGCCAAGTTTGGTTTTTATTAAAATCAATGCCTTTTTCTCCTTTTCCAATGTTTATGGTCAAAACATTGGTGGCGACTCCAAAAGAACCCTTTTCGAAAACCTTGCTTCTATTAGAGGATAGTTCAGCGTTGAGCGCCTTGGAAGCAATGAACATATTTTTAACAAAAAACGCGAGTCTCAACCATCTTTTCGCGACCGCTCGCATGAACGTTCGAGATGTCCCAGGACGTCGGAACGGACGGCGGCGACAAGTGTGCCTGATCTACACGCAAGTCGGATCAGTAAGTCGCAACTACCAGCCTGATGGGGGGTTCATACTCATCCAGTCCTACGCACAGTGGACTGCAACTACCAGCCTGATGGGGATTCATACTCATCCAATCCTATGCATAGTGGACAGCAACTACCAGCCTGATGGGGGGTTTATACTCATCCAGTCCTGCGCATAGTGGACTGCAACTACCAGCCTGATGGGGGGGGGGGTTTATACCCATCAACCGAAGGATCGGATACCGTCAGAAGGAGTATCCTGAAGTTCTACCCTATGTCAATCGAAGGGATCGACTACTGTTAGAAGGAGTATCTTGGAGGTGCACAACACACTTTTCCCCAGAAGATCAGTCGCCACAAGACGCAGCATCCGAAGGGTAACCAGGAAAGAGGGTCAACTCCTTTACCCTCCAGTTGATCTTCTTGGCACGACAGGCCAACAGTCGACTAGTCAGGTAAAGGGGGGGCAGGTGTAGACCTCAAATCTTGCCCCGCCTCAAAATAAGAGCAGAAGACCTCCTATTCGAAGATGGACGAAGCCTAAAAAGCCACTAGGAGAGACTATTAGGCCCCATGTTAGAGTAGGAAGGATTTTTTGTATAAAAATAAGGATTTTCGCCTTTAGGAGTCGAGACCGTCGTCTCACTTTTTGGGACTACCGTCTCGCCATTGATGCAAGTCGAGATCGCCGTCTCGTTTGGCGAGACCCCCTCCCGTTTGGCGAGAAGGCCTTCTCGTCACTTGGAAAGTCGATACTGCCGTCTCGCCAAATGAGACGGCGGTCTCGCTACTTAAACAAGTCGAGATCGCCGTCTCGACCTTATAATTGTGAATCCCTATAAATAGTGAGCGCTCCCCCCCCTCATTTCACACAGTTCTTCCACTTTCCCTTCTACACTTTCTTCAAATTCTCCTCCTAGAGTCCCTTTGAAGCATTTCCGGAGTTTCTGATTGTCTTAGAGAGCTTTTTATAGCATTTTCGAGAGATTTCTGGCATTGTTAGAGCGAAGGGCTACCAAAACACACCTTATTTTCATGAGAATTAATCAAAAAGCTTGCTTCGGAGGTTTCTTCACTCTCTCCCTCTCTTTTACTGTCTTTATTTTCATAATTAAATTGTGTAATAGACATTAGGGCCATGTAGTCATTATCTTAATTCCGCGAATAAAAGGGTAAAAGCGTATTTTCAAAAGTTTATCTATAAAATAACTGGCCCATCATAGGGAACCCGAAAGGGGTGTCGTAAGGGAACTAACACTTCCCTTACACGTAACTAACTCCCTTACCCAACTCTGGTTTTAACGACCAAAGTTGGTTTACAAAAACCAACGCCTTTTTTCTCCTTTTTCGATGTTTCCGGTAAAAACATCGGTGACGACTCCATAAGAACCCTTTCAAACTTGTTATTAGGTCAGTCCGATTATCGGACAATCTAAGAACGCTCTTTCGAAAACCTCGCCCTTCGGTTCAGCCCGGTTATCGGACAACCTAAAGGCGTTGTAACATCACCAATAAAAATGCAAAAAATGGAAAAGTTGGAACCATTGCGTCGCTCCAACCGCCTCTCTTTGACGGCGGCGACAACCCCTGGTGGGTCCCCGACCACGCTTTCTAGGTGCTAAGGATTCTCCTTGATGCATTATCACTCAAACACACTCAAATATGCGAGAAGAGGTAGGGAATGAAGAGAGAATGCAGGAATGGGATGCAATGGAAGTGCCCAGGACGCCTAAATTTATAGGCAAAAATATGAAGTTCGGGACGGCCGTGCAGGATTTGGGATGATCGTCTCGCTCTAACGGAAACATGGGACAACCGTCTGGGATATCAAGATGGTCGTCTAGCTGTTTCTTTTGAATGAGACTCCCGTCTAGCCTATTGAGATGGTCGTCTCAACCTAACGGTAACATGGGACGGTCATCTGGGATATCGAGACGGTCATCTGAGCTAAATGTTAACATGGGACGGTCGTTTGGGATATCGAGACGATCGTTTGGGCTTTTAGGTTTTTTTTTTTAGAGAAGATAGGACCTTATTCATCAACATCTATGCATGTAATGTTCATGATATGCGTCCTATAATACTATTTCAATTAATATTTTCAAAAGGATTAACTGATGTGTTTTTTACGATGAGGCTCTTCTGATGTCATGTTTAGCTATACCGTTTTTTGCCATTTTGGATTTACCATGACCGAAGAATGATTGTATTGAAGAGCTATTTGCCATATTAGTACGCTTCTTCCTTTCTTTAGGAATTTCAATCCTCCTATTGATCACTATATTTTCACATTACCTAATTAATCACTAGAATGTCATAGTGGTGAGGGTCAAGAGAAAAGAAGGAAGAGGATATTTAATTCGAAGGTTTGTGTTTTAGAAGGGATTTTTATTCTTGAAAAATGGTCTTTGTAAGAATGGCTAGCCATGGTTGGTTAGACTTGTAGACCCCTAATCTTGTCCGGCCTCATAATAAAGATCAGAAGACCTTCTATTCGAAGATGGATGAAGCCTAAGAAGCCACTAGGAGAGACTATTAGGCCCCATACTAGGATAGGAGGGATTTTTGGTCCAAAAATAAGGATTTTTTCCTTTTAAGGTCGAGACCGCCGTCTTGGATTCGAGACCGTCGTCTCATTTGTCGAGACCGCTGTCTCGACGTTCCTGCAAGGCGAGACCGCCGTCTCGACCTTGTCAGACGAGACGACCCGTCTCGACCTGACAGGCGCGAATCCCTATAAATAGGGCCCCTATTCCCCTCATTTCCAACAAGTTCTTCCTCCTTCTCTCTAGAAATCACTTAAAATTCTCTCTCTAGAACCCCTCCGAAGCATTTCCGGAGTTTCTGAGCGTTTCTAAAAGTGTTTTTGAGCGTTTCGAGAGGTTTCCGGTGCTGTGTAGAGTGAAGGGCTGCCACAAAGCACCCTATTTTTTGCAAAGATTAATATAAATGCTTGCTTCGGAGGTTTACTCTCTCTCACTACTTTTACCGCTTTAATTCTAAATTGTGCAATAGAGATTAGGGTCATGTAGTCATAACTTTAAATTCCGCAAAATAAAGGGTAAAAGCGTATTTTCCGGTTTATTTATTCATCCAAAGTAGCTAGCCTATCATAGGGACCCGAAAGGGGCGTCGTAAAGGAACTAACACTTCCTTTACACGTAACTAACTCCCTTACCCAACTCTGGTTCTAATGACCAAAGTTGGTTTTTTGAAAACCAACGCCTTTTAAATCCTTTTCCGATGTTTCCGATAAAAACGTCGATGGCGACTCCACAGAACCCTTCAAAACTAGCTCTTGGATTAGCCCGGTTATCGGACAATCCAAGAGCGCCCTTTCGAAAACCTCGCCCCTAGGTTCAGCCCGGTTATCGGACAACCTAAAGGCGTTGTAACCACCAATAAAAACGCGAAAAACGGAAAGTTGAAAAACCATCGCGTCGCTCTGACCGCCCACATTTTTTACGGCGGTGACAAATGGCGACTTCACTGGGGAAGCCTAGAGAGTTGATCCCATTTAGTGATGGGCTAGCTTAAAAATAAATAAATCACAAAAATCTGCTTTTACCCTACTTTGTATTATAACATGATTTATTGCTTGGCTTTAATAACTGTTGTCTGTTTATATTTATGCAATTGTTTGAAATACAAACTGTACACAAACCCTTGCACACAATAGTTCCCCCTATACCCGGGGGCAAGTGAGAAATCCATAGGGAGTGGGTGGCAGGTACGGTTCGCTGTAGTGATGGCCTTGTGCCCACCGGTGTGATCGGAAACCACCACTCAAGGTGATAACCTTCCTCTTTTGCTCACAAAGACTAACTATGGCCTTAGTGCTAAGCATGGTCGGAAGGCTGGAGAGTGGGGACCCTATAATGGGGGCACCTTGGGGGCCTTAGCCTGGTGAGAACAGTTAGATCCTACCTTCGCCAATGCACTTTTCTGCAGGAAAACCCTACCTTGTGATTAAAACGACTTCTCGCCCGTTCGGGGATGTTCGAATTGTGTGTGCATATGTTTGTTGCATTTGTCTGTTGCATAGCATAACCAAACAACAGAATAAATCATAAGAAAAAAATATTTTCTGCAATAAACACCCTTATCTCGGACAGTCTGCCTTTTAGCTAGTCTGGTTTCAGGTTCTTTGTAAGCTAAGTAGCCATGCAGTCCGACAGAAGAGATAAGGGACGTTAATTATTCTTTCGCATAAAGCCATATTTTTATCTCGGACAGTCTATCTTTTAGCTAGCCTGGTTTCAGGTTCTTTGTAAGCTAAGTAGCCACGCAGTTCCGACAGAAGAGATAAAAGGCTATAAAATAAACAAAATAATAAAAAACATTTAAACAAACTTCTGACAAAGTCGTATCATCCATAATACATCATGTCATAAGTGGAAAAACCAAGAGAAAAAAATAAATGCATAAAGAAAGTATGCATACACATCATTTTAATAAACCCCTAAAAATGGGTCTTAGAAGCGTTTTTTGGGAAAATTACTGGGCCAAATCTCCTTTGGGTATTTGCAATTTGATTCTTCACCTTTTTCTCTTCGTTTTGATATGCTGTGCGTCCAAATCGGACATCTCAGTCAAAAGTTATACCACTTTGAACATCTATCGCCCTTTTGCACTGGTGCATGCATAAATACATTCATTCTAGGGAGCACTAGATATCCCTAAGACAACGGCGAAAGAGGCCCCGAGCACATTTGTGACCTTCGCGAAAAGGAAGGGACACGTGTACTAAGGTGTGATGGTGACTCCCATTATACTTGTCAAATATGTGATGTGGGAGGAACCATTACATCAAGGTGGGTATGATACCCCACAAAGCGTAAGTTTTGGGGAGGGTACCTAAGTTATTGTCTTAAGGAATATCCATCTCATAAATCATTCATTTTAAACAATAAAAAATCTTTTTGCATTCTAGAAAGCGGCTGGTATTCTTCATGCCCTCATCCGCATACAAAAAAAAAAACACAAAATCCCAAACACTATCATACATCATGTTAGAAAATAAAACATGATAATGTTTAGGAAAAAGCAAACACTTGCATACATGCATCCACCAAACTTCATCCTCATAACATGCATCTAATAATAGACAACCGAGAAAGTGGACATTCCTCAATACCATGTGAAGAGGATAGGGCATTCGCATGCCATGCACGGGAAGTCAAAAAAGGAAACACATACAAATTTTAACCAACCTATGGGTTCCTTTAGGGTTTCCGCTTTTAAAATGTGCTTTGAAACATTGCATTGAGGAATGTACACTGTCTGGATGAAATAAATAAAATTGTTTGCTTTCATCATCTCTTCAAACATCTATTGCATTCATAAATTGCATTCATTCTCACTTTAATAATAATGAGATAATAAAAAGAAAGGATTAGTCGATGTGCTTTCCACGAATCGAAGTAGGATGAAGAGAAAACCTTTTATTGTCAAGTTATCTCCAATGGTTGATCCGCCTAAGAAGGATAATAAGCCTCAACCGTTGGTCATCTGAGTAAATAAGGAAGAGAGGGCAAGCATGCGTTACATTTACACGCCTCAAATCAAATAAAGTTGTACTATTGAAATACGCAGAAACATAACCCATCATTGAGGATATCTCCAACATAGATAGCATTGGGGGCAGAATTAGAAGTGGAAGAACCCACACCCCCGAGGAGCTACCAGACAATGCTCCCAAGAATAAAGGAAAAATAATAAGGTCGAAGAAAAACATAATCCAAAGGGGAAACTGAGAAGACTTTTGACTCATGATGCTAAGGCAATTCTTTCAACGAGACAAACTCACTGTAGGCAATAAGCTGGTCACAAAGACAACATTCAGATCAGCAAGTTGTCTGCCCTACTTTGAATGAAAGCGGCTAAAGAGGACCTTTGAAATACCTTTTGCCAATATGAAAAGACTTCCCCAACAATATGAAGGTGACCCACATGATGAGGAAATATGGATGTCACCCAAACCAAGGGCTCGTTAGAAACTCTCAAGTAATAAGAGAGCCACCAGATTTTAAAGACAATCCTTTTAAGCATAATCCTACAAAGGAACAAGCTGCACAGAGAAAAGGGAAGTCTCCCCTCTACACCTCAAATCAGATTTTCCCAAATAGAGGGGTTCAAGCGTCAAAAGCGACTTTAGTCATTAGGTGTTCTCCTTCTAATTCTTAGGGTTTGTAAATCCAATGACTATTAGAGATTACTCCTCGGGGCCAGCCCGACCCCCGAGCATGGTAGGGCACACATTTTCCTATTAATTACAAAGAATGTCATTCTTACTATCTGCTTCTCTTCTCGCTATTAATGTCTAAACCTCATTAATAACCATGTTTAAGCAAACGTTTTCAAAAGTGCGTCAAAGTAATCAAAATGCGCCATTGACCAAAATAAAAGTCAAATCCATCACCAACTGATTGACTAGAAGCACAAAATAAAGTTTTACCTCGTCATAAGCAAAGTCATGTTTCGCCAATGTTGTGCAAAAAGAAAACAAAAATCAAAAGAAGCCAATAAAAGCTAAAGGCCAAAAAGAGAGGGCAAGATACCCGGTAGGAAACCCACCAAAGGGGGCTACGCAAAAGTTAGGGTAAACCCGCTAGGAAACCCGAACAACCATAAAGGGTAGCCTAGGCAAAAATTAGGGTTACAAAATAAAGTCCGCTAGGTTTCCAAAGCAAGAAAAAAGAAACCTAGACAAAAGTTAGGACAAAACAAAACACAACATCCTAAGCTGAAAACCCAAAGGGCAGACTAGGGAAGTCAATCAGTCATAGCAAGCGCCATAGAATAAGGCGCCACTCCATAAACAAAACGTTTGTTCAAACTAGCCTAAACACTCTAACCAACCTTGGCTAGTCGTGCTTACAAAAACCATTTTTTGTCAAAATAAAACAATTCTAAAACACAAGCCTTTGAATTAAATATCCTCTTCTTTCTCTTCTCTTGACCCTTACCACTACGACATTCTAATAAGTAGTAGGGAAATGTGGAGATAGTAATCAATAGGAGGATTGGCATCCCTGAGGAAAGGGAGGGGCGCACTGACATGTCAAGTCGCTCTACAATCAACACAATCATTCTTCGGTCATGGAAAAATCGCGACGGCAAAATCGGTACAATCTATCCCGTCGATGAAGACACATAACGTCAGAAGCTCATCAGAAGTAAAAGCACATTGGTTAATCCTTTTGAAAAATTAATTGAAATAGTATTATAGGATGCATATCGCAAACATTGCATGCATCTGATAGGCTCCTATCTCTCAAAAAAAGAAGAGAAAAATGAAAATAAAAAGAATAATGCCTGCTAGGATATTCTTAGGAAAAAGTTAGGGTAGCCTGCTAGATCAAAAGAGCCCGCTAAGATATCCTAGGCAAGAATTAAGGCAGCCCGCTAGACCGAAAACCCCAAAAGGGCGGTCTAGGCAAAAGATAGGGCTAAACCAAAAAATGAATAAAAGAGAGGGGTCCTTCATCATAATCATAAAAATTCCAGCAGGAGAATGCCAGTCACTTTTCCAGATGCATCAATAAAAAAGAATAGATTGCATTCAGGGCATCCACACACAAGTAGTCACACATAGGGATGGCAAAACGGGCTAGGCCCGGCGGGCTGGCCCGCCAGCCCGCCATAATATGGCGGGGCGGGTTGGTGTTTTCAGCCCACCAGCCCGCTTTGGCCCGCCCCACCAAGCCCGCCAACCCGTCGGGCCAACCCGCTGGACTGGCGGGCCAGCCCGCGACCCACCTAATTAATAAAAAAATAATTTTTTATTGTAATAAAATTAATTATAAAGATAATATATAAAGTTAAAAATTTTAAAAAGAGAATTAAAAAAGTTTCATTCTCACGTAAAATATTCTCCTTCCCGAAATATAATCTTCTCTCCTGTTCTCCTTATTTATCCTAAGTACCGATTATATTTATCCTTATTACTTGAATTAAAGGTATAAGAATTACTCAACCAAGTATAATATGAAGTTTTATCAAATAAAAAAGATATAGGTATTTGAATTTTTCAATATAAAAAATATAAATTTTATAAGTTTAACGTTATTTATATATATATATATATATATATATATATATATATATATATATATATTTGTTATTATTTATTATTATGTAAATTTTATTATTGTTCTAAATTATAATTTCTTAAAATAATATATTGATTTATATTATTAAATTGAAATAATATATATATATATATATATTGAATTATTGACAAACAAATAATAATCTTATTATTAAATTTATTAAAAAATATATTTTTTTAAATTATGGCGGGTCAGCCACTAACCCGCCCCTGGCGGGCGGGCCAAGGTCTACAGCCCGTCATGACTATATCGGGTCAGCCCGCCCCGCCCCGCTTTTGGCGGGCCAAAGGCGGGGCAGGCCAAAACGGGGCGGGCTGGCCCGTTTTGCCATCCCTAGTCACACAAAACGACTTTGTCAATGTCAAAAAATGAAAGAAATAAAAATTACTTCAGATAAAAAACAAAAAAATGAAAAGCATTCATGCATATAAGGAGACTAGCTCCATGTTTGTGATTGAAAACAAGATCACTGAGACTGAGTATCCAAATAATGCCCTCAAGAAAACGGAGCAAGTCGTCAATCAAGCGACTCAGCAGAATAAGAGCTTATGAAAATCAAGAGCTCCAGCTACCATCCTTCTACCCAGAAAAGAAGGCACAAGAAAGTAATAAGTCTCCAAACATTGCTCTCCCTCAAGAAAGAAGAGCGAGTTGTCATAAGAAGCTTCCAGAAGCCAAAGCTCCAATCATCACCCAATAAAAGAGGGCACAATCATCAGACATCATAAAAGAAAAGCCGACGGAAAGGCTTAGTCATCCCCAAGAGGATCCCTTCCTACTCCGAAGGCGAAACAAAAACACTCCTCACGGCTCAACATTACCACCACATGAGTCATCGAGCACACTCACCCAAAGTCTCCTCCACACTCCCCAATGGAGAATAAAGGCTTCAAGAGCCCATCATCATCAACAGTCAAAAGAGTCCAAACCATCAAGGGCTCAACAAAAAGAAAGAAGAGAAAAGAAAACAAAACCCTTGCATCCCCAGCGGATGTCCAAAAAGGCCATGATAGAGAGGGCCGAATAAAAATCCTCAAGTGGATCTCCAAAAAATTCTACAAAAAGGAATCAGAAATTCCCATCCCCCAGTAGAATAAGAGCTTCACAAGCATAGCTCCCATCAACATCAATCAAGGAGCCAAGACTCCATTCCTAGAAAAGAAAAATCAGATCCCCAGGAAGTCAACTAATTCCCTGGTGAATCACTAAAGAAATAAAACATCATCCCTAGTGGACCCCCCCAAAAAGAAGGGAAAAAGCCAGCGAAATAAAAAGAGACTAAAAAGTAAAAAGGCTTACGCATTATCCCCATAAAAAATCCAGATTTCAAAAATCACGATAAAAAAGAGATAAATCGCGAAAAAAAAGGCAAAATCAATCCTAACTTTTAGGCAATCAATAAAATCCCTAAGTGGGTCACCGCAGAAAAGGGAAAATCAACGAAAAAGAAGGAATCGGAAATCCCAATGAAACAAGAGTATCGGCAAAGCCATCTCATACCAACAACATCCAACAAGGAGTCAAAACTCCATTCCCTCAAAGGGGAAATCAAAATTAGATCCCTGGGAAGGCAACCAATTCCCCGGTGGATCAATCAAAAAGAAAGATCATCCCCAGTGAGCCTACTGCAAAGGCAAAACTTCATATTCATCCTCAGAATGTCATTTGCCTATGCATAGGCAAGACCTGGCAAGCAAGAGCCAGCATCCCCATAAGGGAATATCAGCCTAGTCAGAGGCAAAACAAATGCAGCCAAAAAATCTTCACTTCCGATGAAGCATCTGCCTACTCAGAGGCATTACCAGAAACTCAATGGAGTATCTGCCTGCTCAGAGGCACCATCAAAATCAACAAATTTGTCAATGGATATCTGCCTACTTAAGAGGCCTCACCAAGATCAACAAATCCCCAGAGGATTCCTGCCTACCTAAGAGGCACTCATCAAAAATTCCCGACAACCAGCAAAGTCGGATGACAAATACCAAAAGATCAAAACAAAGAATCCCCAACAACCAACAAGCTGGATGAACACCAATAGAATCCCCAGCACAGACCGGACGACCATTCCCACAAAAAGAGAAACAAAGACAAGAAATCACTTCTCAACGCTTGGCGCATGCGCGATTGAGCAGTAAGCCACCACCACCACCAGTCCTACGCAGTGGACTGTACCAGCCTGATAGGGGGTTCATACCTATCAACCAGCACACAAGGAGTGCCTGACCGGCGCATGAGCCACCTGAACAGTAAGACGCCACTACCACCATTCCAACACACAACGGACTGTACCAGCCTGATGGGGGGTTCATACCCATCCAATCCAACACACAGCGGACTGCAACTACCAGCCTGATGGGGGGTTTATACCCATCAACCGAAGGATCGGCTACCGTCAGAAGGAGTATCCTGAGGTTCTACCACGTGTCAACCAAAGGGATCGGCTACCGTCAGAAGGAGTATCCTGGAGGTGCATGACATAAACTTTCCCCAGAAGATCAACCACCACAAGACAGAGCATCTGAAGGGTAACCGGGCAAGAGGGTCAACTCCTTTACCTTCCAGTCGTTCTTCTTGGCACAACAGGCCAACAGCCGACTGGTCAGTAAAGGGGGGGGGGCAGCTGTAGACCCCTAATCTTGCCCGACCTCATAATAAAGATCAGAAGACCTTCTATTCGAAGATGGATGAAGCCTAAGAAGCCACTAGGAGAGACTATTAGGCCCCATACTAGGATAGGAGGGATTTTTGGTCCAAAAATAAGGATTTTTTCCTTTTACGGTCGAGACCGCCGTCTCGGATTCGAGACCGTCGTCTCATTTGTCGAGACTGCCGTCTCGGATTCGAGACCGTCGTCTCATTTGTCGAGACCGCCGTCTCGACGTTCCTGCAAGGTGAGACCGCCGTCTCGACCTTGTCAGACGAGACGGCCCATCTCGACCTGACAGGCGCGAATCCCTATAAATAGGGCCCCTATTCCCCTCATTTCTAACAAGTTCTTCCTCCTTCTCTCTAGAAATCACTTAAAATTCTCTCTCTAGAACCCCTCCGAAGCATTTCCGAAGTTTCTGAGCGTTTCTAAGAGTGTTTTTGAGCGTTTTGAGAGGTTTCCGGCGCTGTGTAGAGTGAAGGGCTGCCACAAAGCACCCTATTTTTTGCAAAGATTAATATAAAAGCTTGCTTCAGAGGTTTACTCTCTCTCTCTCTCTCTACTTTTACCGCTTTAATTCTAAATTGTGCAATAGAGATTAGTGCCATGTAGTCATAACTTTAAATTCCGCAAAATAAAGGGTAAAAGCGTATTTTCCGGTTTATTTATTCATCCAAAGTAGCTAGCCTATCATAGGGAACCCGAAAGGGGCGTCGTAAAGGAACTAACACTTCCTTTACACGTAACTAACTCCCTTACCCAACTCTGGTTCTAATGACCAAAGTTGGTTTTTCGAAAACCAACGCCTTTTAAATCCTTTTCCGATGTTTTCGGTAAAAATGTCGGTGGCGACTCCACAAAACCCTTCAAAACTAACTCTTGGATTAGCCCGGTTATCGGACAATCCAAGAGCGCCCTTTCAAAAACCTCACCCCTAGGTTCAGCCCGGTTATCGGACAACCTAAAGGCGTTGTAACCACCAATAAAAATGCGAAAAATGGAAAGTCAAAAAACCATCGCGTCGCTCCGACCGCCCGCGTTTTTTACGGTGGCGACAAGACTGTTTAGGCTATTTTAAACAAACGTTTGTTTGTGAGGCTACGTCTTTAACTGATTATTTTGTGGCACTTATTACGACTGATTGACTTCCCTAGACCTCCCTTCGGGTTTTCAATCTAGGATGTTGTGTTTTGTCCTAACCTTTGTCTAGGTTTCTTTTTTTATCTTGTTTTAGGAATTCTAGCGGACTTTATTTTGTAACCCTATCTTTTGCATAGGCTACCCTTTATTGTTGTTCAGGTATCCTAGCGGGTTGACCCTAACTTCTGCGTAGCCCCCTTAGTGGGTTTCCTACCGGGTAATTTGCCCTTTCTTTTTGTCCTTTGGCTTCTACGAGTTTCTCTTTTTTTTTGCACAACATTAGCGAAACACGATTTTATTATGATGAGGTAAAACCTTACTTGTGTTTCTAATCAATCAGTGATGGCGAATTTGCTTTATTATAATAATGCGCTCTTATTTAGACGCCTTTTGAAAACATTTATTTAAGCATGGTTATTAATGAGGTATAAACATGAATAACAAGAAAAGAAGCAGATAATAAGAATCGCATTCTTTATGATTAAAAGGGAAATATGCGTCCTAAAAAAGCCCGGGGGTCAGGCTTGCCCCAGGGAGTAATCTCTAATAGTCTTTGGGTTTACATTCCTTAAAATTGGAAGAAGAACACCTAATGACTAAAGTTGCTATTGACGCTTGTATCCCTCCGTTGTGAAAAATCTGATTCAGTGTACGGGGGGGAGACTTTCTCTTTCTTCTTGTAGCTCGATCCTTTGTAGGGTCGTACCCTAGGCCGTGCTTCAAAGGATTATCTTTAAAATCCAGTGGCTCCCTTATTCCTTGGGAATTTGCACCGAGTCCTTGGCTTGGACGGTATCCGTATTTTGACATCATGTGGGCCACCTTCATGTTGTTGGGAAGTCTTTCTACATTGGCGATTTCAAGCCTTGAAAGGATGTTTCAAGGGCCTCTTCAGCTGCATCCTCATAAGTTATGATAGACGGTTTGCTAATCAGAATGTTGTCTTCAACATGAACTGTGATCAGTTTGTCAACTGCCACGAATTTCACTTTTTGGTGGAGCGTTGAAGGTATTGCCTTAGCATCATTAATCCAAGGTCTGCCGAGGAGACAACTATATGCTGAAGTAATATCCATCACGTGGAAGTCCATATTGAAGATTGTGGGACCAATTTGAATTGGCAGATTGATCTCTCCCACTACTTCACGCTTTGATCCGTCAAAGACTCGAACGATGGTATCGTTTAGGTGCATGCGAGTGCCTTGTACTGTCAGTTTATCAAGAGTGCACTTGGGCAGTACATTCAAGGATGACCCGTTGTCTACAAGAACTTTGGAAATGAGATACTCCTTGCACTTTACAAAGATGTGCAAGGGCTTGTTGTGGCTCGACCCTTTGGGAGGGAGTTCTTCATCTGTGAAGGTTAGATGATCATTGGCAGTAATGTTACCAACGATCCCTTCAAACTTATCTTGGGATATGGTATGTGGTACATATGCTTCATTCAAAACCTTCAACAGGGCGTTTCGATGCAGTTCTGAATTCATTATTAATGATAACAAAGTTATCTTCTAGGTGTGCGATTGAGTTGGTCAATGATGGAGTACTTACTTTGTCTTATAAACTGGAGTAACTCATCGGTCTCCTCCTTGGATTCTTTATTGTTTTCCTCTTCGGTCCCTTTATTTTTCTCTTTATTTTTGGGGACGTCTTCTTGTGACTCCTTGGGAGAGTAGATTCTTCTTCTTCTTGTCATGCCCCCAATTTTGGCTATATTGGAAACATCTTTGTTTATTACGTATTTCCAAGGTACAACTTTATTCGATTCGTAGGGGAAAGGACGAGGAATGAATAATCGCAATGGTGTCCTTGCCCCCTCTTCCTTATTGACTGTGATGACCAACGGCTAAGGCTTATTGTCCTCCTTAGGTGGATAAGCTGTTGGGGAGAGCTTGATTATAAGCGGTTTTCTCTCCATTCTTCTGATTTATGGAAACACATCAGTTATGTTAGAAAAGTAGGTTGAGATCAAGAGGGGGGTGAATTGATCTTTGAAAGATTTTCGCAAATTACAGATTATCTATTTCAAAGATAAAGAGTTTCTGACCAATTCTTGAAACCAAACAAACAATTAAAGTAAAGGCAGTGGCAGAATTAAAGAGAGAAAGGTTTAGAAAGATACAACCAAGATTTATACTGGTTCACCCAATCCCAGGGCTACGTCCAGTCTCCAGCCAAATTCTAGCTGGGTTCCACTAGATTGAATGTTTTACAGATTACAATTCCAATCACACACTCAATCTACCACAAGAACCAAAATTCCAGTCCTTGCACCTAAACCTTCACCAAGAACCAACTTCCAGTTCTTGACCAACCCTGCAGCCAAATTCCAGCCACAGAAACCAGTACCCACACTTCCAGGCACCCACAATACAGTAAAGAAAAGTAAAGAAACAAAGAGAAGAAGATAGAACTCTCAAACTAGATTTATGCAACTCTGCAGAATGAGTTTCTTCTCAAAAAGAATGCAAAATTTGCCTCAAGAAAGAGCTACGAAAAACCTCACAAAACTTGCGCGAATCTCTCTTGAAAGTAGCACTTAAGATTGCTTAATTGATTGCTCAAAGGTGTATTTTAAAAGACTCAAGCAATTTTGTTTATATAGAAGATTGTTGAAACTGCTAGTTTAATTAATCTGTTAAAACAATATTTTAATATGTTAAAAGTCTTGAAATAATCTGTTAAAACTTCTTTTAATCTATTAAAATGTTCTTGATCATTTTCTAGATTTGTTTTAACTGATACGACAATGTTTATATCAATTAAAACACTTTGTAAAAAATCCTTCAAATTGTTTAAATCGATTATTTCATCTTTTAATCGATTAAAATACCGGCAAAAGTTTTCATAAAACTTTCTAAGTGATTTTAACTGATAACAATCAGTTTTAATCGATTAAAATACTTTGGAAAAAATCCTCTTAGTTATTTTAATCGATTGAATCGCATTTTAATCGATTAGAATTCTGCCAAAATATTTCATAAAACTTTCTAAGTTATTTTAACTGATAACATACTTGTTTTAATCGATTTAAAACGATCTGGAAAAATCTCTTAGTTGTTTTAATCGATTATTTCGCATTTGTATCGATTAAAATACTCGATAGAACATCTTTCAAAATACTCCAAGTTATTTTAATCGATTATTTCGAGTTTGTATCGATTAAAATTCTACCGTAACACTTTTCAAAACAACTTAAGTCATTTTAATCGATTATTTCAATTCTACATCGGTTAAAATATCGGCGTAAGGTTTTCAAAAACACTTCTAATGAAAACAATCGATTATTTCAAAAACATATCGGTTAAAAACCAGTTACAAAAGTTTTAAGAACATTTTAACTGATAAAGCTCATATAATATCGAGTTAAAATAGTTACTTAAAAACTATTTAACAAAATACTTTGTTTTTAACAGATTTGTTGAATATAGAAGAAATAGAGTTTGGGATTAATCTCCCTTGTGTATAAATCACACATAGGGTAGTCTATTTATAGTAGAGAGATACAACTAAGAGAGTAACTGAAAGTAACGAGAATAAACAGAAGATATTGTTTGATATTATGGTTAATATCTAACAATATCTTAACAATATTAAATAATATCTAAACAATATCTAACACTCCCCCTCAAGCTGGAGCATACAAATCGTATGTGTCAAGCTTGTTACAAATATAATCAATTCTAGGACCCCGTAAAGATTTAGTAAAAGTATTTGCTAACTGATCACTTGAGTTAACAAACTCAGTCTTGATGTCTCCAGACATAATCTTTTCTCGAATAAAATGACAGTCAATCTCAATGTGTTTGGTCCTCTCATGAAAGACAGGATTAGAACTAATATGAAGAGCAACCTGATTGTCACACACAAGTGACATTTGAGTGACATCTCCAAATTGTAACTCTCTAAGCAATTGCTTGAGCCAAACAAGTTCACAAGCAGCTGAGGCCATAGCTCTATATTCTGCTTCTGCACTAGATCTTGCCACAACACTTTGTTTCTTACTTTTCCATGAGACCAAGTTACGGCCAATGGAGACACAATATCCAGATGTAGATCTTCTATCCGAAGGAGATCTTGCCCAATCAGCATCTGAGTAGCAAACAACTATTGTATGGTTATTAGAATCATATAACAATCCTTTTCCAGGAGATCCTTTAATATACTTTAAGATACGAATGACTGCATTCCAATGATCTTCACATGGGGAATTAAGAAATTGGCTTACCACACTGACTGCAAAGGAAATGTCAGGACGAGTAACTGTAAGATAATTCAATTTTCCAACCAATCTTCTATACTGTTCAGGATCAGGTATAAGCTCCCCCTGATTTGGTAAAAGTTTAATATTGGGATCCATGGGTGTATCAACAGACTTTGAATTCATCAACCCAGTTTCCTCTAAAATATCCATGGCATACTTCCTCCGAGATATAACAATACCATCATTGGACTGTGCCACCTCAATACCCAAGAAATATCTAAGTTTGCCAAGATCTTTGGTGCGAAAATGGTGACAGAGATGTTGTTTCAAGCGAGAGATGCCATGGTTGTCACTACCCGTAAGAACGATGTCATCAACATATACTATCAAGTAAACACATCCAGCACTTGAGTGTCGATAAAAGACGAGTGATCTGCTTCACACCGAGTCATACCAAATTGTTGAACAACCTTGCTAAACTTTCCAAACCAGGCCCTAGGAGGCTTGTTTTAGGCCATATAGGGATTTGCGAAGACGACATACCATCCCGAGAAGACTCCCCCGAGCAACAAACCCAGGAGGTTGCTCCATATAGATTTCTTCTTGCAAATCACCATTGAGGAAAGCATTTTTAACATCTAGTTGATAAAGAGGCCATTGTTGAAGAAGCGGCCATGGCGATAAATAAACGAACGAAGTCATCTTTGCCACGGGGGAAAAGGTATCTCCATAATCCAACCCAAAAATTTGAGTATAACCTTTGGCCACAAGACGTGCTTTGAGGTGATCAATAGTACCATCAGGTCCAACTTTGATAGCAAACACCCACCTGCAACCAACAACAGATTTCCCAGACGGTAACGAGACCAATTCCCAAGTTCCACTATTATGAAGAGCACTTAGTTCATCTAACATGGCCTGGCGCCAACCAGGATGGGCTAAAGCTTCACGGACGGTTTTTGGAATGGTCACGGAAGAAAGAGAGGAAAGACATGTATAAAAAGGTAATGACAGTCGATGATAACTCAAACCAATATAATGAGGAGAGGGATTACGTGTAGAACGGATACCTTTTCGGAGGGCAATGGGAAGGTCGGACTCGGGTGTCACATCCGGAGGAGACGAGTAGTTGGCACTTGAGTAGAGTCACATGGTGGTGGTTGTGATTGGTTTCGAGCAACTATAAACTCGAAGAGGTAGTGAAGAAGAAGTTGACTGCGGAGTAGAATCTAATGGTGAAGAAAACACGGTTAGAGGGTCACTGAACAACGGGAACATTAAATGTACTAGGAGTGTTGACAATATTGGATGGAGACGAGAGGTGAAGATTGACTTTTAAAATAAAAAGAGAACTCATCAAAGGTGACATCTGCGAGAGACAAAATAACGGTTAAGAGAAGGAGAAAAACATTTGTATCCTTTTTGTGATCTTGTAAACCCTAAGAAAACACATTTATGGGATCTAGGAGAAAGCTTGTCAAGACTAGAACTAAAATTATGAACAAAACATGTAGACCCGAAAACTTTTAGAGGTAAGGGATGAAGTGGTTCATGAGGGAATAAAATGGAATGAGGTATTTTATTATCTAGAACCAGAAGATGGCATGCGATTAACAAGATAACATGCGGTAAGAAGAGCATCACCCCAAAAATGCTGAGGAACCTCTCCATGAATTAAAAGAGTGCGAGTTGTTTCAATAAGATGTCTATTTTTACGTTCGGCTACACCATTTTGTTGAGGTGTATAAGCACAAGAAGTTTGATGCAAAATACCATGAGAAGCCATGAATTGTTTAAAAGAATGAGAAAGATATTCACGACCATTATCATCTGCGCAAAACTCTAATAGAAACACCGAACCGAGTTTGAATTTCATTGAAAAAAGTTTGAAAGATATGAAATAATTCAGAACGATTTTTCATCAAAAATAACCAAGTACATCCGGAATAATCATCAATGAAAGTAACAAAGTATTGAAAACCTAAAGTAGACTTAACGCGGCTAGGTCCCCAAATGTCGAGTGAACCACGGCAAAAGGGGACGAAGCACCACGTGTGACACTACGAGGAAAGGAAGTACGACTATGCTTGCCTAATTGACACGACTCACATGCCAAACTAGACAATTTAGATAAGGCGGGGACAAGTTGCTGTAACTTGGCAAGACTTGGATGACCTAGCTGAGCATGGAGAAGAGAGGGAGACTCTATAACTGCACCAACATGTGTAAAGGGACGAAGATGATAAAGACCATGAGACTCACATCCTGTGCCAATCACACTGTTTCGAACTCCGGTCCTGTAAACACACGGAATTGTTGGTAAAAGAAACAACACAATCAAGAGAACGAGTTAGACGACTGATGGATAACGGGTTAAAAGGAGACCCAAGGACATAAAGAACATTATCAATGGTTAAAGAAGGGAAAAGTTTAACAGTTCCAACACCATGAGATGATACTCTAGAGCCATTAGCTAGTGTAACAAAAGGTAAAGGATCGGGAGAGGATAAAGAGGAGAACAAAGATTTGTTACCGGTAATATGATCGAGTGGCTCCTGAATCAAAAACCCAAGGACCGAGAAGAAGATTGGGTCGGACCAGACAAAAGATGTACTGTGTGTGCGACGGACACGGTGGAACTAGAAGAGCTGTTGATCCTTATACCATTTGAGAAATTTGTTGAACATAGCGAGTGTGTTTGATGAAATAGAAGAAGGAGGATCCTCAGCGAGATAAAGGTGGGAAAAAATCAGTCCGAGCAAGCTGCGGTAGATCGAGTAGGACGACCATGTAATGCATAACACTTGTCAATCTTGTGACCTAATTTGCCACAATTTTCACACTCATGTAATGCATAACACTGGTCAATCTTGTGACCTAGCTTGCCACAATGTTCACACTTAGGACGTCATTTTCCCTGTTTGGAGGGCGAGTTTGATCATCACGGTGAGATACCAATGCAGAAGAATCATTAACAGAAGCAGGTGTGTCAAGGTTGAGTTTTGCTGGTATACGCAAAAGAGTGGAGCAGGTCGATGTCAAGGTGGGGACAACCGGAGAACCCAAAATCTGATCACGAATATGTGAATATTGATCAGCAAGTCCGTGTAATGCCCCTAGCATGAAGAACTTTGATCGTTGTCCTATCTCGGTGGTAGGGTCGGGGGAAGGAGGCAATAACTCATTGAACTCATGAAAAAGAGCATGAATTTTGCCCATATAATCAGTCATAGAATCTTGATGTTTAGAGGCAATAACATCTACAAATTTAGAACAGACATCATAGAGACGTTGAGTATCATTGGTGTATAATAACTTGGCATGTTCCCAGATTTTGGCACATGTTTCGTAGGAACGAAAAATTTGTTTTAACGAAGGATCAAGAGTACCCTTGAGAACCATGCATAATTGAGCATCAATGGTGTCCCAACGGTCTTCCTCACCAGGAGTGAGAGTAGGTGCTTTCGGGGAAAGATGATCAAGATACTTCTAACTCTTAAGCCATAATCTGACGTCTGATGACCATGTGGCATAATTAGGGTCAGTTAACTTGTCAATGGATAAGTGCACATTAACATAGTTAGTGTAGATGGAAGGATCAGACGCAGTACTGACAGAATTGGAAGTACTAAAAGGAGCGGAAGAACTCATAAAGGGCGGAGGCGATAGTGACAGCAGCGTGAACCAGTACACCAGGTAAGTTCCCAGGAAAGAGAGGTGGGTCACTAATGGACACGCTTAAATACCAAGTCTTTCCTTGTCAGAACTTTCCTAGACATGCACTTTCACACTACCAAATAACCGACAACGATAGCGGCGGTGGTGGCGACTTCAATAGTGGTCAAAGGCGAAAAAAATTCAAAATAACCTTAAGCTCTAGATACCATGTTGAATATAGAAGAAATAGAGTTTGGGATTAATCTCCCTTGTGTATAAATCACACATAGGGTAATCTATTTATAGTAGAGAGATACAACTAAGAGAGTAACTGAAAGTAACAGAATAAACAGAAGATATTGTTTGATATTATGGTTAATATCTAACAATATCTTAACAATATTAAATAATATCTAAACAATATCTAACAAGATTAAACACGTTTTAGAGGCTTTTGCAAAATCTTTTAAATGAAGAAACCTCATGCAGCAGAGAGATAAGAATGATTATACCTAAGTAAAGATGCAGACTCACTAAACACTCTACACTTTTATCTAAGTGACCTTTGACTGCAACAGAATAGCCTTTGACTTCATTTTGACTTCATCAAATCAACAAGATCTTCATCTAAAAGATTCAATAAGATCTTCATTACTTTCAAGTTAACCTTTCCTTTTTATTATCTTATTAATTTAGACAAGGAGGGATATGTGAATGAATGCGATGAATGCAATAGACAGTTGTAAAGATAAACAAAAGGTGATTTTTATTTATCGAGAAAGTGTACATTTCCCTATATCATGCTACGAAGCACATTCTGGCAAAAGCGGAAAAGCATAAAGAAACTCATAGGCAGGTTATGATTTCTACATAATTCTTCTTCGATTTCCCGTACATGACGAGTGAGTGCTTCGAATTGCAGATGGATCGCCTGGCTCATATCTTCACTATATCGTTGAGCCTCTTCTATTTTCGCCTCTTAATGGATGACCAAGGCTTGTAAGTTTTTGAGTTTATCAATGGCTCGGTCTCTTTCTTGCAGAACTTGGTCGTACTGAGCTAACTCATCTCTCTCTTTGTAGCGTAGCTCAACAAGGCTTCTGTTAAGTCTTTGGGTGGTCTCCCACCCTTGATGTGCTTCAGACCGAGTCCTTGCGAGATCTTGTTGCATCATCTTGGTTGTCTGTGTCTGCTTTCATATTCAGCCTCAATGTCTCCTAATTTGGCAGTCCTCTCTTGGAGTTGATTATCCGGGTTGACTCTTGGAACTTTGGATGTTTGGATAATCTCCTCGTTGAAGTCAGCACATTTGTCCTTGAGACGCTCTATTTCTTGGTCCTTCTTCTTGCACTGCCTTTGTAGAGCGTTGATAATGAGGGTAGATTCCTGCTCTTTTTCTTCAAGGACCCTCAACTGGGCTCCCATGATTTCTACCATTTTGGTTAAGGCATCGACTTATGCATGCAGTCTTTTCCTTGCTGATGGTGAGGTAGGAGGAGTGGATGATTGCAACATCCCTCTGTTCCTTCTCCATTCCTCATAATCACTGGAAGCAGACACTTGAGTTGTGTCGAGCTCTCTATCTCCCACATGGACTGGTTTCTCCCACGCTTGGAGAATGGCGGGTGCTCCCTCAAAGTTACATGGGTCACCAAAGAAACATAGTCCTCCGAGCTCTTCTCGTGATGGCGTGATTTGGGTCCTCATGAGCTACCTCATAGCTATCTTTGGAGAATAGGCTATGCAACCCCTAAGGCCCAACAAAGATATGCTCAAATAGTCTCTGCATCGGATGAGAATTTGGCCAGGTCGGAACCAAGGGCAGACCCATGATATTTGATCTATGCTTCAGTGTTCCAACTCGTCCTTCCATTCTAAAGCTTGACGACGACGAAGAGGGATTTTCGAGAAGCTCCTCAAAGGGTCGGGGAATGCCCCCATGTGACTTGAGGCAAAGAAATGAGTGGTGCCACAGACATACAACAATGAAAAACAACATCTAAGTGTTTTTCCTTGCTTCCAATGGCAGAATTCTACTAAAAGCAAGGTGTCGGCAATAAGTGCAGGCAAGGGACTCTTCGAATGCACATCCCAGGCAAAAAAGGCATCCATGGCGGCGTGATCTATTGTGTCGAAGTGGAAGGGAAACAAGATAGTTCTAAACACAATTAATGCCAGAATTTTGTTAAAGGCAGACCATTCTCCCTTATCGGCCAAGAAAGATAGATGGTCCTCTAGCAATGAGGTCTTCCACCCTTGGATACTCCCTCTTCCCATGAGGGAAGATTGATGAGGTGACAATTGGATAAGGGCGGCGACCCTGTGTGCAGAAATACGAGCCCCGTGGCAAAGGTAAACCTCGACTGATTTGGGCCATCTGATCATGAGCTCGTATTTTTCTAGGGTCGGTACTAGATCAAACTGCTGGAATTCAAAGCAAAGCAAATCGGAGCTCCAAAAATGGATCAAAACTCTGACAAAGAGGGGATCAACGCAGATTTTAAGGATGTCGAGAATCTGTCCATAGGATTTTTCAAAGTCGGTGCGGACCTCGGGCGGCATCAAAGTGCACAATTGCCCCAACTTCTCAGCATGGTACCGGGGAATATCCACTTTCTTCAATTGTCTACGACTAGATCCCTCCATTATCTAGAAACAGAAAATGCATGCTGAGTATGATGCTTAATGAGGGTATGCATGAAAGTGTTTTGTTTTTCCTAAACATTATCATGTTTTATTTTCTACATGGTGTATGATAGTGTTTGGACTTTTTTATTTTTCAGAAGGGAAACTACCTATATGGATGTTATGAATTTGACGTTTAACACCATGAAAAGGGTCTCATTTTCTCTTATTTATGTATTTAATTTTTCCTTTCATAACTTTTTATCTCTTCTGTCAGACAACGTGGCTACTTAGCTTACAAAGAACCTAAAATCAGGCTAGCTAAAATGTTGACTGTCCGAGATAAAGGTAATTATGTTTTTATGTATTTTGAATTTTTTGTTGTTGTATGCTTATTCTATGCTAATGCATGTCGCCGCCGTCTTAAAAGACAAGGTCGGTCGGAGCGACGCGATGGTTTTTCGACCCTTTTGTTTTTCGCGTTTTTTATAGGTGGTTACAACGCCTTTAGGCTGTCCGATAATCGGGCTAACCTAGGGGCGAGGTTTTCGAAAGGTTTCCTTGGGTTGTCCGATAACCGGGCTAACCCAAGGACTTGTTTATTTTGGGTTCTGTGGAGTCGCCACCGACGTTTTTACCGGAAACATCGGAAAAGGTTTTTAAAAGGCGTTGGTTTTCGAAAACCAACTTTGGTCATTAGAACCAGAGTTGG
Organism: Sphenostylis stenocarpa; assembly: GCA_963425845.1. Taxonomy (NCBI): domain Eukaryota; kingdom Viridiplantae; phylum Streptophyta; class Magnoliopsida; order Fabales; family Fabaceae; genus Sphenostylis; species Sphenostylis stenocarpa. Next base: position 29,451,578 of record OY731408.1, read on the forward strand.
GTAAGGGAGTTAGTTTACGTGGTAAATGAAGTATTAGTTCCTTTACTACGCCCCTTTTGGGTTCCCTATGACAGGCCATCTTTTTATGTTAATAAATAAACCGGAAAATACTCTTTTGCCCTTTTTATTGTGCGGAATTTAAAGTGATGACTACATGGCCCTAATCTATTGCATAATTAAAATTAAAGCGTTAAAAGTAGAGAGAGAGAAATTAAACCTCCAAAGCAAGCTTTGTTTTATATTTCTCTTTGAAAAGAGGGTGCTTTTTGGCAGCCCTTCACTCTACAAGACGTCGGAAACTCTTCTAGACACCGAAAAAACCTCTCAAAGACACTCAGAAACTCCGGAAATGCGTCGGAGGGATTCTAGAGAGAAGTTTTTAGAGAGAAGGCAGAGCTAATGCTTGAGGTGTGTGGAAATGAGGGGGGGAGAGCACCTATTTATAGGTTTTCGCGCTGTTAGGTGGCGAGACCGGCGGTCTCGTCTGACAGGGTCGAGACCGCCGTCTCGTCCAACGAGACCGCCGTCTCGACCTGCCAAACGCGGCGAGACCGCCGTCTCGCCCTTCGCAGGTGGCGAGACCGCTGTCTCGTCAAGCGAGACGGTGGTCTCGCCACTTGCATGAGGCGAGACGGCGGTCTGGGAAATCCAGACGGCGGTCTCGTCCCAACAAGGCGAGAAAACTTATTTTTTTGCACAGAAACTCCCTCCTATCCTAGTATGGGGCCTAATAGTCTCTCCTAATGGCTTGTTAGGCTTTGTCCATCTTCAAATAGGAGGTCTCCTGGTCTTTTATTTGGAGGCCGGGCAAGATTTGGGGTCTACAGCTGTCCCCCCTTTACCTGACTAGTCAGCAATTGGCCCGTTGTGCCAGACAGATTGACAGGAAGGTAAAGGAGTTGACCCTCTTGCCCGGTTGCCCTTCAGATGTTCCGTCTTGCGGCGGCTGATCTTCTAGGGAAAATTGTGTATTCGTGCACTTCCGGGATACTCCTTCTGACGGTAGCCGATCCCTTCGGTGGACACGTGGTAAAACCTTAGGATACTCCTTCTGACGGTAGCCGATCCTTCGGTTGATGGGTATGAACCCCCCATCAGGCTGGTAGTTGCAGTCCGTTGTGTGGGACTGGATGGGTATGAACCCCCCATCAGGCTGGTACGGTCCGCTGTGTAGGACCGGATGGGTATGATCCCCCCATCAGGGTGGTACAGTCCGTTGTGTGGGACTGGATGGGTATGAACCCCCCATCAGGCTGGTACAGTCCGTTGTGCGGGACTGGATGGGTATGAACCCCCCATCAGGCTGGTACAGTCCGTTGTGCGGGACTCGGATGGGTATGAACCCCCATCGGGGTGGTAGTGCGACTTACCGATCCGGCTCGAGCGCGGATCAGGCGCAACACGTGTGCGGGTTGATAGGTATAAACCCCCTATCAGGCTGGTACAGTCCGTCGCATAGGGCCGGTGGTAGTGGCGGCTTCTTGTTCAGGTGGCCCATGCACCGTTCAGGCACTCCTTGTGTGCTGGTTGATAGGTATAAACCCCCTATCAGGCTGGTACAGTCCACTGCGTAGGACTGGTGGTGGTGGCGGCTTACTGCTCGGGTAGCTCATGCGCCGGTGTTAAACCTCGGGATGCTCCTTTGACGCGATAGCTGACCCCTTGGTTGACGAGTACGAACCCTCGTCTGGTTTGGTGCCTCTGGATGCCCCTTCTTGCGGTAGCTGATCCTTTGGCTATGGTGGCGGCTTACTGCTCTAGCTCATGCGCCGGTGTTGAGATGTGTTCTCTTGTCTTTGATCTGGTCATCTGGTCGGTGACGGGGATTGTGTTGGTGTTCATCCAACTTTATTGGTTGCTGGGGATTCTTTGTTTTTATCCTTTTGATAGTGGTCATTCGACTTTGCTGGTTGTCAGAGATTTTTGATGAGTGCCTCTTAGGTAGGCAGGAATCCTCTGGGGATTTGTTGATCTGAGTGACGCCTTTTGAGTAGGCGGATATCCTATTAAGTTTCTGGTAATGCCTCTGAGTAGGCAGACGCTTCATCGGAAGTGAAGACTTTTGGTTTCATTTGTTCTGCCTCTGACTAGGCTGATATGGGGATATTGGCTCTTGCTTGCCAGTTCTTGCCTATGCGTAGGCAAATGACATTCTGAGGGTGAATCTGAAGTTTTGTTTTGCAGTAGGCTCACTGAGGATGATTTTTCTCTTTTTGGTGATCCACCGGGGAGTTGGTTGACTTTCCGGGGGTCAGATTTTGGTAGCCCTTTGGGGGAATGGAGTCTCGACTCCTTAATTGATGTGATGCTCTTATTCTGTTGGAGGAATGGAACTTTTGATTCCTTCTTTTTTTTTGTTGATTTTTCCTTTTTCTGAGTACACCTACTTAGGGAGAAAGGATTTTTATTTGATTTTGCCTTTTTCCGCGATTTACCTCTTTTTTATCGCGATTTGAATTTTGTCTTTTTCGGGATAATGCGTAAGCCTTTTTACTTTTTAGTCTCTTTTTATTACGCTGGCTTTTTCCTTCTTTTTGGGGGTCCACTAGGGATGAAATTTTCTTTCTTTAGTGATCCACCAGGGAATTAGTTGACTTCCTGGGGATCCGATTTTTTCTTCTCTAGGAATGGAGTCTTGGCTCCTTGATTGATGTTGATGTGAGCTATAATTGTGAAGCTCTTATTCCACTGGTGGATGGGAATTTCTGATTCCTTTTTGTAGAATTTTTTTGAGATCCACTTGAGGATTTTTATTCGACCCTATCTATCATGGCCTTTTCGGACATCCGCTGGGGATGCAAGGTTTTTTTTTTTTTTCTTTCTTTTCGTTGAGCCCTTGATGGTTTGGACTCTTTTGACTATTGATGATGATGATGGGCTCTTGAAGCCTTTATTCTCCATTGGGGAGTGTGGAGGAGACTTTGGGTGAGTGTGCTTGATGACTCATGTAGTGGTAATGCTGAGCCGTGAGGAGTGTTTTTGTGTTGCCTCTAGAGTAGGCAAGGATCCTCTTGGGGATAACTAAGCCTTTCCGTCGGCTTTTCTTTTATGATGTCTGATGATTGTGCCCTCTTTTATTGGGTGATGATTGGAGCTTTGACTTCTGGAAGCTTATTATGACAACTCGCTCTTCTTTCGCGAGGGAGCGATGTTTGGAGACTTATTACTTTTTTGTGCCTTCTTTTCTGGGTAGAAGGATGGTAGTTGGAGATCTTATTCTGCTGAGTCGCTTGATTGACGACTTGCTCTGTTTTCTTGAGGGCATTATTTGGAGACCCAGTCTCAGTGATTCTGTTTTCAATCACAAACATGGAGCTAGTCTCCTTATATGCATGAATGCTTTTCGTTTTTTGTTATTTGTCTGAAGTAATTTTTATTTCTTTCATTTTTGACATTGACAAAGTCGCTTTGTGCGATTACTTGTGTGTGGATGCCCTAAATGCAATTTATTCTTTTTGATTGATGCATCTGGGAAAGTGACTGGTATTCTCCTGCTGGAATTTTTATGATTATGATGAAGGGCCCCTCTCTTTTATTCATTTTTTGGTTTAGCCCTATCTTTTGCCTAGACCGCCCTTTTTGGGGTTTTCGGTCTAGCGGGCTGCCTTAATTTTTGCCTAGGATATCTTAGCGGGCTTTTTCCTTTTTTATGAATGCCCTATCTTTTGCCTAGACCGCCCTTTGCGGGTTTCCGATCTAGCAGGCTACCCTAACTTTTGCCTAAGAATCCCCTAGCAGGCATTATTCTTTTTATTGTCATTTTTTCTTTTTCTTCTCTTTTTTGAGAGATAGGAGCCTATCATATGCATGCAATGTTTGCGATATGCATCCTATAATACTATTTCAATTAAGTTTTCAAAAGGATTAACCAATGTGCTTTTACTTCTGATGAGCTTCTGACATTATGTGCTTTCGTCGACGGGATAGATTGTACTGATTTTGTCGTCTCGATTTTACCGTGACCGAAGAATGATTGTGTTGATTTCAGAGCGACTTGCCATGTCAGTGCGCCCCTCCCTTTCCTTGGGGATGTCGATCCTCCTATTGATTACTATCTCCATATTTCCCTACTAATTACTAGAATGTCGTAGTGGTAAGGGTCAAGAGAAAAGAAGAAAGAGGATATTTAATTCAAAGGCTTGTGTTTTAGAATTGTTTTATTTTGACAAAAAATGGTTTTTGTAAGCACGGCTAGCCAAGGTTGGTTAGAGTGTTTGGGCTAGTTTAAACAAATGTTTTGTTTATGGAGTGGTGTCTTGTTCTATGGCGCTTACTATGACTGATTGACTTCCCTAGTCTGCCCTTTGGGTTTTTAGCTTAGGATGTTGTGTTTTGTTTTGTCCTAACTTTTGTCTAGGTTTCTTTTTTCTTGCTTTGGAAACCTAGCGAACTCCCCTTTTTTTTGTGTAACCCTAATTTTTGCCTAGGCTACCCTTTATGGTTGTTCGGGTTTCCTAGCGGGTTTACCCTAACTTTTGCGTAGCCCCCTTTGGTGGGTTTCCTACCGGGCATCTTGCTCTCTCTTTTTGGCCTTTAGCTTCTATGGGCTTCTTTTGATTTTTGTTTTCTTTTTGCACAACATTGGCGAAACACGACTTTACTTATGACGAGGTAAAACTATATTTTGTGCTTCTAGTCAATCAGTGGTGATGGATTTGACTTTTATTTTGGTCAATGGCGCATTTTGATTACTTTGACGCACTTTTGAAAACGTTTGCTTAAACATGGTTATTAATGAGGTTTAGACATGAATAGCAAGAAGAGAAGCAGATAGTAAGAATGACATTCTTTGTAATTAATAGGGAAATGTGTGCCCTACAATGCTCGGGGGTCGGGCTAGCCCCGAGGAGTAATCTCTAATAGTCATTGGATTTACAAACCCTAAGAATCAGAAGGAAAACACCTAATGACTAAAGTCGCTTTTGACGCTCGAACCCCTCTATTTGGGGAAATCTGATTTGAGCTGCAGAGGGGAGACTTCCCTTTTCTCCATGTAGCTTGATCCTTTGTAGGGTCATGCCCTAGGCCAGGAATGTCTTTAAAATCTGGTGGCTCCCTTATTCCTTGAAAGTTTCTAATGAGCCCTTGGTTTGGGCGATATCCATATTTTCTCATCATGTGGGTCACCTTCATATTGTTGGGAAAGTCTTTTCATATTGGCAAAAGATATTTCAAAGGTCCTCTTCCGCCGCATCCATTCAAGGTAGGGCAGACGATTTGTTGATCTGAATGTCGTCTCTAGCTCGAACCATGACCAGCTTGTCGCCTACCGTGAGTTTGTCTCTTTGGCAGAGCGTTGAGAGAACTGCCTTAGCGTCGTGAATCCAAAGTCTACTCAGTTTCCTCTTTGGATTGGATTATGTTTTTCTTCGGCCTTTTTATTTTCTTTATTCTTGGGAGCATTGTCTTGTAGCTCCTTGGGGGAGTAGATTCTTCCATTTCTAATTCTGCCCCCGAATGCCAGCTATGCTGGAGATATCTTCATTGGTAAACGATGTTTGTGCGTATCTCCGTGGTACAACTTTTTTGATGTGGGAGGCATGAACAAACGTGATGACATCCTTGCCCCCTCTCCTTTATTTACTCAGATGACCAACGGTTGAGGCTTATTATCCTCCTTAGGCGGATCAACCGTTGGAAAAAACTTGATGACAAAATGTTTGCTCTTCATCTTATTCCGATTCATGGAGAGCACATCAATTAATCCTTTCTTTTTATTATCTTATTATTATTAAAGTGAGAATGAATGCAATTTATGAATGCAATAGACACTTGAAGAGATGATGAAAACAAACAATTTTATTTATTTCATCCAGACAGTGTACATTCCTCAATGCAATGTTTTGAAGTACATTTTTTTTTTAAAGTGGAGAAGCCTAAATGAACCCATAGGCAGGTTAGAATTTCTATTTCTTTTTGACTTCTCGTGCATGGCTTGCGAATGCCCTAATCCTCTTTTCATGGTATTGAGGAATGTCCACTTCTTCGATTGTCTATTATTAGATGCATGTTATGAGGATGAAGTTTGGTGAATGCATGTATGCAAGTGTTTGTTTTTTCCTAAACATTATCATGTTTTATTTTCTAACATGATGTATGATAGTGTTGTTTGGGATTTTGTGTTTTTTTTTTGTATGCGGATGAGGGCATAAAGAATACCAGTCGCTTTCTAGAATGCAAAAAGATTTTTATTGTTTAAAATAAATGATTTATGAGATGGATATTCCTTAAGACAATGGCTTAGGTATCCTCCTTAAAGCTTATGCTTTGTGGGGTATCATACCCACCTTGGTGTAATGGTTCCTTCCCCATCACAGACTTGACAAGTATAATGGGAATCACCATCACACCTTAGTACACTTGTTCCTTCCTTGTCGCGAAGGTCACAAATGTGCTCGGGGCCTCTTTCGCCATTGTCTTAGGGATATCTAGTGGTCCCTAGAATGAATGTATCTATGCATGCACCAGTACAAAAGGGCAGCAGATGTTCAAAGTGGCATAACTTTTGACTGGGATGTCCGATTTAGACGCACAATATATCAAATCGAAGAGAAAAGGGTGAAAAACAAGGTTGCAAACTGGTTTTTCCACTTATGACATGATGCAATATGAATGAGACGACTTTGTCGAAATTATTTTCTAAATGTTTTGATTTTGTTATTATTATTTTATTTATTTTGGATTTAGTTTTTATTATTTTATTTGTTTGTTTTATAGCCTTTTATCTCTTCTGTCGGAACTGCGTGGCTACTTAGCTTACAAAGAACCTGAAACCAGGCTAGCTAAAAGGCAGACTGTCCGAGATAAAATGTGGCTTTATGCGAAAGAATAATTATCGTCCCTTATCTCTTCTGTCGGAACTGCGTGGCTACTTAGCTTACAAAGAACCTGAAACCAGGCTAGCTAAAAGGCAGACTGTCCGAGATAAGGGTGTTTATTTGTAAAGAATATTTTTTGGTTTTTGTTTTGTTGTTTGTTTATGCTATGCAACATACAAATGCAACAATCAAATGCACACACAATTCAATCATCCCTAAACCCGCGAGATTTCGTTTTTATCACGAGGTAGGGTTTTCCTGCAGAAAAGTGCATTGGCCAGGGTTGGTTCTAACTATTCTCACCAGGCTAAGGCCCCCAAGGTGCCCCCATTATAGGGTCCCCACTCTCCAGTCGTCCGACCATGCTTAGCACTAAGGCCATAGTCAGTCTTATTGCCAAAAGAGGAAGGTTATCACCTTGAGTGGTGGTTTCTGATCACACTGGTGGGCTCAAGGCCCTCACTACAGCGAACCGTACCTGCCACCCACTCCCTATGGTTATCTCACTTGCCCCCGGGTATAGGGGGAACTGTTGTGTGCAAGGGATTGTGTGCAGTTTATATTTCAAGCAATTTGCGCAAGTATAAACAAACAACAATTTATTAAAGCCAAACATTAAAACATGTTATAAACACAAGTTAAGGGCAAAAGTGTTATTTTCTTGGTTTATTTATTATTTTAGCCGGCCTATCACTAAATGGGATCAACTCTCGAGGCTTCCCCAGTGAAGTCGCCATCTGTCGCCGTCGTCTTAAAAGACAAGGTCGGTCGGAGCGACGCGATGGTTTTTCGACCCTTTTGTTTTTCACGTTTTTTATAGGTGGTTACAATGCCTTTAGGCTGTCCGATAACCGGGCTAACCTAGGGGCGAGGTTTTCGAAAGGTGTCCTTGGGTTGTCCGATAACTGGGCTAACCCAAGGACTTGTTTATTTTGGGTTCTGTGGAGTCGCCACCGACGTTTTTACCGGAAACATCGGAAAAGGTTTTTAAAAGGCGTTGGTTTTCGAAAACCAACTTTGGTCATTAGAACCAGAGTTGGGTAAGGGAGTTAGTTACGTGGTAAAGGAAGTATTAGTTCCTTTACTACGCCCCTTTCGGGTTCCCTATGACAGGCCAGCTTTTTATGTTAATAAATAAACCGAAAAATACTCTTTTGCCCTTTTTATTGTGCGGAATTTAAAGTGATGACTACATGGCCCTAATCTATTGCATAATTAAAATTAAAGCGTTAAAAGTAGAGAGGGAGAAATTAAACCTCCGAAGCAAGCTTTGTTTATTTCTCTTTGAAAACAGGGTGCTTTTTGGCAGCCCTTCACTCTACAAGACGTCGGAAACTCTTCTAGACGCCGAAAAAAGCTCTGAAAGACACTCAGAAACTCCAGAAATGCGTCGGAGGGATTCTAGAGAGAAGTTTTTAGAGAGAAGGAAGAGCTAATGCTTGAGGTGTGTGGAAATGAGGGGGGGAGAGCCCCTATTTATAGGTTTTCATGTTGTTAGGTGGCGAGACCGGCGGTCTCGTCTGACAGGGTCGAGACCGCCGTCTCGTCCAACGAGACCGCCGTCTCGACCTGCCAAACGCGGCGAGACTGCCGTCTGGGGAAACGAGACCGCCGTCTCGCCCTTCGCAGGTGGCGAGACCGCCGTCTCGTCAAGCGAGACGGCGGTCTCGCCACTTGCATGAGGCGAGACGGCGGTCTGGGAAATCCTGACGGCGGTCTCGTCCCAACAAGGCGAGAAAACTTATTTTTTTGCACAGAAACTCCCTCCTATCCTATTATGGGGCCTAATAGTCTCTCCTAATGGCTTGTTAGGCTTTGTCCATCTTCAAATAGGAGGTCTCCTGGTCTTTTATTTGGAGGCCGGGCAAGATTTTGGGTCTACAATGCAATCAAACAAATCAACAACCAAATGCACAAACAATTCACTCATCCGCGAACAGAGTGACGTCATTTCATTACGAGGTAAGGGTATCCTGTAGAAAAGTGTGTTTTTCAAGGTAGTTCTAATTATCCTCACCAAGGTCAGGCCCCTAAGGTGCCCCCATTATAGGGTCCCCTCAATCTCTCAGTCTTCAAACCGGTCCGTGTCAACTTTCTTAGACCAAAAAAGGAGAGTTATCACCTTGAATAGTGGTTTCTAACAACGACCTGTAGGCAAATCGAGACCATTACTACGGTCGGTCGTACCTGCCACTCACTCCCTAAGTTCATCCCTCTTGTCCCCGGGTATAGGGGGACTGCTGTGTACAAAGGTTTGTGTACAGTTGTTATTTCAAACAATTGCAGAAAGTAAACATACAACAGTTATTAAAGCCATAGAATAAAGCAAGGAAGGGTAAAAGTATAATTTCAAGTTTTTATTTATTAAACTAGTCCATCACTAAATGGGATCAACTCTCTAGCTTCCCCAGCAGAGTCACCATCTGTTGTCGCCGTCAAAAGAGGCGGTCGAAGCGATGCGATGGTTTGTATGACTCGCGTTTTTTTTATAAGATGGTCAACATTCTTAAGATGCCCGATAACCAGACCATTCTTAAGAATTAGGTTTTCGAAAAAGGTTCTATGAAGTCGCCACCGATGTTTTTACCATAAACATCGGAAAAGGAAGAAAATATGGCGTTGGTTTTAAAAAAACCAACTTTGGCCGTTACATCCAGAGTTGGGTAAGGGAATTAATTACGTGTGGGGAAGGTGTTAGCACCCCACAATGCTCCTTTCGGGTTCCCTATGATGGACTAATTCATAAATAAAGACTGAAAGAAACTATGCTATTACCCTATTATTTTATCTATTTACAGAATTTAAATGTCTACATGGCCCTAATATCTAAAGCATACAAGGAAAGCAATAAAAGAAAGCAGTAAAAGAGAGAGAATAAGGAAAGGAACCTCCGAAGCGAGCTTTATATTAACTCTTCAAAACTTGAGGACGCTTTTTGGCAATCCCCTCACTCTACAAGCACGCTCCTCACCCGCAACAAAGAAAAAGATCACTCTACCGAGCGCCGGAAGTCTCAAGAGGAGACCTCTTTAACCTATTTCTATCTTAAATAAAATCGGAAAGCTCACTCGAACTCTGGATTAATGCTTAGAGTCACTCTCAAGTGTCAAAAGACTTCCAAGAGAGTAGTAGGAGTGCAAGATGTGTGTAAGCTATGTGAAATAAGGGGGGGAGGCTCCTATTTATAGGAATTTGCACCAGGCAGGCCGGGACGGCCGTCTGGGCTTCTGACAGGTGAAATTAAAATCCTAATATATGTTTTAAGCTGCAATCAATTTCAAATTAAAACAAATTTCATAACCCGTGTGTGAATGACTCTGTAATTCTTATTGAAATGTGAATGACCCGTAATTGATTTTAATTGAAAAGGAAAATTACGTGATTGGGTTAAAGGTGAATCATGTATGAAATTGATTACTGCATGTTATAATTATGATGGAAGAAAGGTAAACTTTTAGATCAAGTGCTATCAGCATGCAACATGCAACACAAGTTTTTTTTTCGGATTTATTACACCAATGTGTTAGAAATGTAGGCTGAGATCAAGAGGGGGGGTGAATTGATCTTTGAAAGTTTTTTGCAATTAACAAATTATCTATTTCAAAGATTAAGAAATATGATCAATTCTTAAATTACACAGCAAGCAATCAAAAATAAATGCAGTCACAAAATTAAAGAAGAGAAAGGTTTAGAAAGATATCACCAAGGTTTATACTGGTTCACCCAATCCCAGGGCTATGTCCAGTCTCCAACCAAATTCCAGCTGAGTTCCACTAGATTGAATGTTTTACAGATTACAACCTTAATATCACACTCAATCTACCACAAGAACCACAATTCCAGTTCCTACACCTAAACCTTACACCAAGAACCAAATTCCAGTTCCTGACCAACCCTGCAGCCAAATTCCAACTACAGAAACCAGTGCCCACAATTCCAGGCACCCATAATACAGTAAAAGAAAGTAAAGAAACAAGTAGAAGAAACTAAGAACGCTCAAACCAGTTTTATGCAGTTCTGCAGTATGTGTTTCTTCTCCAAAAGAATGCAATTTTGCCTCAAGAAAGAACTTAAATGAACTTCACAAAAACTAGCGTAATTCTTTCTTGAAAGTATCACTTATGATTGCTTGATTGATTGCTAAAAGATGTGTTTCAAAAAAGTTAAACAACTCTGTTTATATAGAAGATTTTCAAAACTGCTGGTTTAATTAATCTATTAAAATAATCTTTTAATCTGTTAAAGTCTTGTTTTAATCTATTAAAACTTCTTTTAATCTATTAAAACGTTCTTGATTATTTTCCAAATTTGTTTTAACTGATATGACAACGTTTATATCAATTAAAACTCTTTGTAAAAAATCTTCTAATTTGTTTTAATCGATTGTTTCGTCTTTCAATCGATTAAAATACTGCAAAATATTCTTATAAACTTTTCCAAGTGATTTTAACTGATAAAAATCTATTTTAATCGATTAAAACGCATAGCAGAAATTTTCTTAAGTTGTTTTAATCGATTGAAACACAGTTTAATCGATTGAAAATATTCTGATCGATCACAAACACACTCTGATCGATCATATGTTGGTTCTGATCGATCATAAACTCATTCTGATCGGTCACTTGCTACTCCAAGTGGTTTTAATCGATTGAAACGAAGTTGTATCGATTAAAATACTGCCAGAACACTTCCCTGATCATTTTAAGTGATTTTAATCGGTTATTTCGAAACTATATTAGTTAAAATACTGACAGAAGGTTTTCAAAACTTCATTTAATGAAAACAATCAATTATTTCGAAAACATATCAGTTAAAAAAACCTGTTACAAAAGTGTTAAGAACATTTTAGTTGATAAAGCTTGTAAGTTATTAGTTAAAATAGTTGATTAAAAACCTTTTAACAAAATACTTTGTTTTTAACCATTAAAACTTTTTTAGAGGCATTTTGAAAAATATTTTAAATGAAGAAACCTCATGTAGCAGAAAGATAAAAATGATTATACCTAAGCAAAAGATGCAGACTCACTAATCCCTCTACTCTTTTATCTAAGTGACCTTTGACTGCCACAAAGTAGCCTTTGACTTCATTTTTGTCTTCATCAAATCAGTAAGATCTTTGCCAAAGTAATTCAATAAGATCTTCATCACTTTCAGTCTCCCCCTATTTGATGAAGATAAACACCTCTTTGACACTTCTTTGAATAACTCTGCAGAAGAAGTCACTTGAAAATATAGATTAGTGAATAATCAAAAATTTAATCATTTACACATTTCTCCCCCTATATTGCTGCTCCCCCTAAATAAATAATTATTTCTCCCCCTAAATTGATCAAAAGTAAAGCAATTATTTCTCCCCCTTTTGGCTTCATCAAAAATAGGGAACAGAGGAATACAAAAAAATATGAATGGTATGTATCAAAAGCTTTAGATTTTGAAAAAATTTGGACAAAATACCTTACTCATGTAAAGACCAATCAAAGTTGATTCAAACTTATCTTCATTAACACGTTTGTAATGAATACAATTAACACATGTAAAGATAAGGGAACCACGCTTTAGTAGCATGTTACAAGAACAACCATTAACTAAAGCCTTTAATTCTTCTTTCCAGAGTAAAAATCGATTAAAAACAGGACAGAATCGATTAAAAAGTTCTTGTTATTAGTAGCATGATACCATAATATCAACTCCATTGATTAAGTTTTAACCAATAAAACCATCAAAATCAGAACAATATCTTATTTAGTTGTTTTAACTGATGTAAACTAGTTTTAGTTTATACTAATACATTACATATAGATTTTAATCGATTTATACGCTAATTAATCGATTATTTTGTTGTGAATTTCCTATGTAATTGTTTCTTTTAATCGATTTAATCGATTAAATCTATTTTGTATCAGCTAAAATTATCAAGGATCTTTGTTAAATTCTATCTAGGCTTTCTTGTTTCAACTTAAAACCTATAATATATTTAGCAAAGAAAAAAAATTATTCCTTGTTTACAACCAGTTAATATTACAGACCAGAAATAGAAATTAGCATTAAAAGAAATAAGACATAAAAAAAAGATAAGAATGGACCCTTTTTATCCACAAATTCAATCATCCCAGTTCCCTTGGTTGAGCTGCATATCTTCCAGTTTGGTGTAGATATCAGCAATCTGGTTTCCAAGGGTTGTGAACTGATTATTGGACTGCTGAAAATGTTGATATGTCATCTGCATATGCTTTCTCTGGTTTTCCTGCATTGTGGCCATTTGAGAAAGCATGGACCTTTCAAATTGAGACAGAGGAGTCCCATGGTCAGGCTGCTCCATGTAAGGAATGATCTCCATGTTCTCATATGAAGCTTGACCACTGGTGGATTCAGAAACCTCTGCAGCAGCTGGAGAGGAAGGAATTTCACCTTGCTCACCTTCTTCTTTATCTTCTTCCTCATCCTCAGACATTCCAGCATCAACTTTAGAGATCCACTCATCATCAATTTTAATGAACCCCATTTTCCGTAAGGTTGAGTCATCAATCTCATTAGATGCTTTCGGAGTTTCCACATACTCACCTTCTAAATCTACTGCAAAATGTCTAAAAAATTTGTTAATTAACAAGGCATAAGGTAATTTATAATCAGCAAGCCTCTTGGCTTTTACCATGTGATCTTTAATAACATAGACCCAGTTAACACGAATCCTATTTTCAATACAATACATGAGAGCTAAATCACCCTCATTGAGTATAGCATGATTACTCCCCCTTGGAGTAAGCATCCATGCAATAATGAAGGCAAGAATTCTTGATTCAAGCCTCATCTTCCCAGCATTGAAAATTCTCACCGAATCATCTTGGTCTTTGAGACAGGTACGAAAAAATTGAATTTTGTTAAACTCTGGCAATTCAACAATATTACCTTTAGAGACTTTTACACCAACATCCTTGAGGCTAGCAACTTCATCCCAAATATCAGGAGTAATGACCATATTAACTCCTTTTACCTGAGACCTTAAAGTGGAACCACTGACAGTGAGATTTGCATAAAAAACTATTACCAAATCTGGTTGAATGTTGCCAGTATATTCCAAAAAATTCTTCAATTTTTGATTCTTCAGTTTCCTTCTTAACGAAGTGAATCCTTCTTCATCTAGCCAAGCAAACCTTATGAATTTGGGAATTACAAGTTGCTTTTAACTAAAATTAGTGATGAAATTATTCATCTTATCTATATCACCACTGAACCAATTTTCAAGATGTCCTCCTTGATTTCCAGCAGAGGAAGACTCTCCCTTTTGTTTCTTCCTTGATCTTGATCTTTTGAACATGATTGCAGCGGAGATTCGAGAGGAGATTTTGAAAATATGAAAACAGAAGAAAGATGATAAGTTGAGAAATGTGAGTTCAAGAAAGAAGAGAGAAGAAATTTGAACCAGAAACTGATGAATGAGAATAATGGACTTCAAGTGAGCAGAATGAAGAGTCACGGATGTCAAATTTTGTGAATTGTAGTCCAATTTGACAGAACCTGCAAAAAACAGCTTTAATTTCACATGTCCCCTTGACTGAAGGCAGAGGCGCAGATTTCTGGACAGTGGGTACATCAGCTATTTTGTTCTTTGATAAATTTTTGACTTGGTCAACAGATGTAATAAATGTATTATGCAGATTTTGATTGACAAAAAAACTTGGATTTTTTACTCTGATTTGCTAACTAATTTTCAATTGGATGTTGTAAAAATGATTTTTAGGAACAGAATAATCGATTAATCAACAAATTAACCTATTAATTTGATCTTTTAATACTAGGTTTGAAAATGCTACAGTGAAATAATCGATTAGTCCATAAAAGAATTCGATTAATCTTGTACTGGATGAAATTAATAAAATGATAACAGAATTTTAATCGATTAAAACAAAAAAGAATCGATTAAATTTGACCTTTTAGTGGTTTTAGCTGATATAAATCCCTTTTAATCGATTAAAACAACTAAACTGAAAATCTCGAGAACATTTTAATCGATTAATTCGTATTTCAATCGATTAAAGCTGTACGGACAACTTTTACTGGTATTCTCGTAAGTGATTTTAACCAATTAAAACTGTTTTATATCAATTAAAACATTCAGTTTATGAAACCAGAACCGATTTTGCTGTTTTGAACACCAAGGGACTTCCAAATTTTGTTCCTGCAAAACAGATTTAGCATATTTCTGGTACCCTTTTTATAATAACTGGGTCCAATCAGGTTATTTGAAATGAATTTTTGGGAATCCACTTCATTCTACCTCTAGGAATAGCATACTTCTTAATTCTACAATATTTCACTGAATGACCTCTTTTCATGCAGTAAAAACATTTAATCACTGATGATGAGTATGATTTCTTGTTTACATTTGTTTTTCTGAATTTCATCCTAGATTTAAATCCTATGCCAGATTTGTCAAAAATCAGTTTTTGTGACCCAAGAAGAACATCAAGATTAGCTTGACCTTGTGTAAACTTTGAAACAGTTTGTGATAAAAAAATCAATCTTCTTTTGTAATTCTGAACAATTATTACATGGTTTATTACATATACAATCAGAATTATCATGAATTAATTTTAAAAAGTCAAGATCAGTTTCATCTTCAAGAATTTTCTTTTCAAGAGAGTCTACTTTATTTACTAGCCAATTATTCATGCCTTTTAGCCTATCATTTTCTTTTTGCAGTTTCTTAGCTTCTTCATGCATTTCATTAAATGCTTCTTGTAATGAATTATAATTCACCAAATTTGAAGAAGAGTTAGAACTTACACTGTTGGTTTGATGATTTTGATTTGCCATTAAACACAAGTTAGCTTCTTCATTATCAGAATCTTCTGTTGATGAAGTATCATTATCATCCCATGCAACATATGCTCTTCTTTTGACTTTTTCCTCTTTCTTGTCATTGTATTTGTTCTTTTCTGGGAACTCCATTCTTAGATGACCATGCTTACCATAGCCATAACATTTATAGTTAAAAGAATCAGATTTTTTCTCATACCTTTTGTGTTTTTCTTTATCTTGAATCTTTTTCTTGAGAAATTTGTTGAACTTCCTGACAAGCAGACCAAGATTTTCACTTTCCTCCTCTGATTCTTGACTTCTTTCTTCAACCTTGAGTGCTATACTTCTGCCTTTCTTCTCAGAGACTTCTTGCTCATTGAATCTGTTAATTTCCATTTCATGTTCTCTGAGTTTGCCAAACAAAGAAGTTGTTGTCATGATGGATAAGTCTTTGGATTCTGAGATTGCTGTGACCTTGGGCTGCCATGACCTGTCAAGACATTTCAGAACTTTAATATTTAATTCTTCTTTATCAAAAGTTTTATCTAAGCCCATTAGATGGTTGATGATATGAGTGAAGCGCTTCTGCACATCTGCAATACTTTCACCAATTTGCATTTTGAACAGCTCATATTCTCTTATGAGAGTACGTTTTTTGGCTCTCTTTACATCAGTTGTTCCCTCATGAGTAACCTTAAGAACTTCCCACATTTCCTTGGCAGATTTGCATTGGGAGACCCTGAAAAACTCATCCATATTTAGTGCAGAAGTTGTTAGAATCGCGCAGCGGAATGATCGCGTGGTCGGACAAAAACCAAGAGGGGGGTGAATTGGTTTCTTAATAAAAATTAGGATTTCAAAAATTTTCCCCAAATTTTACCGATTAAAATCTGTGTAAATGTAAATAGAGAAGAGATAGAAATCTTACACAGGAGATTTATACTGGTTCGGATCAAAAGACCCTATGTCCAGTTGCTAATCACTCAACAGAGGATTAACGTTGTCACTATAAACAAGTTATTACAAACATATTACAATTGAAAAGATAAAGATACGAAAACACCTCTCTTGAAATCCACAAGAGATGATGAACAGCTTTCCCTAGAGACGGTACAGCACACAATCCACTAAGAACTCCACTTAGTGATTCTTATCACTTCTAGCCCACACCAGGTTCCAAAAGCCCCTTTTCCTTGCAACAAACAGTTCTCTAGCACTCACAGCACTTAACTTTTGTATGGAAAAGGTTGTTCTCCTTTTCTGAGTGCCAAAGAAGAGTTTAAGTAGAGAAATTACGGTTTAGGATTTGGGGATTTCGAAACTAGGGTTCTTGGTAATTGGGTTTTCGAAAATAGGGTTAATTTGAAGTTTAAAAACAAAAACAGACTGAAATAATCGATTAAAAGAAGTATTAATCGATTAAAACAGAGCCAAATATCAACAGGACCCAAACCTCTCTGTTTTAATCGATTAAAAGGTGGTTTAATCGATTAAACCGCGTAATAATCGATTAAAAGTTGGTTTAATCGATTAAAGGACGTAATAATCAATTATTTTGAAGTTTAATCGATTAAAGCAGTGAGTTTATACAGAAAATGGTTTTCTCACTGTTTTAATCGATTATTTCCCTATATAATCGATTAAAGCCGAGCCTGGATGATATATTTGGGCTTTTTGAAGCATCTAAGGTGCAGACTATGTACCGACTATCTTAAACTCTAATATTACAGACTCAATCTAATTAAAACAGAGTTATTACAATACAAAACAAGTCTTCAACACACTAAGTCTTTGAGTTCTTGGATCATCATCAAAATCAACAATCTTCATGTTCATCAAGTGCAACATCAAGTCCTTGAATGTTCAACAATCTCCCCCTTTTTGATGATGATCAAAATTATATTTTAAAGCCCTTGTAATAACCTGTTTTATCTGTCATACTAACAAACACATCAAACATACCAGATAATATTTAAATGTAATTCATAAGAGGCTTTAAATTTTTCTCCCCCTATTTTGATTATAATCAGAAAGCGCTCTGCAATAACAATCATAAGAGCTCCCCCTCAAAATATGCATAAGTTGGAGATAACTCCCCCTCAATCAAAGCATTTAAAGAAACAAATTTCATTTCATAAAGAAACGTCATTACAGACAAAGAGATATATAACATTACAATCATGTAAAAGCTGTTTATTTAAGCAAAATTTAGGCAATGTCTAATATTCCTAAGTCTCTTCTAAGATCATAGAATCTATCCTTGGGTAGAGGCTTAGTAAAAATATCTGCTAATTGGTGTTTGGTATCTACATACTCTATTTTACAGTTTCCTTTGCTGATATGATCTCTTAAAAAGTGATGTCTTATTTCTATATGTTTAGTCCTAGAGTGCATTACTGGATTCTTAGTTAGATTTATTGCACTCGTATTATCACACATCAAAGGTATGTCATTTAAAAAGATACTATAATCTTCTAACTGTTGTTTCATCCACAGAATTTGAGCACAACAACTACCAGCTGCAATATATTCAGCTTCAGTGGTAGATAAAATAACACATGCCTGTTTCTTAGAATGCCAAGATATTAAGGATGAACCTAACAAATGACATGTCCCACTAGTACTTTTCCTATCAATTTTACATCCACCATAATCAGCATCAGAATATCCTATTAAACTCATACAAACATCAGACGGATACCACAAACCAAAACCAGTAGTTCCTTTTAAGTATTTTAAAATATGTTTCACTGCAATTAGATGAGATTCTTTAGGACAAGCTTGAAATCTAGCACACACACAGATAGAATGCATAATATCAGGTCTACTTGCAGTTAAGTATAACAGTGATCCTATCATACCTCTATACATAGTTTGATTAACTTCCAAACCTGATTCATCCTTGTCTAGATAGCATGAAGTTCCCATGGGTGTGTTAGCTTCCTTTGAGGTGTCCATACCAAACTTTTTGAGGATCTCTTTGCAGTATTTGGTTTGAGAGATGAAAATGCCATCTTTAAGTTGCTTGATTTGTAGTCCAAGAAAGAATGTCAATTCTCCCATCATAGACATTTCAAACTCTCCCTGCATTATCTTAGCAAATTCTACACATAACGAATTATCAGTTGATCCAAAAATGATATCATCAACATATACCTGGACCAATAAGATATGTTCTTTAACTTTCTTAATGAATAGTGTAGAATCAATTTTTCCTCTTGAAAAATCATTTGCAGTTAGGAAACTACTTAATCTTTCATACCAACATCTAGGAGCTTGTTTCAACCCATATAATGCTTTCTTTAATTTGAAAATATGATTAGGATAATTAAAATCCTCAAATCCAGGGGGTTGCTCTACATACACTTCTTCTTTAATAAAACCATTTAAAAATGCACTCTTTACATCCATTTGATATAATTTAAATTTCATCATAGATGCATAAACAAGAAGTAGGCGTATAGCCTCTAACCTGGCAACAGGAGCATAAGTTTCATCATAATCTATACCTTCCTCCTGACAATAGCCTTTCGCAACAAGTCTGGCTTTATTCTTTGTTATGTTTCCATCTTCATCAAGCTTATTTCTGAATACCCATTTAGTTCCAATAACTTGATGTGACTCTTCTCTTGGGATTAATTCCCGAGACTTGATTCCTTTCAAATTGGTTAAGTTCTTCTTGCATGGCTATGCACCATTGATCATCTTTAAGTGCTTCCTCAATGTTTTTAGGTTCAATCTGTGACACAAAAGCAACAGACATACAGAAATTTGTCATATTTCTAGTTCTTACCCCTTTTGAGATGTCACCTATGATGTTGTCCATTGAGAGTCCTCTAGGTGATTGCCATTCTTTTGCTAATTGAGGAGTTTGAGAAGGCACATTATTTTCCAAGTATAATTCATCAAGGGCCTCTCTTATGTATTCATCATCACCTGCAAGTTCTTTATTTGACTCAAGAGGATTTCCCCCAAGGTCTACAATCTCATCAAAGGTAACATGTATAGATTCTTCTATATTTAAAGTTCTCCTATTAAACACTCTATATGCCTTGCTATTTAATGAATATCCTAGAAAAATGCCCTCATCGGCTTTTGAATCAAATTTTCCTAGATTGTCCTTTCCATTATTTAGCACAAAACATTTACATCCAAAAATCTTTAAATGAGAAACATTAGGTTTTCTACCATTAAACAATTCATATGGAGTAGATTTAATAATTGATCTAATGAGCATTCTATTTAAAACATAACATGCAGTACTAACCGCATCAGCCCAAAAATATTTAGGAACATTAGATTCATTTAACATAGTTCTAGCAAGTTCCTCTAATGACCTATTTTTCCTTTCAACTACACCATTTTGTTGGGGAGTCCTAGGAGCAGAAAAATTATGTAATATTCCATTTTCTTCACAATAATTCTCAAACTTTTCATTTTGAAACTCACCACCATGGTCACTTCTTAAAACTTTAATTCTTAGGTCTTTCTCATTTTGAATTTGTTTAGCAAACTTTCTAAAGACCTTAAAAGCTTCACTTTTCATAGTTAGGAAAAATGTCCAAGTATATCTAGAGTAATCATTAACAATTACAAGTCCATAATAATTTCCACCAAAGCTTTTTATCCTAGAAGGTCCAAATAAGTCTAAATGTAATAATTCTAGGGGTTTTGAAGTGGAAATAACATTCTTTGATTTAAATGATGATTTTACTTGTTTACCCTTTTGGCATGCATCACACAATCTATCTTTTTCAAATTTTAACTTAGGTAATCCAATAACTAAGTCTTTTGAGATCAATTTGTTCAAATGATGCATATTTATATGAGCCGCTCTCTTATGCCATAACCAAGGGTTCTCTTCCTTAGCAACTAAACATGTTATACTTGACTCATGCAAACAATCCAAATCAATCAAATATATGTTGTTATGCCTAATGCCTTTCAATTGTACATTTTCCGAATCTATTAAATGTATGGTGCAAAATTTACTTTCAAAAATTACCTTGAAGCCTTTGTCACATAATTGGCTTATGCTAAGGAGATTATGCTTAAGTCCATCAACAAGTAGCACATCCTTGATCTCCAAAGTGTTTGCACTACCTATGTTTCCAATTCCAAGGATCTTCCCTTTGTTGTTGTCCCCATAAGTTACATATCCTTGTTCCTTAGCCTTGAAACTTACAAATTTAGATTTATCTCCGGTCATATGTTTTGAGCATCTGCTATCAAGATACCACATAGACTTCTTTGATTTGGAAGTTTCCTACAAAACAAGAAAATAGTAACCTTAGGTCCCCACAAGTTTTGGGTCCTTGGGGTTAGAGACATAACAAACTATTTAACTTAGTGATTGATTGCTTAAGGATGTGTGAAAACTTATATTCAATGTGTGTTTAAAAGTTCAAGCCAAACTGTTTTTATAGAAGACTTTCAAAACTGCTGGTTTAATTAATTTGTTAAAAGTTTCTTTTAATCTGTTAAAAGTGCAGTTTTAATCTGTTAAAACTTCTTTTAATCCATTAATACGTTCTTGATTCTTTAACAGATTTGTTTTAACTGATATGACAATGTTTATATCAATTAAAACACTTTATAAAAAATCTTCTAAGTTGATTTAATCGATTGTTTCGCGATTCAAATCGATTCAAATACTGCAAAACTTTCTTATAATACTTTTCAAGTTATTTTAACTGATAAAAATAAGTTTTAATCGATTAAAACGCTGTGTAGAAAATTTCTAAGTTGTTTTAATCGATTGAAACGAGATTTAATCGATTAAAAGAGTTCTGATCGGTCATAACTAAATTCTGATCGATCATAACTGATTCTGATCGGTCATAATTGCATTCTGATCGATCATCCTGACCCTTTAAGTGATTTTAATCGATTGAAACGTGTTTTAATCGATTGAAAAAATTCTAATCGCTCATAATTTAAATCTGATCGATCACATTTGATTCTGATCGGTCATATTTGTATTCTGATCGATCATAATGAGTTCTAAATGGTTTTAATCGATTAAAAACAAGTTGTATCGATTAAAATACTATAAAAACACTTCTTTGAACATTCTAAGTGATTTTAATCGGTTCTTTCAAAACTATATTAGTTAAAAACATGTTTAAGAAAGCTTTTGTAAAAATACTTTGTTTTTAGTTGTTTAAAACGATTTTAGGGGCATTTCGCAAAATCTTTAAGTGAAGAACCTTCATGCAGCAGAAAAGATAAAATGATTTTACCTAAGCATTCTGTTTAAAACATACTAAATGATCCATTTTCTTTGAATAAATACAAGATACAAATAGTTCATTTAACTATAGGAACCCAAATATATTTTCCTTTAGGAACACCAAAATGTTTAATTTTACATCTATTTGACGTGTGACCTTGTTTCATGCAATAAAAACATGCTTTAGATGTAGCATTTGAAAATGATGCATTTCTAATCATAGATGCTCTAGTTCCTTTTTCTACCCATACTCTTTTATTTTTCCTTTTAGGCTTTTTCAAAGGAACTTGATGATTTACATTATTTTGAGCAAACACCATTTCATGCTTCTTAAGATCATTTATTTCCTTTTCGGCTTTGTCTAATAAATGATTAAGAATATCTATGTCATATTCATGCTCTTTACAATTTGCACATGCTAGGTCCTTATCATTATCCTCATCTAAACATACAATTTTCGTTTCTAAAGACTCCTTTTCTTCTAAACATGTGATTTTCATTTTTAAAGAGTCAATTTCCTTTTCGGATCTACTTAAATTCTTCTTTACAGCTTTATATTCATCTTTCAAGTTCTTAAAGGCACTAAACAATTCATTATATGCATTTTGTAATTCATCAAAATCATTTTCATCATCACTTGAAGATGTGTCGGAATCACTTACCTCAAAGTCGGAAGAAATGATGTCATTTGCCAACAAGCAAATGTTAGCTTCTATTTCTGAGTCACTTGATTCCGAAATCGAGTCACTATCATCGGTTCCTTCATAAGTTACTCTTAGTTTATCCCACATTTCTTGAGCACTCGTACAAACTGATATCCTGTAAAACTCGTCAAGGGTTAAAGCAGATGAAATTATATTTCTAGCCCTAACGTCAAATTGGGCTTTTCTATTTTCTTCTGCAGTCCATCTAGAAAAAGGTTTAAGAACATCAACACCGTTCTCAGTAGTTTTAGGAACAAATGGACCGTTTAAAATAGCGTCCCAAACGCCTCTATCAACAGACTCTAAAAATATTTGCATACGTACCTTCCAGAAAGGATAATTTTGACCCGCAAAAAGTGGGGGTCTGTTGATAGACGCACCTTCGGAAAAAGTTTGATTTTGTCCGGCCATTTTCGAAAATTTGAATGACTATCAAAGCAAGCTCTGATACCACTTGTTAGAATCGCGCAGCGGAATGATCGCGTGGTCGGACAAAAACCAAGAGGGGGGTGAATTGGTTTCTTAATAAAAATTAGGTTTTCAAAATTTTTCCCCAAATTTTACCGATTAAAATCTGTGTAAATGTAAATAGAGAAGAGATAGAAATCTTACACAGGAGATTTATACTGGTTTGGATCAAAAGACCCTACGTCCAGTTGCTAATCACTCAACAGAGGATTAACGCTGTCACTATAAACAAGTTATTACAAACAGATTACAATTGAAAAGATAAAGATACGAAAACACCTCTCTTGAAATCCACAAGAGATGATGAACAGCTTTCCCTAGAGACGGCATAGCACACAATCCACTAAGAACTCCACTTAGTGATTCTTATCGCTTCTAGCCCACACCAGGTTCCAAAAGCCCCTTTTCCTTGCAACAAACAGTTCTCTGGCACTCACAACACTTAACTTTTGTATGGAAAAGGTTGTTCTCCTTTTCTGAGTGCCAAAGAAGAGTTTAAGTAGAGAAATTAGGGTTTAGGAATTGGGGATTTCGAAACTAGGGTTCTTGGTAATTGGGTTTTCGAAAATAGGGTTAATTTGAAGTTTAAAAACAAAAACAGACTGAAATAATCGATTAAAAGAAGTATTAATCGATTAAAACAGAGCCAAATATCAACAGGACCCAAACCTCTCTGTTTTAATCGATTAAAAGGTGGTTTAATCGATTAAACCGCGTAATAATCGATTAAAAGTTGGTTTAATCGATTAAAGGACGTAATAATCAATTATTTTGAAGTTTAATCGATTAAAGCAGTGAGTTTATACAGAAAATGGTTTTCTCACTGTTTTAATCTATTATTTCCCTATATAATCGATTAAAGCCAAGCCTGGATGATATATTTGGGCTTTTTGAAGCATCTAAGGTGCAGACTATGTACCGGCTATCTTAAACTCTAATATTACAGACTCAATCTAATTAAACAGAGTTATTACAATACAAAACAAGTCTTCAACACACTAAGTCTTTGAGTTCTTGGATCATCATCAAAATCAACAATCTTCATGTTCATCAAGTGCAACATCAAGTCCTTGAATGTTCAACAGAAGTAATTATATTTTTAGCAGTACAATCACTTTGAACTTTTTTCTTTTCTTCATCATTTAAATTGGACCATTCTTTTTCTGTAATTAATGGACCATTAGCAATTACATCCCAAACATTCCTATCAATAGACTCAATAAAGATCTTCATCCTAATCTTCCAAAATGGATAATCTGTTCCACAAAACAGTGGAGGTCTATTAATAGAAGCTCCCTCAGAAAAAGTTTATTTGTTTTCAGCCATTAAAAATTTGGACCGAAAGCCTTGAGTATTTTTCAAGACCCTTTCTCTTGATACCAATTGTTAGAAATGTAGGTTGAGATCAAGAGGGGGGGGTGAATTGATCTTTGAAAGTTTTTCGCAATTAATAGATTATCTATTTCAAAGATTAAGAAATCTGATCAATTCTTGAATTACACAGCAAGCAATCAAAAATAAATGCAGTCACAGAATTAAAGAAGAGAAAGGTTTAGAAAGATATCACCAAGGTTTATACTGGTTCACCCAATCTCAGGGCTACGTCCAGTCTCCAGCCAAATTCCAGCTGGGTTCCACTAGATTGAATGTTTTACAGATTACAACCTTAATCTCACACTCAATCTACCACAAGAACCACAATTCCAGTTCCTGCACCTAAACCTTACACCAAGAACCAAATTCCAGTTCTTGACCAACCCTGCAGCCAAATTCCAGCTACAGAAACCAGTGCCCATAATTCCAGGCACCCACAATATAGTAAAAGAAAGTAAAGAAACAAGTAGAAGAAACTAAGAACGCTCAAACCAGTTTTATGCAGTTCTGCAGTATGTGTTTCTTCTCCAAAAGAATGCAATTTTGCCTCAAGAAAGAACTTCAATGAACTTCACAAAAACTAGTGTAATTCTTTCTTGAAAGTAGCACTTATGATTGCTTGATTGATTGCTAAAAGATGTGTTTCAAAAAAGTTAAACAACTCTGTTTATATAGAAGATTTTCAAAACTGCTGGTTTAATTAATCTGTTAAAATAATCTTTTAATATGTTAAAAGTCTTGTTTTAATCTGTTAAAACTTCTTTTAATCTATTAAAACGTTCTTGATTATTTTCCAGATTTGTTTTAACTGATAAGACAACGTTTATATCAATTAAAACTCTTTGTAAAAAATCTTCTAATTTGTTTTAATCGATTGTTTTGTCTTTCAATCGATTAAAATACTGCAAAATATTCTTATAAACTTTTCCAAGTGATTTTAACTGATAAAAATATGTTTTAATCGATTAAAACGCTTAGCAGAAATTTTCTTAAGTTGTTTTAATCGATTGAAACACAGTTTAATCGATTGAAAATATTGTGATCGATCACAAACACACTCTGATCGATCATATGCTGGTTCTGATCGATCATAAACCCATTCTGATCGGTCACCTGCTACTCCAAGTGGTTTTAATCAATTGAAATGAAGTTGTATCGATTAAAATACTGCCAGAACACTTCCCTGATCATTTTAAGTGATTTTAATCGGTTATTTCGAAACTATATCAGTTAAAATACTGACAGAAGGTTTTCAAAACTTCCTTTAATGAAAACAATCGATTATTTCGAAAACATATCAGTTAAAAAAAAAACTTGTTACAAAAGTGTTAAGAACATTTTAGTTGATAAAGCTTGTAAGCTATTAGTTAAAATAGTTGATTAAAAACCTTTTAACAAAATACTTTGTTTTTAACCGTTAAAACATTTTTAGAGGCATTTTGCAAAATCTTTTAAATGAAGAAACCTCATACAGCAGAAAGATAAAAATGATTATACCTAAGCAAAAGACGTAGACTCACTAATCCCTCTACTCTTTTATCTAAGTGACCTTTGACTGCCACAAAGTAGCCTTTGACTTCATTTTTGTCTTCATCAAATCAATAAGATCTTTGCCAAAGTAATTCAATAAGATCTTCATCACTTTCACAATGCAACTGGGAAAATGAATTATGCATGAGTATTAGATATTGTGAGAGATTTTTTGTAGTGAACAATTATTTTGTATATGTGTAGGATATTATTTTGTCTACATATTATTTTGTACATACGTGTAGGATATTATTTTGTCCACATATTATTTTGTAGAATATTATTTTGTTGACATATTATTTTGTACATACGTATAAGAAAGGGTTTGAGACTGTATGAAACCAATGGATCTAACCCCACTTTACCTTCAAGAAAAAGGGAAATTGCTTTGTCTGTGGAAATTCAGGTCATCATGCACCTCAGTGTAGATGTAGAATAAGCAGTACAAGAAAATCGCATATTTTCGATGGATTTTTACCGACGAATTTGTAGCCGTCGAAAAATGAGTCATTACCGACGAATATAAAGCATTTGTGGAATTTGGTCTTACCGATGGATATATCCGTCGGTAAAATAATAATTAGTTACTGACGGATATATCCGTGATAAATCTGTCGGTAAATTAACAATTAATTACCAATGGATATTTCTGTCGGTAAATCCATTGGCAAATTAACAATCGATTCATCGACCGGATATATCCATCGGTAAAATTATATAATAATTACTTAATATATTCTAATAAATTAATTATGCACCTAATTAAAAACTTAAATATTTTTTATTTAATAATTTAATTTAATCATAATTAGATTAATTTATAATAATTTATTAAATTAAATAATTTAAAAAAATAATATTTAATTATATATAAATATATCAAAATATATCAAAATATATAAATATATAAATATATTTGTATTTATATATTTACATGGATATACATTTATTTGTATATAAATATAATTTATTTGTAAATTATTATCAAAAAAATTTAATAACTTAGTGGTTGGAGTATCAGCCTCCAACTCTAAGGTACTGGATAATAATTCAAAGCTATAAAAATATAATGAGGGGAAATAAGTAATAAAATATTGTATCCTGGGGATGACAATTCTCTTAATCTGATAATAATTCAAAGCTATAAAAATATAATGAGGGGAAATAAGTAATAAAATATTGTATCTTGGGGATGACAATTCTCTTAATCTGATAATAATTCAAAGCTATATTTTTATCCTGAGGATGACAATTCTCTTAATTTGATAATAATTCAAAGCTATAAAAATATAATGAGGGAAAATAAGTAATAAAATATTGTATCCTGGGGATGATAATAATTAATAATTCAAAGCTATAAAAATATAATAAATAATAAAATATTGTATCTTCAAAGCTATAAAAATATAATGAGGGGAAATAAATAATAAAATAAATTATAAGAGTTTCTTACTAGTTTCTGAGATCCTGAGAAGTTCGTGTTGTTTCGATTCAAATTAAGTTAGTGATAAAGTTGGTTTTAAAAGTACATCGAGTTACGTGTTCTCGTTGGGGGGTTAATCATTAATTTCATGGTGTTCAAAATTATAACCTATTATGACACTTCTTTTTAGTGAAGCAGAAAACATTTCTGGTGCATACGTGATCTATCAAACACTTTGGATTGATAGTTTAGTGAATCAAGTTCTTAACAGATCTGAGAAGGCTATGACTTTGAAGATCAATACTAAGTCGGCTATCAATTTAGCAAAAATCCAATTCATTATGGAAAAAACAAACATATTAAAATAAGACTTCATTTCATCAGATAATAAGTAAGAAAGAAGAAGCTGAAGCTGAAGCTGAAGCATTGTGGCACTAAGGAGCACTTGGTTGACATCATGATAAAATCTTTGAACAATCAAAGATTTAAAGAATTGAGAAAAGACTTACATATAAAATCGATTGCTAAATTAGGGATTATGTTGGACATAATTCAACAATTACAATTAATGATTGAGTCTGTTATGTCTAACTTTCTATTTTCAATTATAAATACTGTGTTTATATATAGTTGATGTAATGAGAGTACACGTGTGTGCATAGTATGCAATAACACTTTGAATTCTTTCTTATTCACCTCTTTCTTTATTTTCTCCTTTGATATTTTGTCTTAGACCTTTTTTTTTTAACCGTTATTTTATTTCTAAGGACAAGATTTTATGTATATCCTTTTGTTTTAATGGTCTTAGCTTTTACTATATAAAAATTAAGTCTTTGGTTTTCAGTGTCGTTACTTTAAGGTAAACAATGCAGAGATTTCATTGGTTTTCAAATTGAAGTTCAAATAAATAAATAAACAAATATATATATATATATATATATATATATATATATATATATATATACTCTAATTTTTCTAAAGACGAAGGTATTAAATAATATAATAAATGATGACATAAATAAAATCATACAATTTTTTGTTTGGTTTCATTAAATTCGTTAATTAAATGAAGTTACTATTAATTAACCTATAAACCTATAAATGAGTTTTATAATATATATATATATATATATATATATATATATATATATATATATATATATATATATATTAAGAAAAAATATTGACTAAAAAATTTTAAAAATTTATTATTAATTTTCATTAGTTTCTCCTTTCTAATATAATTATTAAGACTAATTAATTATTATTTTGTCAAAAAATAATTTTTTATTTTTAGTTTAGAAAAGGTAAATCTCTTTCTATAATTTATATTAAATAATTATATTTAAAATATAAATAATTTTTATTAAAAACATCTTCATGAAAGTTGTTATAGTATTAGATAGAGAGGTGATGCAATAATAAAAGTTGTTTAAAAATTATGAAAGTTGCATGACAAGCATATGTTGCTTGAATAAAATATTAATGTGAAAGGGAAAAGGAATTGGGGAAAGAAAAGACATAGAAGAGATTTCAGATTTTTTTTTTTCATTTATTATTGTAAGATTGGTTTTTTATGTCACTTTTTTTTATTACAACATAATTTATTTAAAAAAAAAGCACAAATAATAACGAGATATTACATTAGACCTTGTTCTGACATAAAATTCACTTTTTATGTTGGATGTTTGATATAAAAAGCTACCTTACCTTGGCAACAATGGGGTCTATCATAAATTTTGTTAAACAAATGGCATCTAGAGGGGGTGAATAGATGCACAAATTAAAATAGATGTCAAATTAAAAATTTATTTGTGAGTCAATAATTTGTTTGAACATAGATAAAGCAGAAGCGATAATATAATCAGGAAAAGAGAAAGAGATAAGGAAAAGAGAAGAGTACACAGTGATTTATACTGGTTCGGGTATAGTCAACCCGACATCCAGTTCTCAGTCAACTCTTAACACAAGAGTGACTCCCAATTCACTATTTTTCAAATTCAGTTTACAAATTACAATCAACTCAGCAGAAGAACCAGTAAAAAGTAAACTAATTAAAAAGACAATCACCTCCTTAAAAACCCACTAAGGATGAACACCTCTCTAGAATCCCACTAGGGATGAACACCTCCTCTGAACAAATCAAAGGATGAAAAACACCTCCTTAGAATCCCACTAAGGATGAACACCTCCATAGAATCCCACTAGGGATGAACACCTCCTCTGAACAAATCAAAGAATGAAAAACACCTCCTTAGAATCACACTAAGGATGAACATCTCCCTAGAATCACACTAGGGATGAAAACACCTCCTTTTCCACCAATGCAAAAAGGATGAAGGTAATAAAAATAAGAACAGACACACTTGGGTAATAGAGACAACAAATTGTAGAAGCCTGTAGAATGTCAATCTCCAAGAACAAGTGTGATTAACAATGAAAACACATAAGGCAGTAGAGAAGAGGGTTTTCTCAAAAGGTGTAAAATATCTTTGTTGCCTTGCTCAGAATTCTTTTCTCAAAACTGATTGAATGTAAATTGTATTTTCGAATTCTGTAATTGTCTATTTTTTATTTTTCATCAAAACTTAATTAAATAGAAAAATAGCATCAGAAAATGGCCGTTGGACATTAATAATATCATAGAGAAAATCAGGATGTATTCAAAAACATTTATTCTTTAAAACAGATATATTTTTCAAATTTGAATTGTCATAATTGATTATATTACCAGTATAATTAATTATGACAGAGAAAATCATTTTTCCATTTCCGATGCATCATAATTAATTATGACAGAGAAAAATATCACGTTATGAATTTTATCACACTTGTGAAAGCAATGAGGGGGAGATTGATGGAAATGTTCCTGCATTCCCAAGAGATGATTTTGATGATGATTCAAGTCAACTACATTCAAGTCAACACCATTCAAGATGAATTTAAGGACAAGCTGAATTTATGACGTAGGTGACAATGTGAAACATTTCCCTACATGCCCAATATATGTTTTTGATAAAGATGATGATTCAAGCAAGCCCAAGATGATTCCTGAAGACTAGATAGAGTCTTAGAATACTGGATATGGAGGTACAAGTTGATGAAGTAATATTATGCATAAGCCTCCAAAGCACAAGTGTGATAAAATTCATAACATGATATTTTCCACTGTCATAATTAATTATGATGCACCAGAAATGGAAAAATGATTTTCTATATCATAATTAATTATATTGGTAATATAATCAATTATGGCAATTCAAATTTGAAAATATATCTGTTTTAAAGAATAAATGTTTTTGAATATATCCCGATTTTCTCTATGATTTTATTAATGTCAAACGACCATTTTCCGATGTTATTTTTCTATTTAATTAAGTTTTGATGAAAAATCAAAAATACACAATTATAGACTTCGAAAATACAATTTACATTCAATCAGCTTTTGAGAAAAGAATTCTGAACAAGGCAATAGAGATATTTTACACATTTTGAGAAAACCCTCTTCTCTATCGACTTACGTGTATGCAAAATATCAATATATTTACATGTACAAAATATATATTTATATCTTTACATATTTATATATTTATATCTTTATATATTTATATCTTTATATATTTATATCTTTACATATATTTATATCTTTACATATTTATATATTTATATATTTATATCTTTATATATATATATATATATATATATATATATATATATATATTTATATACTTATATCTTTATATATTTATAAAATCTATAAAAATATTTTAATATATATTTAAATATTGATATATTTATATATTTACATATTTACATATTTATATATTTATATGTTTACATATTTATATATTTATATATTTACATATTTATATATTTACATATTTATATATTTACATATTTATATATTTACATATTTATATATTTACATATTTATATATTTATATATAAAGATATAAAGATATTAGTTTTGTATACAAATAATATTATAGTATAGTATATTATACTATTAATATAGTATACAAGTTATATATTAATATAGTATACAAGTTATATATTAATATAGTATAGTATACAAATTATTAGTTTTGTAATTTATACACAATGTAATTTATGTTAGAGAAATGGCATCTAGAGGGAAGTGAATAAATGCACAAATTAAAATAGATGTCAAATTAAAAATTTATTTGTGAGTCAATAATTTGTTAAAGCGGAAGCAATAATATAATCAAGAAAAGAGAACGAGATAAGGGAAAGAGAAGAGCACACAGAGATTTATACTAGTTCAGGTATAGCCAACCCGACATCCAGTTCCCAGTCAACTCTTAACACAAGAGTGACTCCCCATTTACTATCTTTCAAATTCAGTTTACAAATTACAATCAACTCAGCAGAAGAACCAGTAAAAAGTAAACTAATTAAAAAGACAATCACCTCCTTAGAAACCCACTAAGGATGAACACCTCCCTAGAATCCCACTAGGGATGAACACCTCCTCTGAACAAATCAAAGGATGAAAAACACCTCCTTAGAATCCCACTAAGGATGAACCCCTCCCTAGAATCACACTAGGGATGAAAAACACCTCCTTTTCCACCAATGCAAAAAGGATGAATGTAATAAAAATAAGAACAGACACACCTGGGTAATGGAGACAACAAATTGTAGAAGCCTGTAGAATGCCAATCTCCAAGAACAAGTGTGATTAACCATGAAAGCATAGAAGGCAGTAGAGAAGAGGGTTTTCTCAAAAGGTGTAAAATATCTCTGTTGCCTTGCTCATAATTCTTTTCTCAAAATTGATTGAATGTAAATTGTATTTTCGAATTATGTAATTGTGTTTTTTTATTTTTCATCAAAACTTAATTAAATAGAAAAATAGCATCAGAAAATGGTCGTTGGACATTAATAAGATCATAGAGAGAAAATCAGGATGTATTCAAAAACATTTTTCCATTTCTGGTGCATCATAATTGATTATGACAGTGAAAAATATCATGTTATGAATTTTATCACACTTGTGCTTTGGAGGCTTATGCATAATATTACTTCATCAACTTGTACCTCCATATCCAGTATTCTAAGACTCTATCTAGTCTTCAGGAATCATCTTGGGCTTGCTTGAATCATCATCTTTATCACCTACGTCATAAATTCAGCTTGTCCTTAAATTCATCTTGAATGGTGTTGACTTGAATGTAGTTGACTTGAATCATCATCAAAATCATCTCTTGGGAATGCAGGAACATTTCCATCAATCTCCCCCTCATTGCTTTCAATTTATATACAATGAAAATAATATAATGGTATATTAGTATAGTATAGTATATTTGTATTCTATTTTTTAATTAAAATTACGTTAATAATGTATAATAATATATGAGGGGATAATAAATTTAATCTAATTATTTTTATAAACATATAAATATAAAATTTATAAATACAAATATATTTATATATTTTAATATATATTTAAATATTCATATATTTATATATTTATATATTTATATATTTATATATTTATATATTTATATATTTATATATTTATATATTTATATATTCATATTTATATATTTATATATTTATATATTTATATTTATATATTCATATTTATATTTATATTTATATTTATATATTGATATATTTATATATTGATATATTTATATACTTATATATTTATTTATATCCTTATGCATTTATATCTTTATATATTTATATATTAAAAAAAATTAAAAATTTAAATATTAAATTTTAGAAATAATATTATATTTTTAAAAATAAATATTAGAAAAAAATTTAAAAATATATATAAATTATATTTACATGTAAAAAATATTAAAAATATATATTTATATCTTTACATATTTATATCTTTATATATTTATATCTTTACATATATTTATATCTTTACATATATTTATATCTTTACATATTTATATATTTATATCTTTATATCTTTATATATTTATATCTTTATATATATATATATATATATATATATATATATATTATATATTTATTTATATATTTATATCTTTATATATTTATAAAATCTATAAATACAAATATATTTATATATTTTAATATATATTTAAATATTGATATATTTATATATTTACATATTTATATATTTATAAAATCTATAAATACAAATATATTTATATATTTTAATATATATTTAAATATTGATATATTGATATATTTATATATTTACATATTTACATATTTATATATTTATATATTTACATATTTATATATTTACATATTTATATATTTCTATATTTATACATTTATATCTTTATATATTTAAGAAAAAATTAAAAATTTAAATATTAAATTTAATAATAATATTTTATTTTGAAAAAATATTATAAAAAGGTTTAAAAATATATATAAGTTATATTTATATGTACAAAATATTAAAGATATATATTTATATCTTTACATATTTATATATTTATAAATTTATATTTTTATAATTTTATATATTTATATCTTTATATATTTATATATTTATATCTTTATGTATTTATATCTTTATATATTTATTTATATCTTTATACATTTATATATTTAAGAAAAAGTTTAAAATATAAATTTATACACAATGAAAATAAATTATAAATATTATAATATAATAGTATATTAGTATAGTATATTTGTATTCTAATTTTTAAATAAACTAAAATTACACTAATAATGTATAATAATATACGAGGGGATAATAAATTTAATCTAATTACTTATATATATATATATATATATATATATATATATATATATATATATATACTTTTTTTCTTTTTAAACTTCTCACATTTTACATTATTTTTAAACTCTATCATTTTTACTATATTATCATCCTCATTTCCTCCCATATTCTATTTTATCGTTATAATAATTAGTCTTATTTTATATAATACTTTATTTTCTATTTTTATTATTTATTTTCTTATAATTTAAAATAATTAATATTATTTTAACATTTATTTTTATGATTTTTACTATAATAAATAAAATTAAATGGTTCGATAATATCAATTAATTAAAATCATCACATCAAAAACTTAGATAACTACATTAAAATTACTAATTTTAAAAAATATAAAATATATTTTGAAATAACTCAAATTATAGATTGGAAATAAAATAGAATAAACAAATACTCTTTACTTTATATTATATTTAAGTGTGTGCACAAATGTTGACCTTATTAACTATAAAGAAACAATAGAAAAATATAAAGATAGTATTTGAAGAATTGAATTTTGTAGATAAAGACTATTTTTATATAAATTTATTCTAGTATATCAATTAACAATAATAATACATAAAATTTAAAAACTAAACTAAAAAAAGTAAGTTTAAATTTATAAAAAAAAATACATTACTAAAAGTATCATATTATATTAAGATTTTCATTATTTTCGTTAATTATAAATTTAAATGTGTTTCATAAATAAAATTATAAATTTAAATGTATTTCCACTTTTGGTCCATCATAAATAAAAATAAATAGTCTCTTATAAATGTTGTTCTATTTTAATCTATCATTAAATTTGTTTTATATACGAATTTGATGATTTATCATATTATTAAAAATTTGGGTGAAATAACTATGTATAATACTTTTTTAGTATATTATGTTTTTAAATTTTCTAATAGAGAAAAAGTTTCAGAACTCAAAATGTTAAATAATTTTAAATATTAAAATTGACTTTATAAAAAATTAGAAAAAAAAACAATTAATCCAAAAATATAATAATGATAAAAATATTATAAAAAAGAGTTCAAAAATGTATTATAATATTTTTAGTTTTAGTTTAATTATATTTTTAATTCTCAAAGTAGAAAAATATATTGTAATTATTTTAATTTAATAAAATATAATTTAAATTTTTAATACTAAAATTAAAATATTAAATAATAATAAATTTAATTCTTTAAATTTAGTATTTAGAAACTAAAATTATAGTTTCTCTGTTTTAAAAAATTAAAATAAATATTTAAAAATAAAAATAAAAACTAGTAATATCTTAAATTTATTAAAAGTATAATTAAATCTCTATTTTCTTATGCAATTTTAGAAATTTTTTAATGAAAATCCAATATATAAAAAAGTTGAAATTTTAAAAAGGAACAACCTTAACTTATATTAACTATTTTTTTTGAAAAAACTGACAAGAAAAACTTGGCTTTGAAAAAAAAAGTTAATAATTTTGAAGTTATTTAAGTGATGAAGTTTCCAAATGTGATCTGTAAATTTATTGAGCAAAATTGGAGGTACGTTGAATATAAATTTAAATATATTTTTAATTTATTTAAATATGGTTTATTTTTAGTATTAATAAAATAGATTAATTTTAAATTTTTAAATTTTCTAGCAGTATATTTTTAATCTTTGTTATTAAATATGTTAAAAATGAAAAATATTAATTAGTATACTTAAACTAAAAAATATTTTAACGAAAGATAAATATATTTTTATAAACAATTTAATTAAATAATATATTTATTATCTAATGTATATTGATATAAATATTTTTTTTGGTATATCAATTATATGACAACAACCATGGTTAAGTAATTAATAATAATAAAGTAATAAATTTAAAAATTAGATTAAAAATAAAGTATTATAAAATAAAATTGTAATAATTTGATTAAAATTGTAATTTTTTAATTAATTAAGTTAATGAGGAATTAAAATGTGATAATTTGATGTGTTTAATTTTTTTAATATAAATTTTAAAAATATAATTTAATTTCAATTGAAAAATAAATTAAAGAATATTTGTTATTAAACTTTTCTTAAACAATGTATTGAATAGTTAATATCACTCTAGTCTTAATTTATTACAATTTAATTTTTTAATAAATTTGATTTATTTTTAATAATATTTTTATTTTAGTAATTTAAAATTAAATTTAATCTTCATTTTGTTAATATTGAGACCAAAGTTTATTTTTAAAGTATATTTTAAAAAATAAATTATTTTTAAAAATAAATTACTTTTAAAAAATAAATTATTTTTAAAAAATAAATTACTTTTAAAAAATAAATTGTAAAAAATATACTAAAACAATTAAAGTATATTTATAAAAAAATAAATTTAAATATAATAAAAAATAATATTCATTAGTGATCTGATTTCAATTCGATCGCTATTTTCTCATTAGCGATCGATTTTAATTCGGTCACTATTTCAATTTGTAATTAGGTCGCTAAATTAGTCGCTAAATAATTTTTTTATTTTAGTATGAAATAGTCATCGATTTAGCGATCGAAATTTTGTGACGTAAACTATTGGTCACTATTTCGGTCGCTAAATAAAAAAATGAAACCAAATCATATTTCGGTGGCTAAATCGGTCGCTAAATTACGACCGAATAAACTTGGTCGCTAAATCGGTCACTAATTGCGACCGAATTATAGCGGTCGCTAAATTGATTGCTAATTGCGACTGAATTAAATCAGTCGCTAATTGCGATCAAAATTAAATCGGTCGCTAATTTCGGTCACTAAATGTATTTTTTCTTGTAGTGTCTCATTATTACAATGATCTAATAATAATTCAAACTTCTAAAATTGGTCGCTATTTTTACATTAAATTATTATTTAAATAATTCAATTAATATATTAGCGATTGATATAAATCGATCGCTATTTTTTTTAATTTTGCCACCTATTTAGCGACCGATTTAATATATTAATTTCGGTCACTATTTTGATATCTAAGAAATAAGTAACCGAGTTATTTAGCAACCACCTTATCGGTCGCTATTTTACGACCGAAATAAAAATCATCGTTATTTTGCGATCGAAATGAAAATCGGTCACTAACACATTAATGACTTGGCCTTTTGTGATGATGCATTTCGATCGCTAATTTCGATCGCTAACTGATTAGCGACCAATTTTTTAATATTTACGACTGAATTTTTCGATCACTAAAACTGTTTTTTCTTATAGTGGACAAGTAGCATTAACGACTTAATTTTTAGAAGCACATAGTAAAACCTAAAACCATTAAAGTAGAGATATACATAAAACCTTGTCCTTGGAAGTACAATAACAAGTCTATAAATGATGTTATAAAATTACATTGTCAAATGTTCCTTAATATGCCAATGTTTGATTTTTTCCCTTTAAAATTGTTATAAATAAATAAATAAATATATTGTTAGGTATAAACTTTTTTTCCATATTAAATAGTATATATAACTAAAAGTTATATAACAAGAATGGGAAGGAGAAAAAAAAAAAAAAAAAAACCTAACATACTTAGCAAAACCTAATAATTTGTGGAGCCATTTGAATCGTTCTAGTTTAACTGCAACTTCTCTAAA
Source organism: Sphenostylis stenocarpa (assembly GCA_963425845.1). Classification (NCBI taxonomy): domain Eukaryota; kingdom Viridiplantae; phylum Streptophyta; class Magnoliopsida; order Fabales; family Fabaceae; genus Sphenostylis; species Sphenostylis stenocarpa. The sequence continues at coordinate 29,489,273 of OY731408.1, forward strand.
CACAACATGTGGTTGAAACATTTTGTCAACAAATATAAAACACATGTTCGATGTACATCTCAGTCAAAACCTTTGAAACAAACCCGAAATCCATGCAAGACCATACACTTTTGACCATTTCAGAAGCTAAAAAAGTGGTGTTTTCCCAAAATAACTGAAACCCTATCTTTAAAAGCCACTCAAGAGCACCATTGTTCCTCAGACCTGCAAGCAAATAACGCAATAAACACACATTTGCTCACACCACACCCGCGGGTCTCCAAAACAAAGTCGCATTTTATTCATCATGGACATGAGGAAGGTCACCTGCGCTGTTCTCATCGCCGCTGCCTCCGTCAGTTCCGCCATGGCCACGGCCGAGGTTGCTGCCCCCGCCCCTGGCCCTAGCAGTGGAGCCTCAGCTGCCTTGCCACTTGTTGGCTCCTTGGTTGGTGCCTCTGTCTTCTCTTTCTTTGCCTTGTTCCAGTAAGCATTCATGGAAAGAGGTTAATGAGAGAATGATTGAAGTAAGGAATGTATGCAAGAATTGATGATTTTGTAACAGAGAATGTTCATGTTGACATAACTTAATGATAATATGAGTGTTCTTGTTTATGTGTGGACTCTATCATTCACGCTTTATATTTTAGTCTCTTAGTTTTTATTCACAATTTGGTTGGTAATTTTAATTATTAAACTTGAAAAATTCACAAATTTAACTAAATTCTCAATTTAAATGTTTTTTTTTCCTTTTAACTAAATAATTTACTTCTGGATGATAGATTAAGTGAATAGGTTAGTGTAAGGTTCAATTTAAAAAAATAAAATATATAAATAATTTAACATTGGAAACAAGTGTGGGTTTTTAAAAAAATGGAAATTAAAATTATGAAAAAATATAGAAAACCTAAAATAACATGGGAAGAATTAAAGAGAAAGTAAAATAATTTAACCTTTTTTCTACTGTATTCTTGAAGAATTCAAAAGAAACAACAATAGGGACATGATGTCGAGTAGGGGTGTCAAAGTGAGCCAACCCGGCTCACACGGGTTGACTCACTACAGATTGAGCTGAAAATAGATGAGCTCAACCCGGCTCACTTTTTGGCGAGCCAGAAATTTTACAACTTGGCTCAACCCACCACGGGTTGGTGAGTTAGGTGGGTTGGCTAACTAACCCATATTTTTTTAATTTTTTAAATTATATAAAAATTTCGGATGTAGAAACTTATGTTTTCTTCCTTTCTTTCTCAACATCAGTATCTTCGTTATTAACTCGAAATTGACTCATTGGGTTTTTCATTAATAGTAAAATCATCACCGATACAATTTACATTGATGCTTTGATGTATTGTTTCAGATTTCATACTTTAAATTAATTTAAAAGAAAGAAGTCAAAAATTCATATATTAAAGAGATATACATATAAATCAATAACAAACAACAAATAATGTATAGATGCTACAGTTTTCAAATAAAAATTCATCAATCCAATAGTTTAGGTTATGAAACAAATTTTTACCTTTGAAGCAATACAGATAGTTTAGGTTATAAAACAAATTCTTACCTTTGAAAGCAATACAATGGACATGGTGTAGTGGTGCGATGGACAGATAATAAGACAAGTGATTAAAGTGCGACGATAAACGTAATGGTACAACGAACAACTAATAACAAGTTTAAGTGAGGGTTTGACTTGTGACGATAGCCAACAATGTAGGGTAGAGGTAAAACAGGATAACATCAATTAGGGTTACTAAAGTATTATAATTATTTTAAAAATTTAAAATAAATGATTAATTAAGGTTAGTATGTTATTAAATTTATTTTTAAAATTTAAAATTAATGGTGGGTTACGGGCCAACCCACCATAACCCGGCTCGAACCCGTTTAACCTGTGGATTAAGTGAGCTGGGTTCATTTTTAACCCATAATCGGTAGAAATAAAAAATATCGAACCCAATCCGGCTCGAACCCGTGGTGATCCGGGTTGGCTCACGGGTAAGAACCCATATTGACACCCCTAGTGTCGAGTTATAAATTCCAAAGCTCATTTTAATAGTATCTGGGTCAAACGTCTTATCAGAACTAGAATCCATGTCAACTTGTGTTCTTTCTCTATCAAAACATATAAACTTGTGTTATTTCTCTAGCAACACGACCCGTTACCGACTCCCTCTTGTCATTGTCAGAAATCAAATCCAATATAATTATAAAAAAAAAGGAAACAAACTGATTAATAAATTTGAATAAAATGAATACAACATATTTATGGCAAAACAATTAATGTAATAGACAAATATCTATTAGGTTTTTTCATATATTCCTTCATCACCATAGTTTCAAATAGCATGCATGTGGTCTACTTTATAGTCAATAAGGTCATCAAATATTTTCGTTTTTCATGCATATTAGACACTTGTCTTCTTGAAATCAATGCATGTTTATTCTTTCAAGGACAATTGAAAATTTATTATTGCATGGAACCCTATATCATATGTTTGCACGCCGGTATTACCATCAACACATCTACACTTGAACATAAGTATCCTAAACATAACACAATCAATTGTCCATATTATTGTAGGATCACAAAAAAACTCATAGATGCTGTAATGTGAATTTTTTTTTTAGAACTAGAAAAGTACATAGACTTAACTTGAATTGTGACCTCACTATTTTGTATTTTACTTTTATCTTCTTTTATTTAATAGAAACATTAATTGTTAATGTCATAAGCACTAAATATAATGATATCATTGTTAAACCCACGGGCGAGTCTCAAAAGTTATCTGAAGCATTAATTTCAAAATATATCTTTTTTTAAAACAAAGAAAGGAAACTCTTATTATGTTTATTCAATACCCAATTTTCATTCATTTGCATATGTATTGCCTTTATTTTGCTTATGTGTTGCAATATGTAAGATATTACTTTATCGATGTTTTTCAATATGTACAAATGTGATTGATTAACATTTTTTGACTGACATTTTTAATCTTTAAATTTTAAGTACCCTTACCTTACCTTTACCTTAACATCTTCCATCGTATCTCATCTTAGGAATTTCTATTGTTTTTTTATTTTTCATGTACCCTAAACAAAACTCAATGACTTCTTGTGTAATGCATCTCTCCATAATATAAATTTTTCTCCTATACTAATTATTTGCATTTAAGATTTGGCCCGTTTTAAAATATAGGTCAGGCTGACCCATTAATTTTTTTTACTTGACTCATAGGACTATGCCAGGTCAGGCTGGACCGCCCGTGTTATCAACCCTAATCACGTATCATCTTCTCCAAATAATCCTTCATCCTTTTTTCAAAATTTTCTATTATTGACATGTGCTTATTGTATAACTCTTAACAAAATCATAAACAAACAAGTGATCACATATATCTTCAAGTTTGTGATGAATTTGATTCAAACAAAAAATGCATAGACAATAATATGCCCCTTTGATATGTTTTTCATTTTCATGAACAAATGTAAAAACTTTTCAACACCCTTTTCACACTCTTCACTAATATGACATGCATCAATCCAAATTTGGTTCATAACTACCTGTCCTACAAATTTCATCATTCCTAAATACTCAAACACATTCATATTTAATAAAAAATATTAATACACGCATAACAAAAAATGTGAGACTAAAAAAATAAACAATTGAGACATAACAATGGAGCATCATAAATCATACTTGTACTCAAACGAATAAATGGACAACCACAAATAATAATAGTTCAATTTGAATAACAATACAATGAAGACATTCATATAATATTGTTATTGAGATCCCAAAATATAATTGTAGGTTCAATTTAAACATTAAACTAAAGACATATAACATTAATCTCAAAGACACAAAATGCACTAAAACTCAAATTCAATAAGAAAAAAATGTCAATCACCACAAATAATTACAATATAAGTGTTGTGGCAACTCAGTAAAAAAATACCCTTTTAAAAGATATTTCAATAATCGTTTTCACCATCGTTTACTAAAAGAGTCTTACGCGTGCGAGGAAGAAAAAAACACAGAAAAAATAAATGCGACATCTGCATCAGATCCCATTGTATTCTATGTAAGAATCGTTTTGTCTTAATAATTAATCTTAATAATTATATTACAAAGTAGTAAAAATGAAAATTAATAAAAAACATTAATTAATAAATATTATTTTATATATATATATATATATATATTAATAAAATAATATTATTTTTATTCTTAAAATATATGTTATAAAATAGACTCAGTTTTAGGTTTAGGGTAAATTCATTTAATTATAATAAAATATATGATTTTTTGCAATAATTAGATAATAATATATATATATATATATATATATATATATATATATATATATATATATATATATATATTAAACTTCAATTTGAAAACCAATGACTTGTTTACCTTAAAGTAACAACACCGAAGACCAAGTAACATTAAGGACTTAATTTTTTTAAACGCAAGTTCAATGTATATAGTAAAACCTAAAACCATTAAAAAAGGGATATACATAAAAACTTGTGCTTAGAAGTAGAATAACAAGTCTATAAATGATGTTACAAAATTACATTGTCAAATGTTCCTTAATATGCCAATATTTGATTTTTTTTTCCCTTTTGAATTGTTATCATATAAATAAATAAATAAATAGGTTATATAACTAACAATTATATAATAAGAATGGGAAGTAGAAAAAAGAAACTAAATATATTTAGCAACACCTAATAATTTGTGGAGCCATTTGAATGGTTCTAGTTTATTTGCAACTTCTCTAAACAAAATATGTGGTTGAAACATTTTGTCAACAAATATGCAACACATGTTCGATTTACATCTCAGTCAAAACCTTTGAAACAAACCCGAAATCCATGCAAGACCATACACCTTTGAGCATTTCAGAAGCTAAAAATGTGGTGTTTTACCAAAATAACTGAAACCCTATCTTTAAAAGCCACTCAAGAGCACCATTGTTCCTCAGGCCTGCAAGCAAATTACACAATAAACACACATTTGCTTCATCACCACACCCGCGGGTCTCCAAAACAAAGTCACATTTTATTCATCATGGACATGAGGAAGGTCACCTGCGCTGTTCTCATCGCCGCTGCCTCTGTCAGTGCCGCCATGGCCACCGCCGAGGTTGCTGCCCCCGCCCCTGGCCCTAGCAGTGGAGCCTCAGCTGCCTTGCCCCTTGTTGGCTCCTTGGTTGGTGCCTCTGTCTTCTCTTTCTTTGCCTTGTTCCACTAAGCTTTCATGGCAAGAGGTTAATGAGAGAATGATTGAAGTATGGAATGTAAGCAAGAATTGATGATTTTGTAACAGAGAATGTTCATGTTGACATAATTTAATGATAATATGATTGTGTTTTGTTTATGTTTGGACTCTATCATTGGCGCTTTATATTTTTGGTCTCTTAATTTTTATTCGCAATTTGGTTGGTAATTTAATTATTAAACTTGAAAAATTAACAAATTTAACCAAATTCTCAATTTAAACGTTTGTTTTTTCATCTTAACTAATTACTTTCCTCCTCGATGATAGATTAAGTGAATAGGTTAGTGTAAGGTTCAATTAATCAAAAAAAAAAAATAGAATATATAAAAAATTTAAAATTTGAAACAAGTGATGTTTTTCTAAAATACGGAAATTAAAATTATGAAAAAATATAGAAAAAAAATAAAATGACAAGCTACGAATTAAAGAGGAAGTAAAATAATTTGAACTTTTTTCTCTTATATTATTGAATAATTCAACAGGAACAATACACTACAAGAAAAAACACATTTAGCCACCAAAATTAGCGACCGAAATTTTCTGGTCGCAATTAGCGATCGATTTAGCGACCGATTTAATTCGGTCGCAATTAGCAACCAATTTAGCAACAACTTTAATTCGGTCGCAATTAGCGACCGATTTAGTGATCGAGTTAATTCAGATCGCAATTTAGCGAACGATTTAGCCACCAAAATATGATTTGGTTTCACTTTTTATTTAGCGACCAATAGTTTGCGTCGCAAAATATCGATCGCTAAATTGGTGGCTATTCCGTACAAAAATAAAAAAAAATCATTTAGCGACCGATTTAGCTACCGAATCACAAATTGAAATAGTGACCGAATTAAAATCGGTCGCTAATGAGAAAATAGCGACCGAATTGAAATCGGTCGCTAATGAATATTATTTTTTTATTATATTTAAATTTATTTTTTTATAAATATACTTTAATCATTTTAGTATATTTTTTACAATTTATTTTTTAAAAGTAATTTATTTTATAAAAATAATTTAATTTTTAAAATATACTTTAAAAATAAACTTTGGTCTCAATATTAACAAAATGAAGATTAACTTTAATTTTAAATTACTAAAATAAAAATATTATTAAAAATAAATCAAATTTATTAAAAATTTAAATTGTAATAAATTAAGACTAGAGTGATATTAACTATTCAATAAATTGTTTAAGAAAAGTTTAATAATAAATATTCTTTAATTTATTTTTCAATTGAAAATTTCAATTGAAATTAAATTATATTTTAAAAATTTATATTAAAAAAATTAAACACATCAAATTATCACATTTTAATTCCTCATTAACTTAATTAATTAAAAAATTACAATTTTAATCAAATTATTACAATTTTATTTTATAATACTTTATTTTTAATCTAATTTTTAAATTTATTGCTTTATTATTATTAATTACTTAATCATGGTTGTTGTCATATAATTGATATACCAAAAAAAATTTATATCAATATACATTAGATAATAAATATATTATTTAATTAAACTATTTATAGAAATATATTTATCTTTAGTTAAAATATTTTTTAGTTTAAGTATACTAATTAATATTTTTCATTTTTAACATAATTAATAAAAAAGATTAAAAATTAAAAATTAATATATTTTATAAATACTAAAAATAAACCATATTTAAATAAATGAAAAATATATTTAAATTTATATTCAACATAGGTAAGGTTGTGTCTTTTTAAAATTTATATTCAACATATATTTAAATTTATATTAAAAATAGTTAATATAAATTAAGGTTTTGCCTTTTTAAAATTTTAACTTTTTCATATATTGGATTTTCATTAAAAAAATTCTAAAATTGCATAAGAAAATAGAGATTTAATTATACTTTTAATAAATTTAAGATAATACTAGTTTTTATTTTTATTTTTAAATATTTATTTTAATTTTTTAAAAGAGAGAAACTATAATTTTAGTTTCTAAATACTAAATTTAAAGAATTAAATTTATTATTATTTAATATTTTAATTTTAGTATTAAAAATATAAATTATATTTTATTAAATTAAAATAATTACAATATATTTTTCTACTTTGAGAATTAAAAATATAATTAAACTAAAACTGAAAATATTATAATACATTTTTTAACTCTTTTTTATAATATTTTTATCATTATTATATTTTTGGATTAATTATTTTTTTCCTAATTTTTTATAAAGTCAATTTTAATATTTAAAAGTGTTTAACATTTTGAATTCTGAAACTTTTTCTCTATTAACAAATTTAAAAATATAATATACTAAAAAAGTATTATACATAATTATTTCATCCAAATTTTTAATAATATGATAAGTCATCAAATTCGTATATAAAACAAATTTAATGATGTATTAAAATAGAACAACATTTATAAGAGACTATTTATTTTTATTTATGATGGATCAAAAGTGGAAATACATTTAAATTTATAATTTTATTGATGAAACACATTTAAATTTATAATTAACGAAAATAATGAAAATCTTAATATAATATGATACTTTTAGTAATGTATTTTTTTATAAATTTAAACTTACTTTTTTTAGTTTAGTTTTTAAATTTTATGTATTATTATAATATAGTAAAAATGATAGAGTTTAAAAACAATGTAGAATGTGAGAAGTTAAAAAAAAAAGTTAAAAAAGGATATATATATATATATATATATATATATATATATATATATATATATAAATGTAATTGGATTAAATTTCTTATCCCCTCATATATTATTATACATTATTAGCGTGATTTTAGTTTAATTAAAAATTAGAATACAAATATATTATACTATACTAATATACCATTATATTATTTTCATTGTATATAAATTACAAAACTAATAATTTTTAAAAAATTTTAATGATAATTTTTTTAACTTATATATTACAAAATATTTTCTAATACTTTAATAAATATAAAATTTTTTAAATATTTTCATTAATTTAAAGTATAACTTTTAATATTTTTTAGTATTTTTTAAATGTGGATATCTTTAATATTTTGGACATATAAATATAATTTCTACATGTTTTTAAACCTTTTTCTAATATTTGTTTTTAAAAATATAATATCATTCTTAATATTTTATAGATTTTATATTTATATATTTATAAAATTAATTGTATTAAATTTATTATCCCTTCATATATTATTATACATTATTAGCGTAATTTTAGTTTAATTAAAAATTAAAATACAAATATACTATACTACACTAATATACCATTATATTATTTTCATTGTATATAAATTAAAAAATTAATAATTTGTATACTATACTATACTAATATATTATTTGTATACTATATTAATAGTATAATATACTATACTATAATATTATTTGTATACAAAACTAATATCTTTATATCTTTATATATAAATATGGAAAGATATAAATATATGTAAAAATATAAAGATATAAATATATGTAAAAATATAAAGATATAAATATATAAAGATACAAATATATAAATATGTAAAGATATAAATATATATCTTTAATATTTTGTACATGTAAATATAATTTATATATATTTTAAACCTTTTTCTAATATTTGTTTTTAAAAATAAAATATTATTTTAAAAATTAATATTTAAATTTTTAATTTTTCTTAAATATATAAATATATAAAGATATAAATATATAAAAATATAAATAAATATATTAATATATAAATATATAAATATGTAAATATGTAAATATATAAATATATCATTATATTAATATATTAATATATTAATATATAAATATGTAAATATGTAAATATATAAATATATAAATATGTAAATATATAAATATGTAAATATATAAATATGTAAATATATAAATATGTAAATATATAAATATGTAAATATATAAATATGTAAATATATAAATATATAAATATGTAAATATATAAATATATAAATATGTAAATATATAAATATATAAATATGTAAATATATAAATATATAAATATGTAAATATATCAATATATCAATATTTAAATATATATTAAAATATATAAATATATTTGTATTTATAGATTTTATAAATATATAAAGATATAAATATATATATATATATAAAGATATAAATATATAAACATATGTAAAGATATAAAGATATAAACATATGTAAAGATATAAAGATATAAAATATAAATATATAAATATGCAAAGATATAAATATATATCTTTAATATATTGTACATGTAAATATAATTTATATATATTTTTAAATATTTTTCTAATATTTAATTTTAAAAATATAATATTATTTTTAAAATTTAATATTTAAATTTTTAATTTTTTTTTAAATATATAAATGTATAAGGATATAAATAAATATACAAATATATCAATATATAAATATATAAATATATCAATATATAAATATATCAAAATATAAATATATAAATATATCAAAATATAAATATATAAATATATTAATATATAAATATATCAATATTATCCCCTCATATATTATTATACATTATTAGCGTAATTTTAGTTTAATTAAAAATTATAATACAAATACATTATATTATATTAATATACCATTATATTATAATATTTGTAATTTATTTTTATTGTGTATAAATTACAAAACTAATAATTTTTAATAAATTTAATGATAATTTTTTTAACTTATATATTACAAAATATTTTTTAATACTTTAATAAATATAACTTTTAATATTTTTTAGTATTTTTTTAAATGTGGATATCTTTAATATTTTGGACATATAAATATAATTTATACATGTTTTTAAATCATTTTCTAATATTTGTTTTTAAAAATATAATATCATTCTTAATATTTTATAGATTTTATATTTATATATTTATAAAAGTAATTGGATTAAATTTATTATCCCCTCATATATTATTATACATTATTAGCGTAATTTTAGTTTAATTAAAAATTAGAATAAAAATATACTATAATATACTAATATACCATTATATTATTTTCTTTGTATATAAATTACAAAATTAATAATTTGTATACTATACTATACTAATATATTATTTGTATACTATACTAATAGTATAATATACTATATTATAATATTATTTGTATACAAAACTAATATCTTTATATCTTTATATATAAATATGGAAAGATATAAATATATGTAAAAATATAAAGATATAAATATATGTAAAAATATAAAGATATAAATATATAAAGATACAAATATATAAATATGTAAAGAATTAAATATATATCTTTAATATTTTGTACATGTAAATATAATTTATATATATTTTTAAACCTTTTTCTAATATTTATTTTTAAAAATAAAATATTATTTTAAAATTTTATATTTAAATTTTTATTTTTTCTTAAATATATAAATATATACAGATATAAATATGTAAAAATATAAATAAATATATTAATATATAAATATATAAATATGTAAATATTTCAATATTTCAATATTTCAATATATCAATATATCAATATTTAAATATATATTAAAATATATAAATATATTTGTATTTATATGTTTTATAAATATATAAAGATATAAATATATATATATATATATATATATATATATATATAAATATATAAATATATAAATATATAAAAATATAAAGATATAAATATATGGAAAGATATAAAGATATAAATATATGGAAAGATATAAATATATAAATATGTAAAGATATAAATATATATCTTTAATATTTTGTACGTGTAAATATAATTATATATATTTTTAAATCTTTTTCTAATATTTATTTTTAAAAATATAATATTATTTTTAAAATTTTTATTTTTTTTTCAAATATATAAATATATAAAGATATAAATGTATAAGGATATAAATAAATATATAAATATATAAATATATAAATATATAAATATATAAATATATAAATATATAAATATATATATATATATATATATATATATATATATCAATATTATCCCCTCATATATAATTATACATTATTAGCTTAATTTTCGTTTAATTAAAAATTAGAATACAAATATATTATATTATATTAATATACCATTAAGTTATAATATTTGTAATTTATTTTTATTGTGTATAAATGAAAAAACTAATAATTTTTAAAAATTTAATTATAATTTTTTTAATTTATATATTACAATATTTTTTAATACTTTAATAAATATAACTTTTTTAAAATATTTTCATCAATTTAAAGTATTATTTTTAATATTTTTTAGTATTTTTTTAAATGTGGATAACTTTAATATTTTGGACATATAAATATAATTTATATATGTTTTTAAACCTTTTTCTAATATTTGTTTTTAAAAATATAATATCATTTTTAATATTTTATAGATTTTATATATATATATATATATATATATATATATATTTATAAAAGTAATTGGATTAAATTTATTATCCCCTCATATTTATTATACATTATTAGCATAATTTTAATTTAATTAAAAATTAGAATACAAATATACTATACTAATATACCATTATATTGTTTTCATTGTATATAAATTACAAAATTAATAATTTGTATACTATACTAATATGTAATTTGTATACTATACTAATAGTATAATATACTATATTATAATATTATTTGTATACAAAACTAATATCTTTATATATAAATATATAAATATGGAAAGATATAAATATATGTAAAAATATAAAGATATAAATATATCAATATATAAATATATCAATATTTAAATATATCAATGTATAAATATATCAATATTTAAATATATCAATATTTAAATATATCAATATTTAAATATATCAATATTTAAATATATATTAAAATATATAAATATATTTTTATTTATACATTTTATATTTATATATTTATACTGGATATACATTTATTTGTATATAAATATAATTTATTTGTAAGTTATTATTAAAAAATCTTAGTAAAAATATAATTAAAAATGTAAATAAATAAAAATAATTAATTTTATTATTGATTTAGCGACCGATTAAAATCGGTCGCTATTTTTTTAACTTTGTTATTGATTTAGCTGACCGATTTAAATCGGTCGCTATTTTTTTAACTTTGTTATCGATTTAGCTGACCGATTTAAATCGGTCGCTATTTTTTTAACTTTGTCATTGATTTAGCTGATCGATCTAAATCTGTCGCTATTTTTTTAACTTTGTCACCGATTTAGCGACCAATTGGATATATTAATTTCGGTCGCTATTTTGCGACCGAAATAAAATCGATCGCTAACACATTAGTGACTTGGCTTTTTGCGACGACGCTTTTTGGTTGCTAACTGATTAGCGACCGATTTTTTGACATTAGCGACCGATTTTTTCGGTAACTAAAATGAATTTTTCTTGTAGTGATAATAGAAACATTGAGATTCAAATAATTCCTAATTTTGCAATATTTGGGTTCAACATTTTTCTAAAACGAGAATCCATCAACTTTTGACCTCTCTCTAAGAACATGTTCTCGCTATCAACCCTTCAATCGGATGACAAATTGTCACTACCAAACTTCGAATCCAATGTAATCTTGAAAAAAAATACTTATAATAAAATAATTAATATAATAGACAAACACATTATAATGATATGTTTTTTCATATATCACTTCATCATTATTACTTTGAATATCATGCATATCAAACACTTTATTGTTAACAAAGTCATTAAATATTTTACTTAAAAATGAAGGTTTCTCATATATATCTAGAAACTCGTCTTCGTGAATTTTGTGTATGTCTTCTTCCTTTAAGGACAATTGATCATTTTTCTTTACATGGATCCTTATAATCGACCTTGTTCAAATCAATTAGAGTAAATCCTATATCATCTTTCTCCATACCAATATTACCAACAACCCATTTATACCTGAACATAGACATCCTAAGCATAACATAATCAATTTCTCATATCTCTTGTATGACCTCAAAATAACTCATAGATGTTATAATGAGATTTTTGTCTTTAGAACTAAAAAAGTGCATAAACTCAGCTTGAATTGTGACTCTACTATTTTATACTTATTATTGTCATACCCACCAAATGTAATGAAATCACTGCTAGGCCTAGGAGCGAGTCTCAAAGTGTATTTGAAGCATTAACCTTAGATATACTTTTTTTAACAAAGAAATGAAACTGTTATTATGTTCATTCAATGCTCAATTTTCATTCATTCGCAGATTTGTTGCTTTTATTTTTCTTATGTGTTGTGATATGTAAGAGATTATTTCATCAATGTTATTCAATATGTACAAATATGTTTGGCCAACTTCTATTCAACTGACATTTTTAATCTTTAAATTTTGAGTATCCTTACATTCACATCTTTCATCATGTCTCATCTTAGTAATTCTTATTAGTTTTGCTTTTGACATGTACCCTGAACAAAGCTGGCTATGAGCTATGTTTAATGCTTAAGTTTCCATAAGGATTCATGTCATTTCTAGATAATCCAATTCTCAAATTCTTGACTCCATACCAAATTCTAGAAATGTTTCATCAAAATTTTTCCATTATGAAGAAACAGTTCGATGTCGAAGAAGATTATCACATTTTCTACCATTTGCATACTCTTTTATGTCAAACAATCTTTTCATTACAAGAAAAATCGTATAAATATACCAATATATCAATATATAAATAAATAAATATATCAAAATATCAATATATAAATATATCAATATATAAATATATAAATATATAAATATATAAATATATCAATATATAAATATAAATATATAAATATATAAGTATAGATATATAAATATAAATATATAAATCTGAATATATGAATATATAAATATATGAATATTTAAATATATATTAAAATATATAAATATATTTGTATTTATAAATTTTATATTTATATATTTATAAAAATAATTAGATTAAATTTATTAACCCCTCATATATTATTATACATTATTAACGTAATTTTAATTAAAAACTAGAATACAAATATACTATACTATACTAACATATCATTATATTATTTTCATTGTATATAAATTAAATTGTGTATAAATTACAAAACTAATAATTTGTATACTATACTATATTAATACATAACTTGTATACTATATTAATAGTATAATATACTATATTATAATATTATCTGTATACAAAACTAATATCTTTATATCTTTATATATAATTATATAAATATATAAATATGTAAAGATATAAATATATGTAAAAATATAAAAATATAAATATATAAAGACATAAATATGTAAAGATATACATATGTAAAGATATAAATATATAAAGATATAAATATATAAATATGTAAAGATATAAATATATATCTTTAATATTTTGTACATGTAAATATAATTTATATATATTTTTAAACTGTTTTCTAATATTTATTTTTAAGAATATAATATTATTTTTAGAATTTAATATTTAAATTTTTAATTTTTTCTTAAATATATAAATATATAAATGTATAAAGATATAAATAAATATATAAATATATATAAATATATAAATATGTAAATATATAAATATGTAAATATATAAATATTTAAATATTTAAATATATCAATATTTAAATATATATTAAAATATATAAATATATTTGTATTTATAGATTTTATAAATATATAAATATATATATATATATATATATATAAAGATAAATATATAAAAATATAAATATATAAATATATATGTAAAGATATAAATATATATTTTTAAGATTTTGTACATGTAAATATAATTTATATATATTTTTAAATTTTTTTCTAATATTTATTTTTAAAAATATAATATTATTTTTAAAATTTAATATTTAAATTGTTAATTTTTTTAAAATATATAAATATATAAATATATAAATATATCAGGATATAAATAGATATATAAATATATAAATATATAAATATATAAATATATAAACATATCAATATATAAATATATCATTATATAAATATATCAATATATCAATATATAAATATATCAATATATCAATATATAAATATAAATATATAAGTATAAATATATAAATATAAATATATAAATATGAATATATAAATATAAGAATATTTAAATATATATTAAAATATATAAATATATTTGTATTCATAAATTTTATAGTTATATATTTATAAATATAATTAGATTAAATTTATTATCCCCTCATATATTATTATACATTATTAACATAATTTTAACTAAAAACTAGAATACAAATATACTATACTATACTAATATATCATTATATTATTTTCATTGTATATAAATTACATTGTGTATAAATTACAAAACTAATAATTTGTATACTATATTATAATAATATAGAACTTGTATACTATATTAATAGTATAATATACTAGACTCTAATATTATTTGTATACAAAACTAATATCTTTATATATAAAGATATAAATATATAAATATGTAAATATATAAATATGTAAATATATAAATATATCAATATGTAAATATATAAATATATTAATATTTAAATATATATTAAAATATATATATATATATATATATATATATTTGTATTTATAGATTTTATAAATATATAAAGATATAAATATATAAATATGTAAAGATATAAATATATGTAAAGATATAAAGATATAAATATATAAATAAATAAATATATAAATATGTAAATATATAAATATGTAAATATATAAATATGTAAATATATAAAGGTAACGACCCTAGAAATCGCTACTATAATGATGTCTTCGCAAAGTAGTAAACAAGTAAATAACATCTATTTTACATTATATTATCGTAATTGTAACATATATTGAAATTCTAGTTCACTAACCGAACTTCAAAATATAGTAACATAATTTATTTATATATTATACATGTAAAAGTAGCTCCCTCGAAGCTATCCCACTGAACTATCCCTACTGTCCGGTAGTCACATCACCATCTCTAAACTCCCGATCCGCTCCCACATAAAAGTGATCATCGCAGTCCCATCCACATGGAAAAATAGGGGTAAGTATTAAATAATTCGATATAATAAAACAGATATAGAAGTAATAATTATATATTATGATCAATTACGAAATTATCAACACACTAAGACACCTTCCAGAAGTATACCCTAACTATGCCCGAACTCAGAGGCTATCATCTGTGAGCACATTGTGATCGGTACCCGCAGTACCATTCTGACCACCCTCCACACAGAGTAGGATTACTGGCGCCCTTCATCACTCATACTAGAGTACCCCTCCGAGCGCGCCACCAGTCATCCCCCCATCGACTTCTCACCACCTGATCTCGTAGTCTACCTGACCCGACCAATCAGTGAAGTCTAGGACCTCATTCAGAATCCTCCAACATAATTATTACACTAATGTACTCTGTACATAACAAAAATTATTCACATTTGCCGGATTCTGGATCACCTGTCCTCACGGCTCATTCGGGTCAATAAAAATAGTATTTGACTGATTCTGGCACCAACCCTCCGGCTCAGTCTAGCTAATATATAACGTCTCAAGACTGATTATGGGCATCAGCCCTTAGGCTCAGTCTGACCCACACACGTCACAACACACTACTTTCATTCTCTCTCTCTTTATATATATATTTTTCTAAAATCATTTCCGAAATCATTTCCGAAATCATTTCCGAAACTATTTCCGAAACTATTTTCGAAATCATTAAATTACTATTTTGCCCTTAATCTTTTCTTAAAATTCCATGTATGTCCCTAAATGACTATTTTACCCTTGGACATTTTTAAAAATTCCTTCCATGTTCTGAAAATGACTATTTTGCCCTTGGACATTTTCAAAAATTCCTTCCATGTCCCAAAAATGACCATTTTACCCTTGAACAATTTCAAAAATTCCATTATGTCCCTAGGATGTAAAATGACTATTTTGCCCTTGAACATTTTCAAAAATTACATTTATGTCCCTAGAATGAAAATGACTATTTTACCCTTGAACAATTTCAAAAATTTCATTTATGTCCCTAGGATGTAAAATGACTATTTTGCCCTTGAACATTTTCAAAAATTACATTTATGTCCCTAGAATGTAAAATGACTATTTTACCCTTGATCTTTTAAAAAAATCCCCACCATATCCCTTTCTTCTTCCTTCGCCCAGTAATAATGTCAAAATTTGCAGATTTTGGCAGATTTCAAATTACTCAGTTTTAGACAACCAAACTAGTCCCAAATCGAAATTAAACATGAATTATATCTAATTTAAGTTGAAAACAACAATTTTACCATATAATTCATCCTTAATTCCAAGAATTTAATCAATATTTAAAACTTTGCAAAATATGAATAGTAATCACCTCTAGTACGCCATTTTCAAAATCCAGGTTTCAAATTTCTCAGTTTCAATCACCCTAATTAGTTCCAAATCAAATTTCTCAATTTCAATCACCCTAATTAGTTCCAAATCAAAATTAAACCATAAACATGTTCAATTTAAGTTAAAAACAACAATTTTATTATATAATGCATTCTTAATTTCAAGAATTTCAAAAACTTTCAAACGATGAACAGTTCATCAAAATCAGAAATTCTTCAAAATCAGACATTCAAATAATTCATATCTCTACTCCTATTCCTTATTCACAGAGTACCTAGCAATTCAATTTCATATATTGAATGAATTAAACTTCCCCTTACCTGGTATGGTATTTCTACCGAAGTTTTCCCACTTAATTCAAGCTCTCTCCCGTTTCACCAGATCCTGCACGAGTAGAGTCTCGTTGCTTGAAATTTAGACAATAGAAGAAGAAGGATGAGAGGAAAATTTTGATTCTCCTCCTCCCCCACTTCAGTATGCATATATAAGAAAAAAATTTACTGTGCATGAGGAAAACTTCGTTACGAAGTTTTCTTGCACAGTAATATTAATATAATATTAAAATAAGGCATACGTCACAATAAATATGTAAATAAATAAATATGTAAATAAATAAATATGTAAATATATAAATATGTAAATATGTAAATATGTAAATATGTAAATATGTAAATATATAAATATATAAATACATAAATATATGAATACATAAATATATAAATACATAAATATATAAATACATAAATATATAAATACATAAATATATAAATATATAAATATGTTATATCTTTAATATTTTGTACATGTAAATATAATTTATATATATTTTTAAATTTTTTTTCTAATATTTATTTTTTAAAATATAATATTATTTTTAAAATTGAATATTTAAATTTTTAATTTTTTTAATATAAATATATAAAGATATAAATTATATAAGGATATAAATAAATATATAAATATATAAATATATAAATATATAAATATATAAATATATAAATATGTAAATACATAAATATATAAATATATAAATATATAAATATATAAATATATAAATATATAAATATATAAATATGTAAATATATAAATATATAAATATATAAATATATAAATATATAAATATATAAATATATAAATACATAAATATTTAAATATTTAAATATTTATATATTTATATATTTAAATATATATTAAAATATATAAATATATTTGTATTTATAAATTTTATATTTATATATTTATAAAAATAATTAGATTAAATTTATTAACCCCTCATATATTATTATACATTATTAACCTAATTTTAATTAAAAACTAGAATACAAATATACTATACTAATATACCATTATATTATTTTCATTGTATATAAATTATATTGTGTATAGATTACAAAACTAATAATTTGTATACTATACTATATTAATATATAACTTGTATACTATATTAATAGTATAATATACTATACTATACTATAATATTATTTGTATACAAAACTAATATCTTTATATATAAATATATAAAGATATAAATATATAAATATGTAAAGATATAAATATAGGTAAAAATATAAAAATATAAAAATATAAATATATAAATATATGTAAAGATATAAAGATATAAATATATAAAGATATAAATATGTAAAGATATAAATATGTAAAGATATAAATATATATCTTTAATATTTTGTACATGTAAATATAATTTATATATATTTTTAAACTTTTTTCTAATATTTATTTTTAAGAATATGATATTATTTTTAAAATTTAATATTTTAATTTTTAATTTTTTCTTAAATATATAAATGTATAAAGATATAAATAAATATATAAATATGTAAATATATAAATATGTAAATATATAAATATTTAAATATATATTAAAATATATAAATATAATAGTATTTATAGATTTTATAAATATATAAAGATATAAATATATAATTAAATATATAAATATATATATATAAATATATATATATATATATATATATATATATATATATATATATATATATATATATATAAATATATATATATAAATATATATATATATATATATATATAAATATATATATATAAATATATATATATATATATATATATATATATATATATATATATATATATATATGTAAAGATATAAATATATATCTTTAATATTTTGTACATGTAAATATAATTTATATATATTTTTAAATTTTTTTCTAATATTTATTTTTGTGACGTATGTTTTTTTATATATTATAATAAGATTACTGTGCAAGAAAACTTTGTAACGAAGTTTTCCTCATGCACGATCAATTTTTGATTTTATATATGCGCGTATTGAAGCGGGGAGGAGGCGGAATAAAAATTTTCTCTCATCCTTCTTCTTCTTTTGTCTAAATTTCAAGCTAACGATACTCTACTCCTGCAGGATCCGGTGAAACAGGAGAGAGTTTGAATTAAGTGGAAAAGCTTCTGTAGAAATACCATACAAGGTAAGGGGAAGTTTAATTCATTCAATATATGAAATTGAATTGTTGGGTACTCTGTGAATAAGAAATAGGAGTAGAGATATGAATTATTTGAATGTCTAATTTTGAAGAATTTCGATGAACTGTTCACCGTTTGAAGTTTTTTTTGAAATCCTTGAAATTAAGGATGAATTATATAATAAAATTATTGTTTTTAACTTAAATTGAACATGTTTATGGTTTAATTTTGATTTGGAACTAATTTGGGTGATTGAAACTGAGAAATTTGAAACTTGAATTTTGAAAATGGCGTACTGGAGGTGATAACTATTCATATTTTGCAAAGTTTTAAATATTGATGAAATTCTTGAAATTAAGGATGAATTATATAGTAAAATTGTTGTTTTTGACTTAATTTGGACATATTGCATGTTTAATTTTGATTTAGAACTAATTTGGGTGCTTTAAACTGAGAAATTGGAAAATATGGATTTTAAAAATGGCTTACAGGGAGCGAGGAAGAAGAAAGGGACATGGATGTAATTTTTTAAAATGTTCAAGGGTAAAATAGTCATTTTACATCCTAGGGACATGGAAGGAATTTTTGAAAATGTTCAAGGGTAAAATAGTCATTTTACATCCTAGGGACATAAATGGAATTTTTGAAAATGTTCAAGGGTAAAATAGTCATTTTTGGGACATGGAAGGAATTTTCAAAAATGTCCAAGGGTAAAATAGTCATTTAGGGACATACATGGAATTTTAAGAAAAGATTAAGGGCAAAATAGTAATTTAATGATTTCGAAAATGATTTCGAAAATAGTTTCGGAAATGATTTTGAAAATGATTTCGAAAATAGTTTTGGAAATGATTTTGAAAATGATTTCGGAAATGATTTTAGAAAAATATATATATAAAGAGAGAGAGAGAATGAAAGTAGTGTGTTGTGACGTGTGTGGGTCAGACTGAGCCTAAGGGCTGATGCGCAGAATCAGTCATGAGACGTTATTTATTGGCTAGATTGAGCCGGAGGGTTGGTGCCAGAATCAGTCAAATACTATTTTTATTGACCCGAATGAGCCGTGAGGACAGGTGGTCCAGAATCTGGCAAATATGAAAAAATTGTGTTATGTTTGAATGGTACCCGGGGTGGTACAGAGTACATTAGTGTAATAACTATGTCGGAGGATTCTGATGAGGTCCCAAACTTCACTAATTGGTCGGGTCAGGTAGACTACGAGATCAGGTGGTGAGAAGTCGATGGGGGGATGACTGGTGGCGCGCTCGGAGGGGTACTCCAGTATGAGTGATGAAGGGCGCCAACTTTTATATCTGTTTTATTAAATCGAATGATTTAATACTTACCCCTATTTTCCATGTGGATGGGACTGCGATGATCACTTTTATGTGGGAGCAGATCAGGAGTTTGAGAGATGGAGATGTAACTACTGGATAGCAGGGATAGTTCAGTGGGATAGCTTCGAGTGAACTACTTTTACATGTATAATATATAAATAAATTATGTTACTATATTTTGAAGTTTCGTTAGTGAACCGGAATTTCAATCTATGTTACAATTACAGTAATATAATGTAAAATAGATGTTGTTATTTACTTGTTTACTACTTTGCGAAGACATCATTATAGTAGCGATTTCTAGGGTCGTTACAATAGTGGTATCAGAGCGGTAGTATCCTTGTAAATCTGTGGGGATGGGTAGTGAACCTATGATAAGTTAGTTGTGATTATACTCTGATATGTAAGTGTGTATGAATGTTTGCTCTGTATTGATGGTTGCATTTGATATAGGATGGCACCGCAACCTCCTACTCCTACTCCTACTCCACCGAGTGTAGATGCCCTAGCTAGGGCAATGGAAATGTTGGCAGCTGCTATGCAGCAGCAGGCTACCTACCCGCAGTGGAGGCCAACTATAGCATCATCCTCTGCTGGATTTCACCAATCAGAGTAGATGGGACTGACTGAGTTCATGAGGCATAATCCGCCTCGTTTTGGAGGAGATTTGGGTCCAGATGCAGCAGAGAAGTGGCTGCGTGAAGTGGAGAAGATTTTTGAGGCTACCTTATGTCCGGAAGACAGGAAATTGACATTCGGGAAATACTTACTCGTGGATGAGGCTGAGTTCTGGTGGTCAGGGATTCAAAGGATGATGATTGCACGTGGGGAGGTGTGTAATTGGGAAACCTTCCGTGAGAGGTTTCTGGAGAAATACTTCCCAGATAGTTTAGATTTCAGAAGGAGACTGAGTTCCTGAGTCTGAGACAGGGTAATATGACGGTGCATGATTACGCCGTACGATTTGAGCACTTATCTCATTTCTACACAGGTACATCTTCAAAACAGTGGCTTTGCAGGAAGTTTGATGAGGGCTTGAGGGGTGAGATCAAGCTCATGGTGGTTCCTTTCTCTATCAGGAGATTCCCAGAACTGGTGGAGAAAACGAAGACAATAGAGAGACTCCAGGAGGGAGGAGTCAGAGTGATGAGGACACACCCAAGTGGGGTCCTGAGTGGGGGTAGTAGATTAGAGAGGAGGATGCCTTATTCACGCCCCCAGTCTTCCAGGAGTGGCAGTGTTACCCCAGCACCTCGATCATCGGGATCTGTATCTGGGGTGAAATGTTTTCAATGTGGAGGCCCTCATTACAGGAATCAGTGCCCACAGAATGCCTTCACTACTCCTTCCCAGACTTCTCGGGCAGGTCTTTGCTACACTTGCCAGAATCCAGGACATATGGCTAGAGACTATCCACAAAAGCCCAGTGTTATAGTCTCAGCTGGGGCATCATTAGCACCCCAAGGGAGTGACGCAAAACCCAGAGCTATAGGACAGGTGTTTGCCTTGTCAGGAGCAGAGGCATCGAGGTTAGAGAATTTAGTGCAAGGTGTGTGTTTTATCTCTGATATACCTCTACGAGTTTTGTTTGATTCAGGTGCTACCCATTCTTTTATTGCTGATAATTGTATGGATAAACTTAAGTTACCTGTGTGTGACCTACCCTATGAATTGAGGGTATCTACACCAGCAGCTAGACTGGTGGTGTCTTCCTATGTGTGTTTGAGGTGCCCAGTTGTCGTAGAAGGACGACAGTACAAGGTGAACTTAATCGGTTTATCTTTGAAGGATATGGATGCGATCTTAGGGATGGATTGGTTATCTACCAATCGCATTCCGATTGACTGTGGACAGAAGAGGTTGGTACATCCGGAATCAAGAGATGAGCTTATTACATCAGCTCGGCAGGTTCAGAAAGAGCTGCGAGAGGGAGCTCAGTGTTATTTGATCCTGACTCAGTTGGATGAAGTGAAGGATAATATCCTGGAAGAGGTACCAGTTGTGAGTGAATTTCCTGATGTGTTTCCAGATGAGATACCAAGGCTGCCACCTCAAAGAGAGGTCGAATTTGGGATTGATCTAATTCCTGGTTCAAGCCCAATCTCTATGGCACCATACCGAATGGCTCCAGCAGAATTGGCTGAATTGAAGAAACAGATAGAGGATTTGCTGGAAAAGAAGTTCATTTGGCCAAGTGTATCTCCCTGGGGTGCTCCTGTATTGCTAGTAAAGAAGAAAGATGGGAGCTCCAGGTTGTGTATTGATTACCGCAACTAAACAAGGTGACTATCAAGAACAAGTACCCGTTGCCAAGGATTGATGATTTATTAGACCAGTTACAGGGAGCATCAATCTTTTCTAAGATTGATTTGAGATCTGGATACCATCAGATACTGGTTAAAGAAGAGAATGTACAGAAGATGGCGTTCAGGTCGAGATATGGCCATTATGAATATGTGGTCATGTCGTTTGGAGTAACAAATGCACCTGCAGTATTTATGGACTATATGAACAGGATCTTCCGTCCTTATTTAAATAAGTTTGTTGTTGTTTTTATAGACGACATTCTTATTTATTCTAGAACTCGAGAAGAACACCAGGAACATCTGAGGGCGGTGTTGGATGTGTTAAGAGAGAAACAATTGTATGCCAAGCTTTCAAAATATGAGTTTTGGTTAGAACAGGTGCATTTTTTGGGACATGTAATATCGGCAGAAGGGATATCTGTAGATCCTGTCAAGGTAGATGCCGTGTTAAAATGGGAACCCCCTAAGACAGTGACGGAAGTGCGTAGCTTTGTGGGACTTGCAGGATATTACCGAAAATTTATAGAGGGTTTCTCTAAAATAGCACCTCCTTTGACACAGTTGACCCGTAAGGATCAACCTTTTGCTTGGACAGATAGATGTGAAGAGAGTTTCCAGGAGTTGAAAAGAAGGTTGTCTAGTTCCCCAGTGTTGGTGATCCCAGATGTGACTCAATCTTTTCAAGTATATTGTGATGCTTCTATTTAGGGGTTAAGTTGTGTCTTGATGCAAGATAAAAGGGCGGTGGCATATGCGTCGAGACAACTTAGAATTCATGAGAGGAATTATCCCATTCATGACTTAGAACTAGTAGCAGTGGTGTTTGCTCTCAAGATGTGGAGACATTACCTTTATGGAGTCAGATTTGAAGTTTTCAGTGATCACAAGAGCTTGAAGTATTTATTCGATCAGAAGGAGCTAAATATGAGACAAAGAAGATGGATGAAGTTTCTGAAGGATTATGACTTTCAGTTACTTTATCATCCAAGAAAGGTGAATGTGGTGGCTGACGCCTTGAGTAGGAAGACAGTTCAGATGTCAGCAATGATGATGGATGAATTAAGATTTGTCGCCGCCGTCGGAAGAGGCGGTCGGAGCGACGTGATGGTTCTTATATGACTCGCGTTTTTTGAAAGAAACGGTTCAACACCTTTAGGCTGTCCGATAACCGGGCTGGACCTAAAGGTGAGGTTTTCGAATAGGTTTGAGGAGTCGCCATCAGTGTTTTAACCTTAAACACTGAAAAAGGTAAAAAAAGAAAAAAAGGCAGTGGTTTTAGAAAAAACCAACTTTGGGCATTATAACTAGAGTCGGGTAAGGGAGTTAGTTACGTGTGGGGAAGGTGTTAGCACCCCAACAACGCCCCTTTCGGGTTCCCTATGATGGACTAACTTAGAAAATAAACACTTAAAGAAATTATGCTTTTACTCTATTATTCTATTTACTTGCAAAATTTAAATATCTACATGGCTCTATTATTTAATGCACATAAAGAAAGCGATAAAGAAAGCAATAAAAGAGACAGAGAATAGAGAAGGAACCTCTGAAACAAGCTTTATATTAACTCTTCGAAAATGTGAGGACGCTTTTTGGCAGTCCCCGCATTCTACAAGCATGCTCCTCCCGCAAAATAAAGAAAAGTCACTCTACCGAGGGCCGGATGTCTCAAAAAGAGACTTCCTTAACCGATTTCATCTTTAACGGAAATCGGAAAGCTCCCTCGAACCTCGGAATAATGCTCGGAGTCACTCTAAAGTGCCAAAAGGCTTCCAAGAGAGTGGAGGAGTGTGAAAGGTGTGAAAAAATGGAGAAATGAGGCTCCTATTTATAGGGATCCGGGCCTGGAAAAGGTGGACGACCGTCTGGACAAAGCGGACGGTCGTCCATGGCAAAAAGTGGCCATGGACGGCCATCCATGCAGTGTGGACGGCCATCCATGGCAACTTTTGGCCATGGACGGCCGTCCAAGCTAAGTGGATGGCCGTCCATGGACTTAAAGTTGCCATGTACGGCCATCTACTTGTCCTGGACGGCCATCTGCCTGTTCTAGACGGCCATCCGCTTGTCCTGGACGGCCATCTGCTGTCTCCGACAGATTTCCCAATTTTTAATGCCTCTAAAAACCCTTCCTATCCTAAATGGAACCTAGAACAAGCTACTAGGGACTTGATAAAGTCTTAACCATCTTTGAAACGGGCGATCTTCGGCTTTATTAGGGAGTCAGGCAAGATTTGGGGTCTACAACTGCCCCCCCCCCCCTTTACTCGACCAATTGATTATGGGTTATTGTACCATGAGGTCAATTGGCGAGTGAAGGAGTTAACCCTCTTGCCCGGTTGTCTTCTGGATGCTCCCCTTGCTGTGGAGGCTAACCCTTCGGACGATATGCTGTGAGGCTTCAGGATGCTCCTTCGATGCGGTAGCTGACCCTTCGGCTATGGCGGCAGCTTACTGCTTCTGGTCATGCGCCGGCTTCGTCTTCAGGTCTTTCCCTTTCCTGAAGTGGTGGTGGCGACTTACTGTTTCCAATCATGCGTCGATTTTGCCTATGTGCAGGTCTTTGTCTTCAGGTCTTTCCCTTTCCTGAAGTGGTGGTGGTGACTTACTGTTTCCGATCATGCGCCAATTTTGCCTGTGTGCAGGTCTTCATCTTCAGGTCTTTCCCTTTCCTGAAGTGGTGGTGGTGGCTTACTGTTTCCAATCATGCGCTGATTTCATGGGGGAGTGATTGCTCTTGACTTTTGCGTAGTCATCCGGTATGCTGGGGATTCTTCGATTTTGGATTTTTCTTTAGCCGTCCAGCTTCTCGATTACTGGGGATTCTTGATGAATGCCTCTTAGGTAGGCAGGGATCCATTGAGGATTTGTTGATTCTGGTGATTCCTCTGGGTAGGCAGATACTTCATTGGAAGTGAAGACCTTTGGTTTGCGTTGTTTTGCCTCTGAGTAGGCTGATCCGCTTGGGGGTAGAACCTCACTTGGAGACTTGTTTTGGGTTGCTTCTTGTTTTCAAACACAAACATGGAGCTAGTCTCCTTATATGCATGAATTCTTTTTTGTTTTTTGTTATTTTTTGAGGCGATTATTTTTATTTTTTGTTTTGACAAATTCGTTTTGTGCAACTACTTGTGTGAATGCTTTTAAATGCATTTTATTTTTATTTGATGCATCTAGAAAGTGATTGGCATTTCTTGCTGGACCTTCGTGATTATGTTGATGGACTCTTCTTTCATTCGTCTTCTTTTTATTAAACCCTATCTTTTGCCTAGACCGCCTTTTTAGGGTTTTCAATCTAGCCGGCTGCCTTAATTTTGCCTAGGATATCTCAACGGGTTTTGACTCTTTTTCTTTTCTTATGCTTTCTTATATTGCATGATTATGGTTTATTCAACACAGAGGCATTTTCATAACTTGGTCGAGAGAAAAGAAATGAAAGACAATTTTATTGATATGAACAAATAGTTTATTTCTTATAGATGGATTTACAAAGGGATTTAGAAGCATGGCTGGCCAAGGTTGGCTACACTGTATAAGCTATAACGATAATGCCTCTGACATCTGCCCCCCTGGTTCTCCTAGTTACCTTAGTCGAGATGCTCGAGCCCGGAGTGAAGACAATGCAGAGGTTGCCCGCTTCTGGAAGGACGTTACCTTAGTCGCCTTGCGGTTTTCGGCTAAGGTAACCATTGCTCTTTTTATTTTATTTTTTGTCTTTTGAAGCCTCTAAGTTTTGCCTAGGACGTGTCCTAGCGAGGTGTGTGGATCCTAACTTTTGCCCAGGACGCCCTTTTGCGGATTTTCATCCTGGCGGATCATGAGCAATGCCTTCAAGCGTGATACTTCTTCACCACATCTGAATTGACTGGGTGCCGCAGTTCTTCTCCATCCATGTTGGTGAGGATAAGAGCTCCTCCTAAGAATGCTCGCTTGACCACAAAGGGTCCCTCATAATTTTCCGCTCACTTTCCGATTTTGTCCTTCTGAGCCGGAAGCAGTTTCTTTATTACTAGATCCCCCTCGTGATAAGTGTGGGGGTTGACCTTTTTGTCGTAAGCCCTTTTGATTTTCTTTTGGTAGGCTTGTCTGTGACATATGGCGTCCAATCGTTTCTCTTCTATTAGGTTCAATTGATCGTACCGGTTTTGGACCCATTCTGCTTCTGTCAACTTTGCTTCCATGATAACTCGCAGGGAGGGTATTTCGACTTCCACTGGTAGTATGACCTCCATGCCATACACAAGGGAAAACGGAGTGGCTCCTGTGGAGGTCCGTATGGAAGTTCGGTATCCGTGCAGGGCAAAGGGTAACATTTCGTGCCAATCTCTATATGTTATTACCATCTTTTGGATGATTTTCTTGATGTTCTTGCTGCCCGCTTCTACTGCACCGTTCATCTTGGGTCGGTATGAAGAGGAATTGTGGTGTTGAATTTTGAAATCTTGGCATAATTCCTCCATCATCTTATTATTTAGATTGGTCCCATTATTAGTAATGAGACGATAGGGGATGCCATACCGACACAGGATATTTTTCTTGACGAAGGTGGTCACTACTTTCTTGGTCACATGTGCGTAGGACGCTGCTTCTACCCATTTGGTAAAGTAGTCGATGGCCACCAGGATGAAGCGATGGCCATTGGATGCTTTGGGTTCGATGGGTCCAATAACATCCATGCCCCACATGGAGAAAGGCCATGGTGTAGCCAGGACGTTGAGGGGTGCTGGTGGGACATGAACATTGTCGACGTAGACCTGGCATTTGTGACATTGCTTGGCGTATTGATGACAATCACCTTCCATCGTGGACCAGAATTATCTTGCCCTTAGGATCTTTTTTGCCATGACATGCCCTGGCGTGTGGGTTCCGACGGCTCCTTCATGAATTTCCTTAATCAGGGTTTGAGCCTCTTCGCAGTCTACACACCTTAGGAGGCTGGAGTAAAAAATTTTCTTTTAAAGGGTTCCTCCAATTAGCGTGAACCCTATAGCTCTCTTCCGAATGGTCCTTTTGTCGTTATCATTAATTCCCTCGGGATATTCACCCTTCATGATGTATCGCTTGATGTCATGATACCAAGGGGATTTGTCTTCCTCGCTAGTTACTGCCATACAAAAAGCTTGTTTATCATGCAACCTTATTTGGATGATCGGTATCTCTTGTTCTTGATCTAAGGCGAACATGGATGACAAAGTAGCAAGGGCATTTGCGAACTGATTGTCTTCCCGAGGGATGTACTCGAAAGTGACGTTTTCCATCCTCGAAACCATATTTCGGATGTACTCTAGATATGGGATTAATTTAGAATTTCTTATTTCCCATTCACCCTTGAGTTGTAAGATGACAAGGGATGAGTCACCGAAAACTTTGAGCTTGGTCACCCCATGATCTAGAGCTTCTTGGAATCCTAGGGCGCAGGCTTCGTACTCAGCCATGTTATTGGTGCAGTTGAAATTTAGCCTGGCTGTCACCGGGATGTACTTCTTTTTGGGGGATATTAAAACAACTCCTATCCCATGTACAAGCATGTTCGAGGCTCCGTCGATGAACATAGTCCATGCATCGTCTTCGGGTACATCATGTTGGATATGCATGATGTGTTCGTCTGGAAAATCGTCTTGTAGGGATTGATATTCGTTTGTTGATCCGTGAGCTAGGTAGTCTGCTAGGGGACTACCTTTGATAGCTTTTTAGGTGACCTAGACGATGTCAAATTCTGAAAGGAGTACTTGCCACCTAGCTATTCTTCTAGTCAGGACGGGTTTTTCAAACAGGTATTTGATTGGATCCATTTTGGAAACCAACCAGGTTGTATGCCTAATCATATACTGCCTAAGACGCTGAGTTGCCCACACCAATGCACAACAAGTTTTTTCAAGTGGTGTATAACGAGTCTCATAGTCTAGGAACTTTTTGCTGAGGTAGTATATGGCTTGTTCTTTCTTCCCTGTATCATCCTGTTGACCGAGCACACATCCCATAGATTCATCGAGTACTGATAGATAAAGAATCAGAGGTTTTCCTTCAACGAGAGGCACCAACACCGGTGGATTGGTTAAGCACAACTTAATTTTCTCGAAAGCTTGTTGACAATCTTCATTCTAAACTGTTGGTTGGTTCTTGCGCAACAGTTTGAAAATGGGTGTGCATTTGTCTGTGAGTTGTGCGATGAACCTTGCAATGTAGTTAATCCGACCAAGAAATCCTCTGATCTCCTTTTCAGTTTCCGGTGGGGACATTTCTAAAATTGCCTTTGTTTTGTCGGGGTCTACATCTATTCCCTTTTTGCTTACGATAAACCCAAGTAGTTTACCCGACCGTACTCCAAATGTACACTTAGCCGAATTTAGCTTCAGTTGATACTTCCGAAGTCGATCGAATAATTTCCTCAAGTAGAGAATGTGGTCCATTTCGTTCTTGGATTTGGTGATCATGTCATCCACATAAACTTCAATTTCTTTGTGCATCATGTCGTGGAATAATGTTACCATAGCCCTCTGATAGGTAGCCCCTGCGTTCTTGAGTCCAAAAGGCATGACTCTGTAACAGAACGTTCCCCACGGTGTGATGAAGGACGTTTTTTCTCTATCTTCTACGGCTAGCTTAATCTGATTATACCCCGCTTATCTATCCATGAAGGAATAAAGTGTGTTCGTGGCGGTGTGATCCACCAACGTGTCAATGTGTGGTAGGGGAAAATCGTCCTTTGGACTTGCTCGGTTTAGATCCCTGTAATCTACGCACACTCTGATTTTCCCATTATTTTTCATGACTGGCACAATGTTTGCCAGCCATTCAGGGTATTTGGACACGATCAGGAAATTAGCGTCCAGCTGTTTCTGTACTTCCTCCTTAATTTTTAAGGACCAATCGGGTTTCATCCTCCTTAGCTTTTGCTTTATTGGCCGGAAACCCTCTTTCAAAGGTAGTTTATGCTCCATTATGCTTTCGTCGAGTCCATGCATGTCATGGTAAGACCAAGCGAATACGTCCACATATTCTTCCAATAACCGAATTAACCCTTCCCTGATGTCACTATCGATTCGGGTGCCGATAGTCACTTCCTTCTTATCGTCCTTCTATCCCAAATTGACCGTCTCTGTCTCTTCCTGATAAGGCTGTTGGAGCGAGATTCTCTTTCCAGAAATCTTTGCATGTCCGGAGAAATGGTCTCCTGCTCACTGTCGGATTCGACCCATTCGCCTTCGGCTTTCGGATTCCACAGAGATTCATCAATCACAGACATGATCGTTTTAAGGGTTCTGTTTTAGGTATAGATTTTATTATTCAGTAATTTTGAAAGAATAATAAACAGAAGAGGGAAAAGAATAAATGTGAATATGGATGAAAAATGCCTCATGTATTGAAATAAAGGTACAAAATGCCCTTTTAGTCGATGATCTCACGGACACGGGCTGGGACCGCAAGAAATACAAAGAAAGCTTTAAAAAAAAAAGAGAAACAACCCTAATAGCTGGTCCTTCCTATCCAACCCTATCACTCTGGTTGCGACAGAGGCTTGACTTCTATGCTGGGGGCATAGCATCAAAGGTGACCCATTTGGCATCTATTAAATTCTAGACCTTATATTTTAAGGCCATACAGTTCTCCACCGAGTGCCCGGGAGCGCCTGAGTGGTAAGCGCATTTCTCATTAGGCTTATACCACTCAGGGTAAGGTGGGTCCACCTTTCTTGGCGGGACATATGCCAGGAGCTTGGCCTCCACTAGTTTGGGCAGTAAACTCCCATAAGAGGTTGGAATGGGAGTGAACTTCCTTTCCTGCCTCTAGGATTGCCTAGCTGGCTTTGAAGAAGAAGAAGAAGACGGAGTGCTGAGGTTGATGGCGTTTACGTTCTCTTCCTTCTTCCTGCCCAGGGATTTCTTGAATGATGCGTTGGAGGAGGAAGGTTGCGTTATCCTTCCACTCTTCAATCCCTGCTCCACCCTCTCGCCTATGGTGACCACGTCTGCAAAGAGGGTTGATGTGTTCCTTATCATTTTATCGTAATAGGGTCTAGTCAACGAGTTGATGAACATAGACACGGTCTCCTTGTCCGATAGCGGAGGCTCCACTTGGGCGGCCAGTTCCCTCCATTGCTGGGCATACGCCTTAAAGGATTCTTCGCCTCTCTTGCTCAGTGTTTGGAGATCTGACCTATCGGGGGTCAAATCGATGTTGTACTTATAGCGACGAAGAAAGGCGTCTACCAGCTGCTTCCAGTTCTGAACTTGTCCCTTCTCTAACTGCATGTACCAATTCAGAGCTGAATCAATCAGGCTCTCCTGAAAACAGTGTATCAGGAGTTCTTCGTTGTCAGCATGGGGAGCCATCTTGTGACAGTACATAGTAAGGTGGCTCCTGGGGCAAGTCATTCCCATGTACTTCAGGAAGTCTGGGACCTTGAACTTCGGAGGGAAACAGATGTTCTCAACAAGGCACATATCAGCCGCCTCCTTCACGTCAAAGCTATGCCCCTCCATGGCCCTAAGTCTCTCTTCCAGAGCGGAGATTTGTTGTTTGGAGACTTCAGGGGGCTGGATGAGCACCACCCTTGCTTCGGACTACAAAGGGGCCCCTTCTTCTTCTTCTTCCTCATGGTGAGAGGCACGATCACCATGAGTATCGCCCTTATTGAGGTTCTGTTGGCGCATTAACTCCATCATTTGCGCCATTTGTTCTTTCATAGCGTTAAGCTCAGCGGTGAACTTATGGTTCTGCTCTTCTAGTTGCTCCATCGCTTTAGCCTTTTGTGCACGGGTTCAGACCACAGAAAGACCAGCCACTTTCTAGAATGCACATGAATTAGGGTTGTAAAAAATGAATGATTGGTGTGGGATAGATATGTCTCTTAAAATGAATGTATTTATGCATGCACCAGTATAAAAGGACGGCAGATGTTCAAAGTGGCGTAACTTTTGACTGGGATGTCTGATTTGGACGCACAACATAACAAAACGAAGAGAAAATGGTGAAGAACAAGGTTGCAAATACTCGAAGGGGATTTGGCCCAGTAATTTTCCCAAAAAATGCTTCTAAGACCCATTTTTTAGGGATTTATTAAAATGATGCGTATGCGTACTTTCCTTATGCATTTATTTTCTCTCTTGTTTTTTCCACTCATGACATGATGCGATATGAATGATACGAGTTTGTCAAAATTCTTTTTATAAATGTTTTGATTCTGTTATTATTTATTTATTTATTTTTAGCCTTTTATCTCTTCTGTCGGACTGTGTGGCTACTTAGCTTACAAATAACCTGAAACCAGGCTAGCTAAAAGGTAGACTATCCGAGATAAAAGTGTTTATTGCGAAAGAATGGTTTTAGCATCCCTTATCTCTTCTGTTGGACTGTGTGGCTACTTAACTTACAAAGAACCTGAAACCAGGCTAGCTAAAAGGCAGACTGTCCGAGATAAGGGTGTTTATTGTGAAAATATTTTTGAGATTTTTTTATATATATTTTTTTTGCTGTTGTATGATTATGCTATGCAACAAACAAAGGCAACAAACGAATGCACAAACAATTCACTCATCCGCGAACAGAGTGACGTTTAATTACGAGGTAGGGGTTTCTTGCAGAAAAGTGCATGGGTAAAGGTAGGTTCTAACTATTCTCACCAAGGCCAGGCCCCCAAGGTGCCCCCATTATAGGGACCCTTCGATCTCCCGATCTTCGAACCGTGCACGGATGTCCGTGTCGACGTTCTTAGACCGAGAAAAGGAAAGTTATCACCTTGAGTGGTGGTTTCCGACAACGACCTGCTGGCACTATGGCCATTACCATGGTTGGTCGTACCTGCCACCCACTCCCTACGTATATTCTCTCTTGCCCCCGGGTATAGAGGGACTGTAATGTGCAAGGGTTGTGTACAGTTTATTTCAGACAATTGCAGAAAATAAACATACAACAATTATTAAAGCCAAACAGTAAAGCATGTTATAAAAGCAAGAAAGGGTAAAAGCGTAATTTCTAGTTTTTATTTCCTAAACTAGTCCATCACTAAATGGGATCAACTCTTTAGCTTCCCCAGTGGAGTCGCCATTTGTCGCCGCCGTCGGAAGAGGCGGTCGGAGTGACGCGATGGTTCTGATATGACTCGCGTTTTTTGCAAGAAACGGTTCAACACCTTTAGGTTGTCCGATAACCGGGCTGGACCTAAAGGCGAGGTTTTCGAATAGGTTCGAGGAGTCGCCATCAGTGTTTTAACCTTAAACACTGAAAAAGGTAAAAAAAGAAAAAAAGACAGTGGTTTTAGAAAAAACCAACTTTGGGCATTATAACCAGAGTCGGGTAAGGGAGTTAGTTACGTGTGGGGAAGGTGTTAGCACCCCCACAACGCCCCTTTCGGGTTCCCTATGATGGACTAACTTAGAAAATAAACACTTAAAGAAATTATGATTTTACCCTTGTTAGAATCGCGCAGCGGAATGTTCGCGTGGTCGGACAAAAACCAAGAGGGGGGGGTGAATTGGTTTCTTAATAAAAATTAGGTTTTCAAAATTTTCCCCAAATTTTACCGATTAAAAACTGCGTAAATGTAAATAGAGAAGAGTAGAGAAGATTACACAGTAGGTTTATACTGGTTCGGATCAAAAGACCCTACGTCCAGTTGCTAATCACTCAAAAGAGGATTAACGCTGTCACTAAGAACAAATTGTTATAAACAGATTACAAATCAAAGAGATAAAGTAAAGACAACACCTCTCTTGAAATCCACAAGAGATGAAGAACAGCTTTCCCTGGAGACGGCACAGCACACAATCCACTAAGAACTCCACTTAGTGATTCTTATCGCTTCTAGCCTCACACCAGGTTTCCAAAAGCCCCGAAGAACAGCTTTCCCAGAGAGCGGCACTGACACACAATCCACTAAGAACTCCACTTAGTGATTCTTATCGCTTCTAGCCTCACACCAGGTTTCCAAAAGCCCCCTTTCCTTGCAACAAACAGTTCTCCGGCACTCACGACACTTAACTTTTGTATGGAAAGAGTTGTTCTTTAGTTGTTCATCTTTTCGAGTGCCAAAGCGAGTTTAAGTAGGGAAATTAGGGTTAAGGAATTGGAGATTTCGAAACTAGGGTTCTTGGTAATTGGGTTTTCGAAAATAGGGTTAATTTGAAATTTAAAAACAAAAACAGATTGAAATAATCGATTAAATGGAGTTTTAATCGATTAAAACAGAGCCAAATACGCAGAACCCAATCCTCTCCGGTTTAATCGATTATTTGGTGAAATAATCGATTATTTGACCTTTTAATCGATTATTTTGATGTTTTAATCGATTAAAACAGTGAGTATATGCTTGAAAATGGTTTTCTCATTGTTTTAATCGATTATTTCCCTATATAATCGATTAAAGCCGAGCCTGCATGATAAATTTGAGCATTTTGAAGCTTCTAAGTTACGAGACTATGTACAGGCTATCTTAGACTCTATAATTACGAGACTCAATCAAACTAAAACAGAGTTATTACAATACGAGAAAACATCAATCTTCAATCTTCAATACTCTAAGTCTTTAAGCTCTTGGATCATCATCAAAATCAACATTCTTCATGATCATTATTTGCAACATCAAGTCCTTGAATGTTCAACAATCTCCCCTTTTTGATGATGATCAAAATTATCTTTTTAAAGCCCTTGTAATAACCTGTTTCATCTGTCATACTAACAAACACATTAAACATACCGAGATAACATTTAATATTGAATCATAGGCTTTAAATTTTTCTCCCCTATTTTGATTATAATCAAAAAGAACTTCTGCAACATCAATCATAAGAGCTCCCCCTCAAAATATGCATAAGTTAGAGAAAGCTCCCCCTCAATCATAGCATGAAAGAAACATCATATTTTACAACATCAAGACAATAACAAAAGAAAATTCATCAATTATCTCTACATTAGACAACTTTAATCGATTATTTCCGATGAAATAATCGATTTTTAGAGGCATTTAATCGATTATTTCACGAGATAATCGATTATTCCGAAGGAGAATACCCTGTTTTGGACGTTTTGAGGAAAAATAATCGATTATCACTTCCGATGATCGATTATTCCGGAGGCTATATTAAGTTTTTTAAGGTTTTTACACATTATAACCTATGAATATCCTGCATCACGAATTTAATCATAACAATCATCCAAAATCATTCAAATTAAGCGGAATTTAAGCTATTTCTAGTATCCCTAAGTCTCTTCTAAGATCATAGAATCGATCCTTGGGTAGAGGCTTAGTAAATATATCTGCTAATTGACGTTTAGTGTCTACATACTCTATCTTACAGTTTCCTTTCTTGATATTATCTCTTAAAAAGTGATGTCTAATCTCAATATGTTTAGTCCTAGAGTGCATTACTTGGATTTCTAGTTAAATTGATTGCACTCGTATTATCACACATTAATGGAATGTCATTTAAATATATGCTATAATCCTCTAATTGTTGTTTCATCCACAGAATTTGAGCACAACAACTACCAGTTGCAATATATTCAGCTTGAGTGGTAGATAAAGCAACACATGCTTGTTTCTTAGAATGCCATGATATTAAGGATGAACCTAACAAATGACATGTCCCACTAGTGCTTTTCCTATCAATTTTACATCCACCATAATCAGCATCAGAATATCCTAATAAACTAATACAAGCATCGAGACGGATACCACAAGCCAAATCCGAGTAGTTCCTTTTAAGTATTTTAAAATATGTTTTACTGCAATTAAATGAGATTCTTTAGGACAAGCTTGAAATCTAGCACACACACGGACAGAATGCATAATATCGGGTCTACTAGCGAGTTAAGTATAATAGTGATCCTATCATACCTCTATACATAGTTTGATTTACTTCCAAACCTGATTCATCCTTGTCTAAATAGCATGAAGTTCCCATGGGTGTGTTAGCTTCCTTTGAGGTGTCCATACCAAACTTTTTGAGGATCTCTTTGCAGTATTTAGTTTGAGAGATAAAAGTTCCATCTTTAAGTTGCTTGATTTGAAGTCCAAGGAAGAATGTTAATTCTCCCATCATAGACATTTCAAACTCTCCCTGCATAATCTTAGCAAATTCTACACACAAAGAATTATCAGTTGATCCAAAAATAATATCATCAACATATACCTGGACCAATAAGATATGTTCTTTAACTTTCTTAATAAACGAGTGTAGAATCAATTTTTCCTCTTGAAAAATCATTTGCGGTTAGGAAACTACTTAATCTTTCATACCAAGATCTAGGAGCTTGTTTTAACCCATATAATGCTTTCTTTAATTTGTAAATATGATTAGGATTATTAAAATCTTCAAATCCAGGGGTTGCTCTACATACACTTCTTCTTTAATAAAACCATTTAAAAATGCACTCTTTACATCCATTTGATATAGTTTAAATTTCATCATAGATGCGTAAGCAAGAAGTAGGCGTATAGCCTCTAACCTGGCCACGGGAGCATAAGTTTCATCATAATCTATACCTTCCTCCTGACAATAGCCTTTTGCAACAAGTCGGCTTTATTCTTTGTTATATTACCATCTTCATCAAGCTTATTTCTGAATACCCATTTAGTTCCAATAACTTGATGTGACTCTTCTCTTGGGATTAGTTCCCAGACTTGATTCCTTTCAAATTGGTTAAGTTCTTCTTGCATGGCTATGCACCACTGATCATCTTTAAGTGCTTCCTCAATGTTTTTAGGTTCAATCTGTGACACAAAAGCAACGAGACATACAGAAATTATTCATATTTCTAGTTCTTACCCCTTT
Organism: Sphenostylis stenocarpa; assembly: GCA_963425845.1. Classification (NCBI taxonomy): domain Eukaryota; kingdom Viridiplantae; phylum Streptophyta; class Magnoliopsida; order Fabales; family Fabaceae; genus Sphenostylis; species Sphenostylis stenocarpa. Next base: position 29,526,759 of record OY731408.1, read on the forward strand.
TGAGATATCACCTATGATATTGTCCATTGAGAGTCCTCTAGGTGATTGCCATTCTTTTGCTAATTGAGGAGTTTGAGAAGGCACATTATCTTCCAAGTATAATTCATCAAGGGCCTCTCTTATATATTCATCATCACCTGCAAGTCTTTTATTTGACTCAAGAGGATTTCCCCAAGGTCTACAATCTCATCAAAGGCAACATGTATAGATTCTTCTATATTCAAAGTTCTTCTATTAAATACTCTATACGCCTTGCTAGTTAAAGAATAACCTAGAAAAATACCCTCATCGGCTTTTGAATCAAATTTTCCTAGATTGTCCTTTCCATTATTTAGTACAAAACATTTACAACCAAAAATTTTCAAATGTGCAACATTAGGTTTTCTACCATTAAACAATTCATATGGAGTAGATTTCATAATTGACCTAATGAGCATTCTATTTAAAACATAACATGCGGTACTAACCGCATCAGCCCAAAAATATTTAGGAACATTAGATTCATTTAACATAGTTCTTGCAAGTTCCTCTAATGACCTATTTTTCCTTTCAACTACACCATTTTGTTGGGGAGTCCTAGGAGCGAGAAAAGTTATGTAATATACCATTTTCCTCACAATAATTCTCAAACTTTTCATTTTGAAACTCACCACCATGGTCACTTCTTAAAACTTTAATCCTTAGGTCTTTCTCATTTTGTATTTGTTTAGCAAACTTTCTAAAGACCTTAAAAGCTTCACTTTTCATAGTTAGGAAAAATGTCCAAGTGTACCTAGAGAAATCATCAACAATTACAAGACCATAATAATTTCCACCAAAGCTTTTTATCCTAGAAGGTCCAAATAAATCTAAATGTAATAATTCTAGGGGTTTTGAAGTGGAAATCACATTTTTTGATTTAAATGATGATTTAACTTGTTTACCTTTTTGGCATGCATCACACAATCTATCTTTTTCAAATTTCAATTTAGGCAATCCAATAACTAAGTCTTTTGATATCAATTTATTCAAATGATGCATGTTTATATGAGCCGCTCTTTTATGCCATAACCAAGGATTCTCTTCCTTAGCAACTAAACATGTTATACTAGACTCATATAAACAATCCAAATCAATCAAATATATGTTGTTATGCCTAATGCCTTTTAATTCTACTATTTCGGAATCTACTAAATGTATGGTGCAAAATTTGCTTTCAAAAGTTACCTTGAATCCTTTGTCACACAATTGGCTTATGCTAAGAAGGTTATGTTTTAATCCATCAACAAGAAGCACATCCTTAATCTCCAATGTATTTGCACCACCTATATTTCCAATTCCGAGAATCTTCCCTTTGTTGTTATCCCCATAAGTCACATATCCTTGTTCTTTGGCTTTGAAACTTACAAATTTCGTTTTATCCCGAGTCATATGTTTTGAGCATCCACTATCAAGATACCACATAGACTTCTTTGATTTGGAAGTTTCCTACAAAACAAGAACATAGTAAACTTAGGTCCCCACAACTTTTGGGTCCTTGAGGTTAGAGACATAATAATCTATTTAAAATACTTGCAAAACAATCTATTCTTTGGGTGTTTTAAGAAGTTCAAGCAAAAGCTGTTTTTATAGACTATTTTCAAAGCTGCTGGTTTAATTAATCTGTTAAAAGATTCTTTTAATCTGTTAAAAGTGCGGTTTTAATCTGTTAAAACATCTTTTAATCGATTAAAACGCGAGTGTAGAAAAAGTTTTTAAGTTGTTTTAATCGATTGAAACGAGTTTTTAACCGATTAAAAGAGTTCTGATCGGTCATAATAAAAATCTGATCGGTCATCCTGACTCAATCGGTCATAATAAAAATCTGATCGGTCATCCGACCCTTTAAGTGATTTTAATCGATTGAAAGCGTGTTTTTAATCGATTGAAAAATTTCTGACCAGCTCATAATTAAAATCTGATCGATCACATTTGCTTCTAATCGGTCATAATTTGATTTTGATCAGATCATCCGGACCCTTTAAGTAATTTTAATCGATTGAAACGTGTTTTTAATCGATTTAAGCGTTCGATCAGCTCATAATAACAATCTGATCGGTCAAAATGAGTTCTAAATGGTTTTAATCGATTAAAAACCAGTTGTATCGATTAAAATGTCTGTAAAAACACTTCTTTGACCACTCTAAGTGATTTTATTTGGTTCTTTCAAAGCTGCATCGATTAAAAACATGTTTTAAGAAAGCTTTTGTAAAAATACTTTATTTTGAGACTGTTTAAAACAATTTTAGAGGCTTCTCATAAAAATCTTTAAGAGAAGAATCTTTATGCGATAGAAAAGATAAAATGATTTTACCTAAGCATTTTGTTTAAAACATACAGAATGATCCATTTTCTTTGAATAAATAAAAGAGACAAACAGATTTATTTAACTATTGGAACCCAAATATATTTACCTTTTGGAATACCAAAATGTTTAATTTTACACTTATTTGAAGTGTGACCTTGTTTCATACAATAGAAGCATGCATTTGGAGTAGCTTTAGAATAAGATACATTATTAACATGACATGCTCTAGTTCCTTTTTCTACCCATATTCTTTTCTTTTTAGATTTACTCTTTTTCAAAGGAACTCTATGATTTACATTATTTTGAGCAAAAACCATTTCATTCTTCCTAAGATCATCAATTTCTTTTTCGGCTTTGTCAAGCAAATGGTTAAGAATATCTATGTCATATTCATGCTCTTTACAATTTGCACAAGCTAAGTCCTTATTCTCATCTAAGCATACAATTTTCGTATTAGCTACCTCCTTTTCTTCTAAACATGCAATTTTCAATTTTAAGGACTCATTTTCCTTTTCCGATTTTCTTAGATTCTTCTTTACTACTTTATATTCCTTTTTCATATCCATAAATGCAGTAAATAACTCATTATAAGCATTTTGTAATTCATCATGATCATTTTCTTCACAAGAGGATGAATCGGAATCACTAACCTCAACATCCGAAGAATTGTTGTTATTTGCCATCAAGCAAATGTTTGCTTCAATTTCTGAGTCGCTTGATTCTGAATTTGAATCATTGTCATCCCAAGCAATATATGCTTTCTTCTTGAATTGCTTTTTGCCCTTATGTTCATCATTTTTCTTGTTTGGGCATTCGATCTTTATATGCCCTGCTTCACCACAACCAAAGCATTTTATATTAACGGAAGAGTTTTCTTTTACCTTTTCCTTACCTTTGAAAGGATGTCTTCCTTTTGCTTTCATCATCTTGGTGAACTTCTTTATAAAAAGACTCATTTCTTCTTCATCAATTTCGGAGTCTTCTTCTTCTTCTTTCTTATTATTGCTTTTTGAAATCTCGGTTTTGAAAGCAAGGTTCTTCTTTTGATATTGACCCTCTTCCTCATTTAGTCTTCCAAGGTCAAGTTCATGCTCCCTAAGCTTTCCAAATAACGCCGCCATAGACATAGTGGCAAGATTTTGTGACTCCGAGATGGCCGTCACCTTTGGTTGCCATTTCCTATCCGAGAGATTTCAAAATTTTAACATTTAATTCATCAACGTCAAAAATTTTACCTAGTCCGGTGAGATGGTTCACGATATGAGTGAAACGTTTTTGTACGTCAAATATCGTTTCGCTTGGTTGCATCCGGAACATTTCGTACTCTTGAATTAGAGAATTTTTACGTGCTCTTTTGACGTCGTCGGTTCCTTCGTGGGTTACTCTAAGCATTTCCCACATTTCCTGTGCACTTTTACAAACTGAAATTCTATAAAACTCATCAAGGGTTAGAGCGAGATGAAATAATGTTTCTAGCCCTAACATCAAATTGTGCTTTTCGACTTTCGTCGGCAGTCCATCTAGAAATAGGTTTAAGAACGTCAACACCGTTCTCGGTAATTTTAGGAATAAATGGACCATTTAAAATTGCGTCCCAAACGCCTCTATCAACGAGACTCTAAAAATATTTGCATACGTACTTTCCAAAAAGGATAATTTTGACCCGCAAAAAGTGGGGGTCCGTTGATAGACGCACCTTCGGCAAAAGTTTGATTTTGTCCGGCCATTTTCGAAAAGTTTGAATGACTATCAAAGCAAGCTACGATACCACTTGTTAGAATCGCGCAGCGTGAATGTTCGCGTGGTCGGACAAAAACCAAGAGGGGGGTGAATTGGTTTCTTAATAAAAATTAGGTTTTCAAAATTTTCCCCAAATTTTACCGATTAAAAGCTGCGTAAATGTAAATAGAGAAGAGTAGAGAAGATTACACAGTAGGTTTATACTTGGTTCGGATCAAAAGACCCTACGTCCGAGTTGCTAATCACTCAAAAGAGGATTAACGCTGTCACTAAGAACAAATTGTTATAAACAGATTACAAATCAAAGAGATAAAGTAAAGACAACACCTCTCTTGAAATCCACAAGAGATGAAGAACAGCTTTCCACGGAGACGGCACAGACACACAATCCACTAAGAACTCCACTTAGTGATTCTTATCGCTTCTAGCCTCACACCAGGTTTCCAAAAGCCCCGAAGAACGGCTTTCCCCGGAGACGGCACAGACACACAATCCACTAAGAACTCCACTTAGTGATTCTTATCGCTTCTAGCCTCACACCAGGTTTCCAAAAGCCCCCTTTCCTTGCAACAAAGCAGTTCTCCTGGCACTCACGACACTTAACTTTTGTATGGAAAGAGTTGTTCTTTAGTTGTTCATCTTTTCGAGTGCCAAAGCAGAGTTTAAGTAGGGAAATTAGGGTTAAGGAATTGGAGATTTCGAAACTAGGGTTCTTGGTAATTGGGTTTTCGAAAATAGGGTTAATTTGAAATTTAAAAACAAAAACAGATCTGAAATAATCGATTAAATGGAGTTTTAATCGATTAAAACAGAAGCCAAATACGCAGAACCCAATCCTCTTCGGTTTAATCGATTATTTGGTGAAATAATCGATTATTTGACCTTTTAATCGATTATTTTGATGTTTTAATCGATTAAAACAGTGAGTATATGCTGAAAATGGTTTTCTCACTGTTTTAATCGATTATTTCCCTATATAATCGATTAAAGCCGAGCCTGCATGATAAATTTGAGCATTTTGAAGCTTCTAAGTTACAGACTATGTACCGGCTATCTTAGACTCTATAATTACAGACTCAATCAAACTAAAACAGAGTTATTACAATACAGAAAACATCAATCTTCAATCTTCAATACTCTAAGTCTTTAAGCTCTTGGATCATCATCAAAATCAACATTCTTCATGATCATTATTTGCAACATCAAGTCCTTGAATGTTCAACAACCCTATTATTCTATTTACTTGCAGAATTTAAATATCTACATGGCTCTATTATTTAATGCACACAAAGAAAGCGATAAAGAAAGCAATAAAAGAGACAAAGAATAGAGAAGGAACCTCCGAAGCAAGCTTTATATTAACTCTTCAAAAATGTGAGGACGCTTTTTGGCAGTCCCCGCACTCTACAAGCACGCTCCTCCCGCAAAATAAAGAAAAGTCACTCTACCGAGGGCCGGATGTCTCAAAAAGAGACTTCCTTAACCGATTTCAAATTTAACGGAAATTGGAAAGCTCCCTCGAACCCCGGAATAATGCTCGGAGTCACTCTAAAGTGCCAAAAGGCTTCCAAGAGAGTGGAGGAGTGTGAAAGGTGTGAAAAAACTGAAAAATGAGGCTCCTATTTATAGGGATCCAGGCCTGGAAAAGGTGGATGGCAGTCTGGACAAAGCGGACGGCCGTCCATGGCAAAAAGTGGCCATGGACGGCCATCCATGCAGTGTGGACGGCCGTCCATGGCAACTTTTGGCCATGGACGACCGTCCAAGCTAAGTGGACGGCCGTCCATGGCCTTAAAGTTGCCATGGACGACCATCTGCTTGTCCTGGACGACCATCTGCTTGTTCTGGACGGCCATCCGCTTGTCCTGGACGACCATCTACTGTCTCCGATAGATTTTCTGATTTTTAATGCCTCTAAAAACCCTTCCTATCCTAAATGGAACCTAGAACAAGCTACTAGGGACTTGATAAAGTCTTAACCATCTTCGAAACGGGCGATCTTCGGCTTTATTAGGGGGCCGGGAAATATTTGGGGTCTACAAGATTACTCGAGCAATTCAGGGATCTGCATCTAGATGTAGAGTTTCGTGATACTAGTATTAGTTGTGGTAGAATTACCATTACTAATGATTTTCTCGAGATGATCAGAGATAGACAACAAGGTGATATGACGTTGAAAAGTGTTATGAATCAGTTAGGATCCGAGCAGAGCATTGACTATAAGATGGGTGAGGATAATATTCTGAGATTTAGAGGAAGGATTTGTATTCCTGTTGACTAGGAATTGAAGAGAGCAATACTAGATGAAGGTCATCGGAGTCGTCTGAGTCTACACCCTGGTATGACTAAGATGTATCAGGATTTAAATAATATTTATTGGTGGTCTGGTATGAGGAGAGATATTGCAGAGTATGTGGCTGCTTGTTTGACTTGTCAGAAAGCAAAGGTGGAACACCAGAGGCCGGGAGGAATGCTATAACAAATGGAGATACCTGAATGAAAGTGGGATAGCATTACCATGGCTTTTGTTACCCATTTACCACGGACAATTCGGGGGCACGATTCGATCTGGGTGATAGTTGACAGATTGACGAAGAGTGCACATTTCCTCCCTGTAAATCTAAGGATATCTATGGCTAAGCTGGCACAACTATATATTCGCGAGATTGTTCGATTACATGGGGTACCATCTAGCATTATCTCAGATAGGGATCCTAGATTTACTTCAAGATTCTGGCAGACTTTACAAGAGACATTAGGTACCAGACTTAGGTTGAGTTCAACCTATCACCCCCAGACAGATGGACAGTTAGAGAGGACCATCCAATCACTAGAAGACTTATTGAGGTCTTGTGTGTTGGATAATGTAGGAAGTTGGGATGATATTCTTCCATTAATAGAGTTCACGTATAATAACAGCTATCATGCCAATATCGGAATGGCACCATATGAGGCTCTTTATGGGAGAAGGTGTCAAACACCTTTATGTTGGTATCAAGATGAGGAGAAAGTGTTGATCGGACCTGAGCTACTCTAGCAGACTACAGAGAAGGTCCAGGAGGCACAAGAGAAGCTGAGAGTCGCTATGAGTAAACAAAAATCATATGCGGACTAGAGGAGGAGGCCTTTGGAATTTGAGGGGTGAGACCATGTATTTTTGAGAATTAGACCTACTACTGGAGTAGGAAGGGCAATTAAATCTAAGAAGTTGACTCCCAAGTTTATTGGCCCATATCATATTTTGAAGAAGGTAGGTCCAGTGGCATATCAGTTAGCGTTGCCACCTCATTTGGCAAATCTACACAATGTATTTCATGTATCTCAGTTGAGGAAATATGTACATGACCCCAGTCATGTCCTAGAATTAGACGATGTGCAGATTAAAGACGATCTCTCCGTTGATGTGAGACCAGTGAGGATAGAGGATTTTCAGCTAAAGCAACTTAGAGGTAGAACCATCTCAATGGTGAAGGTAGTATGAGATCAGAAATCCGGAGACTTCACTTGGGAGATGGAGGATCAGATGCGAGAGTCCTATCCATATCTATTTCCAAGTAAGTTCATTTTCGAGGACGGAAATTTTTGTGGAGGAGAGATTGTGACGTATGTTTTTTTATATTATAAAAAGATTACTATACAAGAAAACTTCGTAACGAAGTTTTCCTCATGCACAGTAAATTTTTGCTTTTATATATGCGCGTACTGAAGCGGGGGAGGAGGCAGAATAAAAATTTCCTCTCATCCTTCTTCTTCTTTTGTCCAAATTTCAAGCAACGATACTCTACTCCTGTAGGATCTGGTGAAACAGGAGAGAGTTTGAATTAAGTGGAAAAGCTTCGGTAGAAATACCATACAAGGTAAGGGGAAGTTTAATTCATTCAATATATGAAATTGAATTGCTAGGTACTCTGTGAATAAGGAATAGGAGTAGAGATATGAATTATTTGAATGTCTGATTTTGAAGAATTTATGATTCTGATGAACTGTTCACCGTTTGAAGTTTTTTTGAAATTCTTGAAATTAAGGATGAATTATATAATAAAATTATTGTTTTTAACTTAAATTGAACATGTTTATGGTTTAATTTTGATTTGGAACTAATTTGGGTGATTGAAATTGAGAAATTTGAAACCTGGATTTTGAAAATGGCGTACTGGAGGTGATTACTATTCATATTTTGCAAAGTTTTAAATATTGATGAAATTCTTGAAATTAAGGATGAATTATATAGTAAAATTGTTGTTTTTGACTTAATTTGGACATATTGCATGTTTAATTTTGATTTAGAACTAATTTGGGTGCTTTAAACTGAGAAATTGGAAAATCTGGATTTTAAAAATGGCTTACAGGGAGCGAGGAAGAAGAAAGGGACATGGATGTAATTTTTGAAAATGTTCAAGGGTAAAATAGTCATTTTACATCCTAGGGATATGGAAGGAATTTTTGAAAATGTTCAAGGGTAAAATAGTCATTTTACATCCAAGGGACATAAATGGAATTTTTTAAAATGTTCAAGGGTAAAATAGTCATTTTTGGGACATGAAAGGAATTTTTGAAAATGTCCAAGGGTAAAATAGTCATTTAGGGACATACAAGGAATTTTAAGAAAAGATTAAGGGCAAAATAGTAATTTAATGATTTTGGAAATGATTTCGAAAATAGTTTCGGAAATGATTTTAGAAAAAAAAAATATATAAAGAGAGAGAGAGAATGAAAGTAGTGTGTTGTGACGTGTGTGGGTCAGACTGAGCTTGAGGGCTGATGCCCAGAATCAATCATGAGACGTTATTTATTGGCTAGATTGAGCTGGAGGGTTGGTGCCAGAATCAGTCAAATACTATTTTTATTGACCCGAATGAGCCGTGAGGACAGGTGGTCCAGAATCCGACAAATGTGAAAATTTTTTGTTATGTTTGAATGGTACCCAAGGTGGTACAGAGTACATAGTGTAATAACTATTTCGGGGGATTCTGAATGAGGTCCTAGACTTCACTGATTGGTCGGGTCAGGTAGACTACGAGATCAGGTGGTGAGAAGTCGATGGGGGATGACTGGTGGCACGCTCGGAGGGGTACTCCAGTATGAGTGATGAAGGGCGCCAGTAACCCTACTCTGTGTGGAGGGTGGTCAGAATGGTACTGCGGATACCGATCATAATGTGCCCACAGATGATAGCCTCTGAGTTCGGACATAATTAAGGTATACTTTCGGAAGGTGTCTTAGTGTGTTGATAATTTCGTAATTGATCATAATATATAATTATTACATTTATATATGTTTTATTAAATCGAATGATTTAATTCTTACCCCTATTTTTCCATGTGGATGGGACTGTGATGATCACTTTTATGTGGGAGCAGATCAGGAGTTGAGAGATGAAGATGTGACTACTAGACAACAGGGATAGTTCAGTGGGATAGCTTCGAGGGAGCTACTTTTACATGTATAATATATAAATAAATTATGTTACTATATTTTGAAGTTTCGTTAGTGAACCGAAATTTCAATCCATGTTACAATTACAGTAATATAATGTAAAATAGATGTTGTTATTTATTTGTTTACTATTTTGCAAAGACATCATTATAATAGCGATTTATAGGGTCGTTACAATTTTTCAAAATATATTATTTATTTTTAAAATTTAATATTTTAATTTTTAATTTTTTTTAAATATATAAATGTATAAGGATATAAATAAATAAATAAATAAATAAATAAATATATAAATATATAAATATATAAATATATAAATATATAAGTATATAAATATATAAATATATAAATATATAAATATATAAATATATAAATATATCAATATATCAATATATCAATATATCAATATATCAATATATCAACATATCAATATAAATATATAAATATATCATTATATAAATATGAATATATAAATATAAATATATAAATATGAATATATAAATATATGAATATTTAAATATATATTAAAATATATAAATATATTTGTATTTATAAATTTTATATTTATAAAAATAATTAGATTAAATTTATTATCCTCTCATATATTATTATACATTATTAACGTAATTTTAATTAAAAAATAGAAAAGAAATATATTATATTATACTAATATATCATTATATTATTTTCATTGTATATAAATTATATTGTGTATAAATTACAAAACTAATAATTTGTATACTATACTATATTAATATATAACTTGTATACTATATTAATAGTATAATATACTATACTATAATATACTATAATATTATTTGTATACAAAACTAATATCTTTATATCTTTATATATATAAAGATATAAATATATAAAGATATAAATATATAAATATATAAATATGTAAAGATATAAATATATGTAAAAATATAAAAATATAAAAATATATAAATATATGTAAAGATATATATATATATATATATATATATATATATATATATATATATAAAGATATAAATATGTAAAGATATAAATATATATCTTTAATATTTTGTACATGTAAATATAATTTATATATATTTTTAAACTTTTTTCTAATATTTACTTTTAAGAATATAATATTATTTTTAAATTTAATATTTAAATTTTAAATTTTTTCTTAAATATATAAATATATAAATATATAAAGATATAAAGATATAAAGATATAAAGATATAAAGATATAAAGATATAAAGATATAAAGATATAAATATATAAAGATATAAATATATAAAGATATAAATATATAAATATATAAATATATAAATATATAAAGATATAAATATATAAAGATATAAATATATAAATATATAAATATATAAATATATAAAGATATAAAGATATAAATATATAAAGATATAAATATATAAATATATAAATATATAAATATATAAATATATAAATATATAAATATATAAATATATAAATATATAAATATATAAATATATAAATATATAAATATATAAATATATAAATATATAAATATATAAATATATCAATATATCAATATTTCAATATTTAAATATATCAATATTTAAATATATAAATATATCAATATTTAAATATATATTAAAATATATAAATATATCAATATTTAAATATATATTAAAATATATAAATATATTTGTATTTATAGATTTTATATTTATATATTTATACGAATATACATTTATTTGTATATAAATATAATTTATTTGTGAGTTATTATTGAAAAAATCTAGTAGCTTAGTGGTTGTATATAAATATAAAACTCTATCATTTCTAGTACATTATCATCCTCATCTCCTCTCATATTATATTTTATCTTTACAATAATTAGTCTTCTTTTATAGGATACTTTATTTTCTATTTTTATTATTTATTTTTTATAATTTAAAATAATTAATATTATTTTAACATTTATTTTTATGATTTTTACTATAATAAATCAAATAAATGGTTCGATAATCTCAATTAATTAAAATCATCACATCAAAATCTTAGATAACTAAATTATTAATTTTAAAAATATAAAATATATTTTAAAAAAAATACTAAAATTATATATTGGAAAGAAAATATAATAAACAAATACTCTTTATATTATATTTAAGTGTGTGCATAAATGTTGACATTTTTAACTATATAGAAACAATAGAAAAATATAAAGATAGAATTTGAAGAAGTGAATTTTAAAGATAAAGACTATTTTTATATAAATTTATTCTAGTGTATCAATTAACAATAATAATACATAAAATTTAAAAACTAAACTAAAAGAAAGTACGTTTAAATTTATAAAAAAAATACATTACTAAAAGTATCATATTATATTAAGATTTTCATTATTTTCGTTAATTATAAATTTAAATGTGTTTTATAAATAAAATTATAAATTTAAATGTATTTCCACTTTTGATCCATCATAAATAAAAATAAATAGTCTCTTATAAATGTTGTTTTATTTTAATCCATTTTATATTATTTGAGACAAGTTTTTTTTTATATTTTATTTTTACGTATTTTTTAACTTCAAATTTATTTTTTATTTTTATTATTTATTTTCTTATAATTTAAAGTAATTAATATTATTTTAACATTTACTTTGATGATTTTTACTATAACAAATCAAATAAAATCATTTGATAATATCAATTAATTAGAATCATCACATCAAATATTTAGATTACTAGACTAAAATTATTAATTTTAAAAAATATAAAATATATTTAAAAAAAACTAGAATGAATAAATATTCTTCATTTATAATATATTTAAGTGTGTACCAATCTTGACCTTCATAACTATAAAAAAAATAGTTAAGAAATATTAAGACAAAAATTAGAGAAGTGAATTTTGTAAATATATTTTTTTATAAATTCAAGCACTCATATCGAAAAGAAAAGAAATGGAAGAAGAAAAAACGAATTTGATGACTTATCATATTATTAAAAATTTGGATGAAATAATTATGTATAATAATTTTTTAGTATATTATGTTTTTAAATTTGCTAATAGAGAAAAAGTTTTAGAATTCAAAATGTTAAATATTTTTAAATATTAAAATTGACTTTATAAAAAATTAGGAAAAAACAATTATTCCAAAAATATAATAATGATAAAAATATTATAAAAAAGAGTTCAAAAATGTATTATAATAATTTCAGTTTTAGTTTAATTATATTTTTAATTCTCAAAGTAGAAAAATTTATTGTAATTATTTTAATTTAATAAAATATAAGTTAAATTTTTAATAATAAAATTAAAATATTAAATAACAATAAATTTAATTCTTTAAATTTAGTATTTAGAAACTAAAATTATAGTTTCTCTGTTTTAAAAAATTAAAATAAATATTTAAAAGTAAAAATAAAAGCTAGTATTATCTTAAATTTATTAAAAGTATAATTAAATCTCCATTTTCTTATACAATTTTAGAAATTTTTTAATAAAAATCCAATATATAAAAAAGTTGAAATTTTAAAAAGGCACAACCTTAACTTACATTAACTGATTTTTTGAAAAACTCGACAAGAAAAATTGGGCTTTGAAAACAAAAAAGGTTAATAATTTTGAAGTTATTTCAGTTGATGAAGTTTCCAAATGTGAGTTATGTATTTATTTAGCAAAATTGAAGGTGTTGAATATAGATTTAAATATATTTTTAATTTATTTAAATATGATTTATTTTTAGTATTTATAAAATAGATTAGTTTTAACTTTTCAACTTTTCTAGCAGTCTATTTTTAATCTTTGTTATTAATTTTGTTAGAAATGAAAAATATTAATTAGTATACTTAAAGTAAAAAATATTTCAACTAAAGATAAATATATTTTTATAAATAATTTAATTAAATAATATATTTATTATCTAATGTATATTAATTATATTTTGATATAAATTTTTTTCTAGTACATCAATTATATGAAAACAACAATGGTTAAACAATTAATAATAATAAAGCAATAAATTTAAAAACTAGATTAAAAATAAAGTATTATAAAATAAAATTGTCATAATTTGATTGAAATTATAATTTTTTAATTAATTAGGTTAATGAGGAATTAAAATGTGATAATTTGATGTGTTCAATTTTTTTAATATAAATTTTTAAAATATAATTTAATTTCAATTGAAATTTTCAATTGAAAAATATATTAAAGAATATTTGTTATTAAACTTTTCTTAAACCATGTATTGAATATCACTCCAGTCTTAATTTATTACAATTTCAATTTTTAATAAAATTGATTTATTTTTAATAATATTTTTATTTTAGTAATTTAAAATTAAAGTTAATCTTCATTTTGTTAACATTGAGACCAAAGTTTATTTTTTAAGTATATTTTAAAAAATAAATTATTTAAAAAAATTACTTTTAAAAAATAAATTAATTTTAAAAACTAAATTGTAAAAAATATACTAAAGCAATTAAAGTATATTTATAAAAAAATAAATTTAAATATAATACAAAAATAATGTTCATTAGTGACCAATTTCAATTCGGTCGCTATTTTCTCATTAGCGACCGATTTCAATTCGAGTCACTATATTAATTTGTAATTCGGTCGCTAAATCAGTCACTAAATGTTTTTTTTAGTATGGAATAGTCATCGATTTAGCGACCGAAATTTTGTGACGCAAACTATTAGTCGTTAAATAAAAAAGTGAAACCAAATCATATTGGTGGCAAAATCGATCACTAATTGCGACCGATTTAATTCAGTGGCTAAATCGGTCGCTGATTGGGATCGAATAAAATTAGTCGCTAAATCGATTACTAAAAAGTGTTTTTTCTTTAAGTGGTCTTTGGTGTAATTACTTTAAGGTAAACAATGTATAGATTTCATTGGTTTTCAAATTGAAGTTTAATATATATATATATATATATATATATATATATATATATATATATATTTGATTTTAATTATTACAAAAAATAAAAAATATTAATATAGGTTTATCTAAAAAATAATATAAAAAAATTATAATATAAATTAAATCGTTTGGTTTCATTTAATCCGTTAATTAAATGAATTTACCTAAATTAACATATAACCTAAACCTGAGTCTATTTTAGAACATATATATTTTTTATTTTATAAATAAAAATAATATTATATTATTAATATATATATATATATATATTTAAGAAGAATATTTAATAAAAAAAGTTAAAAAATATTATTTTTCATTTTTCTCCTTTGTAATATAATTATTAAGACTAATTATTATATCATTAAATAAATAATTAAAAAAGATAAAAATAAAAAAAAATATTTTTAAAATAAGTAAATCTGTTTTGTAATTTATATTTAATATTTATATTTAAAATAAAAACTAATTTTATTAAAAATATCTTCATGTTTCTTCATATTTATCTTTATCGGAGAATATTTACCATTTTAGAAAAATAGATATGATGTAACAATAAAAGTTTTTTAAAATGAAAGTTGCATGCCGAACATGTGTCGCTTGAATAAAATATTATCGGGATTTAGGGAAAGAAAAGATACACCAGAAGAGATTTTATAATTTCCTATTATTTAATAGTGTAAATCGTGTCTTTTATATCACCTGTTTTCGGTAGATTAAAAAAAAAACAGATTAAAAGAAAAAGTGTAACCATTATTTTTGAAAATAATGATGTGAGATTTTACATTTAATCATATTGCAACCCACTTAAAATTTGCTTATTATTTGGATGTATCCTTATATGATAATTTTTTTACATCGATTATAACGGTTCGATTATTTGTTCGTATCTTATTGTTTCTTTCGCGTGCACAACTTTTTAGTAGATGATGGTGACCATGATTACTGGATTACTTTTAAGGGTATATTTTGACCGTACTAAGCAGCGCCAACACTTGTATTAAAATTCATTTATAGTGTTTAACATTTGAGTTTTAAGACATTTCGTGTGTATTTAAAATTAGTGTTTTATGTCTTTAGTTTAATATTTAAATTAAATTTATGATTGTTTTTGTGATTATATTATATTATTATTAAAATTGAATTATTATTATTTCTGTTTTTTTTTATTCTTGAGTTCACGTATAGTTTACTACACTGCATTGTTATGTCTTCATAATTTATTTGTTTGGGTCTCACATTTTTTATTGTGCATTATATTAATATTTTTATCAAATATGAATATGTGTTTGAGTATTTAGAAGTGAAGAAATATGTAACATAAGTAGTTATGGATCAAAATTGGATTAATGCATATCATATTAATGAAGAGTATGAAAATGGTGTTGAGGAGTTTTTACAATTTATTTGTGAAAATGGAAAACATATCAATGGGACATATACTTTTCATGTGTTTGTTGTTTGAATCAAATTTGTCACGAACTTAAGGATATACGTAATCACTTGTTTGTCTATGGTATTTGTTAAGAGTTATATAACATGCACATGTTAACAATAGAAAATTTTAAAGAAGGATAAATGATAATTTGGAGTAGATGATACATGATATTAGTGAATAAAACTTTAAAAGAGCACAAGGATATGATTCATTGAAATCTGATTTTGACCAACAATTGTACCCACGTGTTAAGTGGTAAAAGTTGATGTTATTATACTCTTAATTGTTATGTAACCACTTAAATTATATTGATTTTAATCTATTTTTCTCCCAATGTAGGATGAATTGGTAGAATATATTAATACAAGAGCAAAGATCATAATTGTAAAGATAATTGAAGAAAAAGTGAAAGAAAAAGAAGATTTTCAACTGGAAATTCGCTCGAGCGTTATATACGCTCGTTTGAGCGAAAATACGACAAACCTCTCGGGTGTGCACTCGTTCAAACGATATCTACTCTCGCTTGAGCGAAAATACGACAAAGCTCTTGAGTTTATACTCGCTTAAGCGAACATCTCTTGCTTGAGCAAAAGTTACTATTTTTCCCTCAAGCGAATAATGGGTCGCTTGAGCGAATGATGCAAGGTCAGACCCAAATTTTCCTATAAATAAGACGCGTTTTGAGATGGAGTTTTAGGTTTTTGGAGAAAAGGCGTGGCTATTGTTCTATTCTTCAAGGATTCTTCAATTCTTTCTCATTTAGAGCATTGTAATAGCCATCATGAGTAGCTAACTTCATTCTCTTAGGATTGGGTACACTTCCTTTGAACTCTTTTGTATCATGATGATATTTTGAGATATTAATCTATGTTTTTTATGTTGTTATTCTTACCTTTTGTGCCTTGGAATGATTTATTCTTGATGTTTGGGATATGATTAGAAAATATATCTTGAAGCCCTAGATTAGATAAGAATATTTGCTACGTTAATTACCAGGACACTACAAGAAATATTAAAATTACCGACGGTCAAAATCCGTCGGTAATAATTTTATTAATTATTAAATATTTTACTTATTTATAACATTATTTTTTTTATAGAACCCCTCCCCCTTATATTCTTATTATTTATTATTAATTATTTCTCCATATTATATTTTTATAACTTTGAATTATTGTCGGATTAAGAGAAATGTCATTGGCGAGGATTCAACCCAAGATCTGTAGAGTAAGAGGTCGATACTCCAACCACTAAGCTACTAGAATTTCTTGATAACAATTTACAAATAAATTATATTTATATACAAATATACAAATATACAAATATACAAATACATTTATATATATTTATATATATTTATATATATTTATATATATATATTTTTATATATTTTTATATATTTATATATATTTATATATATTTATATATATTTATATATATTTATATACATTTATATATATATATTTTTATATATTTATATATATTTATATATATTTATATATATTTGTATATATTTATATATATTTGTATATATTTATATATATTTATATATATTTATATATATTTTTATATATTTTTATATTTATATATATATTTATATATTTATATATTTTTATATTTTTATATTTTATATTTATATATATTTTTATATTTTTATATTTTATATTTATATATTTATATATTTATATATTTTTATATATTTATATATTTATATATATATATATATATATATTTATATATATAATTAAATATTTATTTTTAAAATTACTTAATTTAATAAATTATTATAAATTAATCTAATTATGATTAAATTAAATTATTAAATAAAAAATATTTTATTTTTTAATTAGTGAATAATTAAATTATATTATATAATTTTACAGACGGATTTATCCGTTGGTAAATAATTTTTAATTTATATATGAATTTACCGACGGATATATCCGTCGGTAATTACTTGTTAATTTATCGACCAGATTCTACGACGGATATATCCGTCGGTAAATTCATCTATAAATTACAGACGGATTTATCGATCGGATATATCCGTCGGTAACTAATTATTATTTTACCAACGGATATATCCGTCGGTAACATCAAATTTCACAAATATTTTATATCCGTCGGTAATTTCCGTCGGTAATGATTATTTTCCGACGGCTACAATTTCGTCGGTAAATATCCGTCGGTAATACGCGATTTTCTTGTAGTGGGAATTGAATGAATGTATCAAGTGCTTAACACCCTAAACCTAATGCTGCAAAATCTTTTAGTTGTGTGAGGAATCGACGTTTATCAGGTTTTCTTATGAATTTCACATGCGAGGAATCAAAGTGAATGATTTGAGTAGGTGACACCAACATTGATAGGTTAATTGATGTTCTTAAATTGACCTAGCCATTATGCAAAAGAGGGAAAATGAAAGAAGTCAATCTTAAGTTCTTTTATTTTATATTTTCTAAACGCACTTTACAGTTCTTTGTCATTTATTTTCAACCCAAATCTTTATGAAAATCCCAATTAGCTTTAATCCACTAAGTAAGCATATGATTTGGAATTTCCAGTGAAATCGTTCCTCGTGGGATCGACTTTTATTTAATCAAAATACTATACTATGATTGATAATTTTGGTACGCTTGTCAACAAGTATTTCTGGCGTCGTTATCGGGAAATGACGTATCTTGGAAAATTTGTGTCTAGTTTATTGAGTATTGTGAATATTTTGATTTTAATTATTTCTTTTTATATTGTTTGTTTTATTTTTCTGTGCTAATTCTTGCTTGAGTTGCTCTTTGATTTATGCTCTTAAGAGGACAGGTATCCACAGATCAGTTAGAGTTCAATCCTGAAATTAAAAAAATTGCTCGAAGGAACCATGGTAGAATAAGAAGAGAAACTCAAGAACAACCAAGAGGAGAATCTGTTAACCCTTCTCCTACACTCAACTTACTAGATCAAATCATAAAGACATGGTGGAGGAAGGAACAAATCCAAATACAAATCCAAATCCAAATCCACATCCACATCCACCTAGAAGAACACTCAGAGACTATATGCTATGCAACAAGGTCCGAGACACTTCTCCAGCATTGTAATACCAGCCAACCAAACATTGGAGATGAAGTCAACCTTCTTAAGCTTGATTAGTGCTCATCAATTCACTGGAATGGATCATAAAGATCCCTACATTCACTTGTCTACTTTTTATGAGTTGATTGATACCATGGGATTTAGAGAAGTAGATATTGAATATGCATACTTGAGATTATTTCCTTTTTCATTGGCTGGTAGGGCAAAGGAGTGGCTGAAAACACATCCTAATCAAAGTTTGACTACCTGGAGTAATGTAGAAGATAAGTTCCTGAACAAATTTTTCCTACCATCCCGCTACATCAAAGCAAAGTTCGACATTTCTACTTTTAGACAAGGAGCGGATGAACGTTTTTGTGAAGCATGAGATATATTTAAATCATTGTTGAGGAGATGCCCAAATCATGGATTCGAAGACATTGCTCAGTTGAACATTTTCTATACTGGTCTACGACCTGATACAAAGATGCTATTAGATGCTGCAGCAGGAGGAACCATGATGGATGTAGACATCAAACATGCCACAAGAATTATTGATGCACTGACCTCTACAGACCAACAAGCCTAACATGATAGACATCCGGTTTAGAGGAAAGGAGTACTTGATCTTAACACCTCGATGCTCTCTTAGCCCAGAATAAAATTATAACCCAATAGATTGAAGCATTGACTCAGCAAATGATGAAACTACCTCAATAATTGCATGCAATACAATCCACTCCTAACCAACAGATGAGTTGTGATTTTTGTGGAGGTGATCATCCAAATGGATACTACTCTTACCAAAGCAAACTACAAGAAGAAGAAGCTCATTATATGGGTGCTCAAAGTGGTAGTGGTCAAGAAAGACAAGCAAATTTCCCTAATTCCAACAACTATCAGAATAATTTTTCACAAGAATAGAGAGGGAATCAGATTCAGAATTTTAGGTGGAAACAAGGTGCTGGCCCATCTAATAGACAACCTCTATATCAACAACAATCATTTCAACAATCCTCATTTCAACAACAACAACAACAAAAATATCCTCCAGTACATGAGAGAACAGCCAAATTGGAAGACACTTTGGAAAAATCCATGCATGCTTCTTGGGAGGTAACCCAATGTTTTGAATTTGTTTTTCTTTTTGCATTTTAAGTTTTTTGTGCATTTTTCTTCCTTAGGTTCTTTCTTTGCAAGATTGCTCCAAGTACATAGTAAACTTCTCCTCAAGACCTTGAATCCTTACTTCAATAGCCTGGGGATAGTCCAACTTTTCCAGGAGGGGGTGAGAAAGTCTGTGTTGAATTATTGGCAAGCGTACCAAAATTATCAATCGCAGTATAGTATTTCGATTAAATAAAAGTCGATCCCACAAGGAACGGTTTCAATGGAAATTCCCAATTTTATGCTTAATAAGTAGATTAAAATAGATTGGGTTTTGCAATAAGAGTTGAATTGAAATTAAATGACAAAAAACTGTAAATTATTGAGAAAATATCAATTAAAGGCACTCAGAATTGATTTCCTTCCTTATCCCTCTTTTGTAATGGCTATGTCAATTAAGAACGTCAATTAACCTAACAATGGTGATGCCACCTACTCAAATCATCCATGTTGATTCCTCACACATGAAATTCATAAGAAAACCTAATAAATGTTGATTCCTCACACAATTAAGAGATTTTCCAGCATTAAGTTTAGGGTGTTAAGCAATTGATACATTCATTCCATTCCTGACAATTAACGTAACAAATATTCTTACCGTGATCTAGGGTTCAAGATATATTTTCCAATCATACCCCAAACATCAAGAATAAATCATTCCAAAGCACAAAGGATAAGAATAAAAATATCAAAACATAGATTAATATCTCAACATATCACCATGATACAAAAGAGTTCAAACGAAGTGCACTAAATCCCAAGAGAATGAAGTTAGTCACTCATGTTGGTCATTACAATGCTCCAAATGTGGAAGAAGTGAAGAATTGATGAAGATTGGATGAAACCTTAGCAGTAGTCGTGCCTCTTCTCCCCAAAACCGCTTCCTTTCTCAAAACACATCTTATCTTTTTATAAGAAAATTTTGGTCGGGCCTCGCATCATTCATTCGCTTAAGCGTTCTTCTTTCTTTCAATTTTTCTTCAATTACTTCACAATTATGATCTTTGCTCTTGTATCAAGGTATTCTCGAATTCATCCTATATTAGGAGAAAAATAGATTAGAATTAACATAAGTTAAGTGATTTCATAAAAATTCAAAGTATAATTATATCAACTTTTTACCACTTAACAACTCCCCCAACCTAGAATCTTGCTTGTCCCAAGCAAAGTAATTTTTCCAAAACAAAACCATCACCTATTATCTTTTTCTCTTCCAGAACCACAACATAAAAATTTTCAGAGGTGATGCTTACAACTCCAAATGAAAATAGAACACATAAGCATTCAAGTTACAGAAACCAACAATGAATAATTAGTTCTCAACTATCCTCGGAGAAGCATGATCTCTCAAATAGAGTTATATATAATCATCTCTAATTCTCACAGGTAAGTGTTTATCTCATTCAATCACTTCATTTACATAATCCAATATTGATAATTATCTTCAAACAATCAACATTTGTTAAGCAAGACTTAAATCAAAAGGTCTTTTGAGGCTTGTAATGGGGCTGGACTAAGAAAGAATCATTGGTTTTTCTGGGATATACAAAAATATTTGAGAAATTGAACTCATATGAATGATTCCTGTTTAACATTTCCTCAAGTCAGATTTCAAACTTCATCTTTTTGTCCCTAACATAATGATAGTGAGTTAATAATCTCACAAGTTATTATTCCCACCACTTTGAACTTCTTTTTTTTCTCATGCTTTTGCATGTATCCTTTTTGGCTTTGCCATAATTTTTAAACTTTGCTTTCCTTTTCCTTTACACCTTTTTTTTAAAGAATAACAACACCAATAATACCCGTAGGACAACAATAGCAATACCCAACAATAGGAAAAATAGTAACATTCATACTCATTTCCTTTCTCAAATATAGGAAGGTAGATAAATATTTTTTTAGGCTCAGGGGTTCTGTTTAAGAAATAATATTATTTTTGGCTCATAAGGGGTTCAGATGGATGTCCTATAATTAATGCAGGGTTGGCTATTTGGCTCTGGGTTATATCTACTACAAATAAAAAAATGTCTTTATCATTTTCAAGTCTTGCTAACATGCAATCACATCAAAGAATCAACCAATACCAGTTATCATCATAAAGTGTTGACACTCAATTTATCTGTTTTTGGTTCTCTACTCACCTGGGTTTTGGCTAGCTTCTCTAATTCAATTAATTCCTAATTCTCCTCATCAATTCCTTTTCACTATCATACTCAACATCCCAAAATCACTTGTTATTGGAGTTATTGGAGTAATCAAAATGGTTTTCTTTAAGTTCCAGATTTGAATTGGACAATAAACAATAATTTCATAATTGGCTTTACTCCAGATTGTATGGGACAACCATTTAATCACATTAATTTAAAACATTCACCACATTAAGTGTCAATTCAAATATTCAAAACAAAACAAATTAAAATAATAATAAAAAACTTAAAAACATCAAATTAATAAAACAAATAACTTAACACACCAAAAAAAAAACTTAAACTTAAATTAAATTAAAAAACTTAAACTTAAATTAAATTGTTGCCTCCCTTTTATTCTTCTTCACTTGCTGATTCTCCTTCTTCTTCTTGTGTCTCCGCCTCAGTTGCAGACTTTCTCACCCCCCTCCCAGAAAAGTTGGATTGTCCCTAGGCCATTGAAGTAAGATTTCAAAGTCTTAAGGAGAAGTTTACTGTGTACCTGGAGCAATCTTGCAAAGAAAGAACCTAAGGAAGAAAATTGCACAAAAAACTTAAACTGCAAAAAGAAGAATTTTTTTTTTCAAAACATTGAGTTGCCTTCCAAGAGCGCTTGTTTAACGTCTTCAGCTCGATGCCTATTTACTTTAGACTCATGCAGGTGAGTGATCAAGGTGATCTATACACATTCTCCATCCCTTGATTGTCCTTGTGGGAATGAATTTATTCTTTTCATTGCGAATAACCTTACAATTGTCAGAGATTGAATAAATCATACCTACTTCAGGAGGTTTCAGTACCTCTCTTTGAACAACTTCCTTCATAGTCAGATTGAGATGTCTTTGGGGTTGTGCAACAGACTTGTAATCTTGTTTTTCACTTGAGATGGGTAATTCCTCCAAAGTATCTATTATGAGACAATCTTTCTTGTCTTCCGGTTGTTGTACAACTTTAAACAAATTAAAATTAACTTCATCATCTCCACTTCTAATTTTCAACTTGTCCATGTCAACATCTATAATTACTTTTGTTGTCTTCATGAAAGGTTTTCCCAATATAAGAGGAACTTCAGTGTCTTCCTTCATATCCATCACAACAAAATCAACTCGAAACATAAATTTGTCAACTCTGAGCAAAACATCCTCCGCCACACCATAAGGAAATTTTAGAGATCTGTCAGCTAATTGCAGTGTCATTCTTGTAGGCTTTACTTCCAAGTCTCATATTCTTTTAAGCATAGACAAAGGCATTAGATTTATACTAGCACCCAAATCAAGTAATGCCTTACCTACTTGTAATGTCCAATTGTGACTCGTATAGTGAAACTGCCAGGATCCTTGGACTTTTGAGGTAATGATTTCTGAATTATAGCGTTGCATCCTGCTTCTAGCTCCACTGTTTCTGCAGTAAACCTCCTTCTCTTAGTTAACAATTCTTTCATGAATTTTGCATAAGTCGGCATCTGCTCCATAGCTTTCATAAATGGAATATTAATCTGTAAATGCTTGAAAATATCCATGAATCTTGCAAACTGTCTTTATTTATCTTTCTTGTAAGGATGACGAGGATATGGTAAATCCTTTAGTTGTGGTATTTGACTCTCATATTTATCCCTCTTTTTCTCACTTTTTTTTTATTTTTTTCTTCTTTTTCAGTATTTTTTTCTTTTTCTATGCTCTCACTTTTATTTTTCTCTTTTTCTCCTTCACACTCATCTTTCTTTTTTTCATCCTCTTTTTCTTGTAGGATTTCCTTCTCTACAGCCAGGTTCTCACCAATCCCTTCTCCTATAACCTTACCACTCCTTGTATTGATTGAATTGCATTGTTCCTTGGGGTTGGTTTGTGTGTTAGCTGAAAATTGTCCTCCTTGCTGCTCAGATAATTGCTTAGCCAGTTGGCCCATCTGGGTCTCTAAATTTCTGAATGAAGCTTCAACATTTTTCTGATTAGCCATAGTGCTTTGCATGGATTTTTCTAACGTATCCTCCAATTTACTCATTATATCAGGCACTGAAGGATAATGTTGTTGCTGCTGTTAATATGGAGGTTGTTAATATGACTGTTGTTGAAATAGAGGTTGTCTGGTAGATGAATTAACACCTTGGTTCCACCCAAAACTTTGATTCTGATTTTGATTCCCTCTCCATCCTTGTACTAAATTATTCTGATAATTGTTGGAATTAGGGAAATTACCTTGTCTGCCTTGACTACTTCCTTGGGCACCCATATAATTAGCTTCTTCTTGTTGAATGTTGCCTTGATAAGAGCATTGTTCATTTGAATGATCACCTCTACACAAGTCACATTTCATGAATTGTTGATAAGGAGAAGCTTGAATAACAGGTATTTGTTGAGATAGCTTCGCTATTTGTTGATTCAGTGCTTCCATCTATTTAGTCAGAATTTTATTCTGGGCTAACATAGCATCTGAAGTGTTAAGCTCCAACATTCCTTTCTTTTGAATTGGATGTCTATCATATTGGGTCTGTTGGTCTGTAAAGGCTAATGCATCAATAATTCTTGTGGCATGTTCAATTTCTGCATCTAGCATGGATCCTCCTGTTGCCGCATCTAATAGCATCTTTGTATCAGGTCGCAGACCAGTATAGAAAATATTCAATTGAGCAATGTCTTCAAATCCATGATTTGGGCATCTTCTCAACAATGATTTAAATTTCTCCCATGCTTCACAAAAAAGATTCATCTGCTCCTTGTTTGAAAGAAGTGATGTCAGATTTTTCTTTGATGTAGCGGGATGGTGGGAAAAATATGTTCAGAAACTTCTCTTCTACATTACTCCAATTAGTCAAACTCTGATTATGATGTGCCTTCAACCACTCATTTGCCCTACCTGCCAAAGAAAAAGGAAATAATCTCAAATATACAGATTCAAGATTTGTTGTTCTAAATCCCATGGTACCAATCAACTCATAAAAAGTAGAAAAATGAATATAAGGGTCTTCATGATTCAATCCAGTGAATTGATGAGCACTAATCAGGCTTAAGAAAGCTGGATTCATCTGAAATGTTTGATCGTCCAGTATGACAATGCTGGAAAAGTGTCTTGGACCTTATTGCATAACATAGTTTCTGAGAGTTCTTCTAGGTGGATTTGAATTCGGATTTTGAGTTGGATTTATATTTGGATTTGGATTCGGATTCAGATTTGCTCTATCTTCTGTCATATCTTCTATAATTGGGTCTGGTAAATCAAGTGTGGAAGAAGAATTAGTAGATTCTCTTGTGGCTTGTTCTTGAGTTTCCCTTCTTCTTCTACCCCGATTCCTCCGAGCTGTTTTTTCAATCTCTGGATTAAATTCTAACTGTTCTGAAGATACTTGTCCTCTTAAACACATAAATCAAAAGAGTAACTCAAGCAAAGATTAGAACAAACCAAAAACTAAAACTAAAAGAATAAAATAAAACAAAAACAGAAATAAAAATAAAATACTCAATAAGCTTAAACAAAGAATTCTCAAAGAACATCGTTCTCCAGCAACGGCGCCAAAACTACTTTTTGAATTATTGGCAAGCGTACCAAAATTATCAATTGCAGTATAGTATTTCGATTAAATAAAAGTCGATCCCACGAGGAATGGTTTCAATGAAAATTCCCAATTTTATGTTTATTAAGTAGATTAAAATAGATTGGGTTTTGCAATAAGAGTTGAATTGAAATTAAATGACAAAGAACTGTAAATTATTGAGAAAATATCAATTAAAGGCACTTAGGATTGATTTCCTTCCTTATCCCTCTTTTGTAATGGCTATGTCAATTAAGAACATCAATTAACCTAACAATGTTGATGCCACCTACTCAAATCATCCATGTTGATTCCTCACACATGAAATTCATAAGAAAACCTAATAAATGTTGATTCCTCACACAATTAAGAGATTTTCCAGTATTAGGTTTAGGGTGTTAAGCAATTGATACATTCATTCCATTCTTGGCAATTAACGTAACAAATATTCTTACTGTGATCTAGGGTTCAAGATATATTTTCCAATCATACCCCAAAAATCAAGAATAAATCATTCCAAAGCACAAAGGATAAGAATAACAATATCAAAACATAGATTAATATCTCAACATATCACCATGATACAAAAGAGTTCAAACGAAGTGCACCAAATCCCAAGAGAATGAAGTTAGCCACTCATATTGGTCATTACAATGCTCCAAATGTGGAAGAAGTGAAGAATTGATGAAGATTGGACAAAACCTAGCAGTGGTCGCGCCTCTTCTCCCCAAAACCGCTTCCTTTCTCAAAACACATCTTATCTTTTTATAAGAGAATTTGGGTCGGGCCTCGCATCCTTACTCTTGTATCAAGGTATTCTCGAATTCATCCTATATTAGGAGAAAAATATATTAGAATTAGCATAAGTTAAGTGATTTCATAACAATTCAAAGTATAATTATATTAACTTTTTACCACTTAACAGTCTACAGCTGAAGGTGAGGCACAAGATGAGGAGGAGGTGATAAATGAAGAAAATGAGGGAGGAAACTGGCTTTGTTTTTAATGTTTTTAATTTCTTTGTTTTGAAAGTTTTTAATTTAATATTTTTAATTGCTTTATTTTAAATTTTGAATTCCCTTGTTGTCCCACATTTTGAAAGTAATGAAGATCTTATTTACTTTGGCAAAGATCTTGTTGATTTGATGAAGTAAAAAATGAAGTCAAAGGCAACTCTGTGGCAGTCAAAGGTCACTTAAGATAAAAGAGAAGAGGATTAGTTTGTCTGCAGCTCTGCTTAGGTATAACCATTTTATCTTTCTGCTGCATGTGGTTTCTTCACTTAAAAAGATTTTGCAATTGCCTCTAAAAATGTTTTAACCGTTAAAAACAAAACATTTTGACAAAAGAATTTTTAATCAACTATTTTAACTGATAGTATATGTGGTTTATCAACTAAAATGTTCTTCACACTTCTATAACAAGTTTTCAACTGATATAACTTCAAAATAACCGATTGTTTTCATTAAAAGAAGTGTTGAAAACTTTCTATCAGTATTTTAACTAATACAAATTCGAAATAACCGATTGAAATCACTTAAAAAGATCAGGGAAGTGTTTTTTCAATATTTTAGTCGATATAACTTCGAAATAATCGATTAAAACCATTTGGTATATCAGATGACCGATCAGAATGACTTTATGACCGATCAGAACCAGATATGATCGATCATAATGGATTTATGACCGATCAGAACCAGATATGATCAATCAGATTTGAGTTATGACCGATCAGAATTATTTTAATCGATTAAAACGCGTTTCAATCGATTAAAACAACTTGGAAAATTTGTACTAAACGTTTCAATCGATTAAAACGTATTTTTATCAGTTAAAATCACTTGGAAAAGTTTATAAAAATGTTTTGCAGTATTTTAATCGATTGAAAGTCGAAACAATCGATTTAAACAGATTAGAAGATTTTTTGAAAAGAGTTTTAATTGATATAAACGTTGTCGTATCAGTTAAAACAAATATGGAAAATAATCAAGAATGTTTTAATGGATTAAAAGAATATTTAACAGATTAAAACAAGTATTTTAACAGATTAAAAGATTATTTTAACAGATTAATTAAACCAGCAGTTTTGAAAAATCTTCTATATAACACAGATTGCTTGAACTATTTTAAACATATCTTTTACATATCTTTTACACAACTTCTAGCAATTAATCAGGCAATCAGAAGTGCTAATTTCAAGAAAGAATCACGCTTGTTTTTGTGAAGTTCATCAAAGTTCTTTCTTGAGGCAAAATTGCATTTCTTTGGAGAAGAAACACATATTGCAGAATTGCATAAAACTGGTTTGAGCATTCTTAGTTTCTTCTGTTTGTTTCTTTACATTCTTTTCTGTATTGTTGGTGCCTGGAATTGTGGGCACTGGTTTCTCTGCAGCTGGAATTTGGTTGTAGAGGTTGTCAAGAACTGGAATTTGGTTCTTGGTGAAAGGTTAGGTGCAGGAACTGGAATTGTGGTTCTTGTGTTAGATTGAGTGTAAGGTTAAGGTTGTAATTTGTAAAACATTCAATCTAGTGGAACCCAGCTGGAATTTGGCTGGAGACTGGACGTAGCCCTGGGATTGGGTGAACCAGTATAAACCCTGGTGATATCTTTCTAAACCTTTCTCTTCTTTAACTTTATGACTGCATTTATTTTTGATTGCTTGCTGTGTATGATTCAAGAATTGATCAGATTTCTTAATCTTTAAAATTGATAATTTGTTAATTGCGAAAATCTTTCAAAGATCAATTCACCCCCCCGCTTGATCTCAGCCTCTTTTTCTAACAATTGGCATCAGAGCGAGGTTCTTGAGAGTTATTCAAGTTCTTCGATCCATGGCTGGAAACAAATTTTCTGAGGGTGCTTGTATTAATAGACCTCCACTGTTTTGTGGAACAGATTATCCATTTTGGAAGATTAGGATGAAGATCTTTATTGAATCTGTTAGTATAAATGTTTGGAATATCATTGAACAAGAAACTGATATCGTTAACAAAGATTGGTCTAGCTTAAATGACTGTGAAAAGAAATTAATCCAAGATGATTGTATTGCCAAAAATATTATCATATCTGCACTTAACAGAAACGATTTTTTTAGGATAGCACATTGTCAAACTGTTGCACAAATGTGGAATATCCTTGAAATGACCTATGAAGAAACAACAGAGATATGCCTAATGGTCAACTCGGATTCACCAAAAACCAGTGTAAGTTCTAACTCTTCTTCAAATTTAGTGAATTATAATTCATTACAAGAAGCATTTAATGAAATGCATGAAGAAGCTAAGAAACTGCAAAAAGAAAATGATAGGCTAAAAGGATTGAATAATTGGTTAGTAAATAAAGTAGACTCTCTTGAAAAGAAAATTCTTGAAGATGAAGCTGATCTTGATTTTTTAAAATTAATTCATGATAATTCTGATTGTGCATGTAATAAACCCTGTAATAATTGTCCAGAATTACAAAAGAAGATTGATTTTTTATCACAAACTGTTTCAAAGTTTACACAAGGTCAAGCTAATCTTTACGTTTTACTTGGGTCACAAAAACTAATTTTTGACAAATCTGGCATAGGATTTAAATCTAGGATGAAATTCAGAAAAACAAATGTAAAGAGGAAATCATACTCTGAGATTAAATGTTTTTACTGCATGAAAAGAGGTCATTCAATGAAATATTGTAGAATTAAGAAGTATGTTATTCCTAGAGGTAGAATGAAGTGGATTCACAAAAATAATTCATTTCAAATAACCTGATTGGACCCAGTAATTATAAAGAGTACCAAAAACATGCTAAATTTGTTTTGCAGGAACAAAATCTGGAAGTCCCTTGGTGTTCAAAACAACAAATCAGGTTCCGGTTTCATAAACTGAATGTTTTAATTGATATAAAACAGTATTAATCGATTAAAATAACTTACAGAGAATACCAGAAAATCTGTTTGTACAGTTTTAATCGATTGAAATACGAATTAATCGATTAAAATGTTCTCAGGATTTGAGTTTAGCTGTTTTAATCGATTAAAAAGGATTTATATCAACTAAAAACACTAAGATATCAAATTTAATCGATTCTTTTTCGTTTTAATCGATTAAAATTCTGTTATCACTTTATTAATTTCATCTAGTACAAGATTAATCGATTCCTTTATGAATTAATCGATTATTTCACTGTAGCATTTTTAAACCTAGTATTAAAGATCAAATTAATAGGTTAATTAGTTGATTAATCGATTAATTTGTTCCTGAAAATTATTTTTACATCATCCAATTGAAAATTGGTAAGCAAATCAAGAGTGAAAATCCCAAGTTTTTGTGGTAATCAAAATCTACATAATTCTTTTTAATATTCTTTGACCAAGTCAAACATCTTCCCAAGAACAGTTTAGCTGATGCACCCACTATCCAGAAATTTGTGCCTCTGTCTTCGGTCAAGGGGACATATACAATTAAAGCTGATTTTGTAGGTTCTGTCAAAATTTAACCGCAATTCACGAAAATTGACATCCATGAATCTTCACTTTGCTCACTTGTAGCTCATTGTTCTCATTCTTCTCTTTCTGGTTCAAATTGCTTCTCTCTTCTTTTCTTGTACTCACGTCTCAAAAACCCTCTCTAAACTATACAACAAGATGCTGAGGAGATCAAAGTCAAGAAAGAAGCAAAAAGGGGAATCTTCCTCTGTTGCTAATCTTGGTGGTCATCTGGAAGCATGATTTAATGGTGATATTGGAAAAATGAACACCTTCATTTCTGAGTTCAGTCAAAAACAGATTGTTATTCCAAAATTTATCAAATACAAATGGCTTCATGAAGAGGGATTTACTAGTCTGAGAAGAAAGCTAAAAAGTCAAAAGCTAAAAACCTTCATGGAGTTTACTGGGAACATACAACCAAAAACAAGATTGTTTCTTGAAACAGAACCCCTGAGCTTAAACAATGTTTATCCACCTTCCTATATTTGTGAAATGAAATGATTATGAATGTTATTGTTTCTCCTACGGGTATTGATATTCAAAAAAAGAAAAAAAGAAGAAGAAGAGAGAAGGTTGAGTAGAGCAAAAGGGAAAAGAAAAGCATAAATATTATGGCTAAGCCGAAATGATAAATGCAAAGCATGAGGAAAGAGAAAGGAAATTCAAAGTGGTGTGAATGATAACTGGTGAGATTGTTAACTCACTATCATTATGCTAGAGCAAAAGCATGAAGTTTGAAACCTGGCTTGAGAAAACGATAAACAATAATCATTCATATAATTTCAATTTCTCAAATACTTTTGTATATCCCAGAAAAACCAATGAATTCCTTCTTAGCCCAACCCCATTACAAGCCTAAAAAGACCTTTTGATTTAAGTCTTGCTTAACAAATGTTGATTTTTGAAGATGATTATCAATATTGTAATATCTAAATGAAGTGATTGAATGAGATAAACACTTACCCGTGAGAGTTAGAGATGATTATATATCATTCTATTTGATAGATCATGTTTTTCTGAGGATAGTTTATAATTAATTATCCTCTGTTAGTTTCTATAACTTTAATGCTTATATATCATATTTTCATTTGGAGTTGTGAGCATCACATCTGGAAGAAAAATATTTTTATGTTGTGGTTCTGGAAGAGAAAGTGATAATAGGTGATGATTTTGTTTTGGAAAAAGTACTTTGCTTGGGGACAAGCAAGATTCTAAATTGGGGGGAGTTGTTAAGTGGTAAAAGTTGATATAATTATGCTCTTAATTGTTATGTAACCACTTAAATTATATTGATTTTAATCTATTTTTCTCCCAATGTAGAATGAATTGGTAGAATACCTTGATACAAGAGCAAAGATCATAATTGTGAAGATAATTGAAGAAAAAGTGAAAGAAAGAAGAAAATTTTCAACTGGAAATTTGCTCGAGCACTATTTACGCTCGCTTGAGCGAAAATATGACAAACCTCTTGGGTGTGCACTCGCTCAAGCGACAACTACTCTTGCTTGAGCGAAAATATGACAAAGCTCTAAGGTTTATACTCGCTCAAGCGAAAAACTCTCGCTTGAGCGAAAGTTACTGTTTTTCGCTCAAGCGAATGATGGGTCGCTTGAGCGAATGATGTGAGGCCAATCCCAAATTTTCCTTTAAAAAGATAAAACGCGTTTTGAGATGGAATTTTAGGTTTTTGTTGTTATGTTCTTCAAGGATTCTTCTATTCTTCCTCATTTAGAACTTTGTAATGACTATCATGAGTGACTAACTTCATTATATAAGGATTGGGTGCACTTCCTTTGAACTCTTTTGTATCATGGTGATATTTTGAGATATTAATCTATGTTTTTTTATGTTGTTATTCTTATCTTTTGTGCCTTGGAATGATTTATTCTTGATGTTTGGGATATGATTGGAAAATATATCTTGAAACCCTAGATCAGGTACGAATATTTGTTACATTAAATATCAGGAATAGAATGAATGTATCAAGTGCTTAACACCCTAAACCTAATGCTGAAAAATCTTTTAACTATGTGAGTAATCGACATTTATCTTATGAATTTCACATGTGAGGAATCAAAGTGAATGATTTGAGTAGGTGGCACCAACAATGATAGGTTAATTGATGTTTTTAAATTGACCTAGCCATTATGCAAAAGAGAGAAAAGGAAGGAAGTCAATCCTAAGTTCTTTTATTTGATATTTTCTAAACACACTTTACAATTCTTTGTCATTTATTTTCAACCCAAATCTTTATGAAAAACCCAATTTGCTTTAATTCATTTAGTAAACATATGATTTGGAATTTCTAGTGAAACCATTCCTCGTGGGATCGACTTTTATTTAATCGAAATACTATAATATGATTGATAATTTTGGTATGCTTGCCAAATATTCAATACCAAGTTACAGTTTTACAAGATTATCAACAACTTTAAGATTATTCTGATCAAAGGCAAGAAATTGATGGATTGATAGAAGTTTCACCGAATTATTGGACTTGTTGAAGAAAATGATTCCAAAAGATAACATGTTACCTAATCATAACTATAAGACGAAGGAAATATTATGTCCAATGGGTTTAGAGTATAAAAAGATACATGCATATGCCTTAATGATTACATATTACACATAAACGATTTTGCTACATTAAAGGTGTGTTTGTCATTATCATGGTTCAAAAAGAAGGTCGATGGAAATAGTGGTGAGGAAGAAATAGATGCCCCTTAGTAAGGTGTTATGGTATTAGCCAATAATACCTAGGCTTAAAAGATTGTTTGTCATAAAAGAATATGCAAAAAACTTAACATGACATGCAAATGGTAGAAAATATGACAATCTTCTTTAACATTCAATATATTCTTCACAATGGAAGAAGATTGATGAAACATCTTTGGAGTTTGGTGAGGAGTCAAGAACATTGAGAATTGGATTATCTACATATGACATGAATGCTTATGGGAACTTAAGCAATAAACATAGTTCATGGTAAATTTTATTGATCATTTACAATTTGTCACCTTGGTTATACACAAAGAGAAAATATATTATGTTTTCTAATGATTTTAGAACCTCGACAACCAAGAAATGACATAGATGTATATCTAGTGGCAGATCTTGACTATTGATTTTGGGGGCAAATAATATATTATTAATAAATAATAAATAAATATAAAATGGTAAAAGAAGATGAAATGGTGAGAGGATAAATTTATAATTATATAAGGAAATATATTAAATGATCATTAAATTTGAGGGGACCAAAATCATAAATTATATAAGAGTTACAAAATTGAGGGAAGGACGAGAGGATAAAATTGTAAATATATAAGTAAATATATTAAATGATCATTAAGTTTGGGGAAACCAAAATCATAAATTATATAGGAATTACAAAACTTTGGGGGAGGGAGGGGGGAGTCACGACCCTAAGAAGATTCATCATTGTGTATATCTTAGTCCTTTTATTGTTCATTTGAAGATGTAAAATACATAAGTGGAGGTCTTTAATGCATACTGTGAAGACAATTTTAGGTTATGTGTAATGTTATTGTGCACAATAAATAAGTTTTCATCATTTGGTAATTTGAGTGCTTATAGTGAGAAGGGTTATTATGCGTGCCCTTTATGTGAAAAAGACACATTATATCCAATTGAAACATTGATAAAAAACTTCATACACTAGGCATCAAAAATTCCTATTTTGTAATCATTCATACCTATAGAATGAATAAAACATTTAATGGATGTGAAGAGGATGAAGTTGCATCGACATCACGCAGTGGTGAACAAGTATGAACGGGAAAAAATATTAATATTATGTTTGAAAAGATGCACATGAAGTGCACTGAGAAAAACATTTGGAAGAAATGAACTATATTTTTTAACCTTCCTTGTTGATGACAGTTGGATGTTAGACACAATATAGATGTCATGCATATGGAAAAAATATTTGTGATAGTGTAATTGGAAAATTGTTCAACATAAAAGAAAAAACAAAAGATGTAGTAAAAGTACAACAAGATTTGGTGAACATGAGTATAAGTTCTGAGTTACATCCACAACCTATTGGAAACACATTTACTTGCCTCCAATTGTTCATACTTTATCAAAGAAAGAAAACAATTTTTTTTGTGAGTGTTTACACGGGCAAAAGTGCCACAAGGATACTCTTCAAATATTAAGAGTTTGGTATCTATGCATGAGTTGAAGTTAGTTAGTTAAAAATTTCATGATTGTCATGTGTTGATGCAACAACTTTTACCTCTGACTATTCAGAATATCTTAATAGCTTTTGTTAGAATTGTTGTTACTTGATTGTGTTTGATCCTCAATGTCATTTGTAGAAAAGTAATCATCAAAAGTTACATAAGTTGAAAAATGAAGCCATCATAATCTTATGTCAATTGCAAATGTATTTTCTCCCTTCTTCTTTTTATATCAAGGTGTATTTGATAGTCCATTTGGTCATAGAAATTGGATTGTGTGGTATGGTTTTTCTTAGTTGGATTTACCCTGTTAAGAGATATATGAAGATCTTAAAAGGATGTGAAGAATCAGTAAAAGCCAAAAGCTTCTATTGTTGAAAAGTACATCGTAGAAGAAGGCCATTGAGTTTTGTTTACAGTACATGTCAAAATAAAAAACAATAGAAATTCCTAGACAAGATTGAAGATGTGAAGGTAAGGGTACTCGAAATTTAAAGATAAAAATGTCAATAAAAAAGAAGTTAATAAATCATATTTGTACAATTTGAAAAACACGGATGATATAATCCTTACATATCACAACACATAAGAAAAATAAAGGCAACACATATGCGAATGAATGAAAACTATGGGTATTGAATGATTATAACAAGAGTTTCCTTTATTTGTTTAAAAAAAAAAGTATATTTTGGGGTTAATGCTTTAGATAACTTTTGAGACTCACTTGTGGGTCTAATAATGATGTCATTACATTTGGTGATTATGACATTAACAATTATTGTTTTTATTAAAAAAAGATGGCAAAAGTTGAGTAGAAAATAGTGGGTGCACAATTCAGGTTGAAGTAATATACTTTTCTAGTTCTAAAGACAAAAAACCTATTATAGCATATGAGTTATTTTTGGGTCCTACAAGAATATGAAAATGTGATTATGTTATGTTTAGGGTACTTGTGTTCAAGTGTAGATAGGTTAATGGTAATACTGGTGTGCAGACAGATGATTTAGTGTTTATTTTGGTTGATTTGAACAAGGTCGGTTATAAGGATTCATCTAATGATAAATTGTCAATTGTTTTTGACGGAAGAAACATGCACGAATTTGACCAAGACGAGGGTCTAGATATGCATGAGATATCTTCTTTTTCAAATAAAATATTTGATGACCTTGTTAACAATGAAATGAATGACATGCACGTGATCATGATAAAGGAATATAGGAAAAAACACAATAGGTATTTGTCTATAACATTAGTTGTTTTGTTATAAGTATGTTTTATTCATTTTATTGAAATTTATTAATTAGTTTTTTTTTTTTCAAGATGATGTTGGATTTGATGTCTCAATTTTTTTTATTATTTCTATTAATTGAACGATATACTAACCTATTCACTTAATCTATTATCAAGAACTAAATTAATTAGTTAAAAAAAAACAAACGTTTAAATTGAGAATTTGGTTAAATTTGTGAAATTTTCAAGTTTAAAAATTAAAATTACCAACCAAATTGCGAATACAATATAAGAGACCAAAAATATAAAGCGCCAATGGTAGAGTCCAAACATAAACAAAACATAATCATATTATCATTAAGTTATGTCAACATGAACATTTTCTGTTACAAAATCATCAATTCTTGCTTACATTCCTTACTTCAATGATTCTCTCATTAACCTCTTGCCATGAAAGCTTAGTGGAACAAGGCAAAGAAAGAGAAGACAGAGGCACCAACCAAGGAGCCAACAAGTGGCAAGGCAGCTGAGGCTCCACTGCTAGGGCCAGGGGCGGGGGCAGCAACCTCCACGGTGGCCACGGCGGTGCTGACAGAGGCAGCGGCGATGAGAACAGCGCAGGTGACCTTCCTCATGTCCATGATGAATAAAATGTGACTTTGTTTTGGAGACCCGCGGGTGTGGTGTGAAGCAAATGTGTGTTTATTGCGTTATTTGCTTGCAGGTCTGAGGAACAATGGTGCTCTTGAGTGGCTTTTAAAGATAGGGTGTAAGTTTCGGAAAACACCACCTTTTTAGCTTCTGAAATGGTCAAAAGTGTATGGTCTTGCATGGATTTCAGGTTTGTTTCTAAGGTTTTAACTGAGATGTACATCGAACATGTGTTGTATATTTGTTGACAAAATGTTTCTACCACATATTTTGTTTAGAGAACTTGCAATTAAACTAGAACCATTCAAATGGCGCCACAAATTATTAGGTCTTGCTATGTATATTTAGGATTTTTTTTTCTCCTTCCCATTCTTATTATATAATTTAGTTATATATAACCTATTTAATAAGGAAAAAAGTTACTATTTAAAAAATATATTATTTATTTATTTATATGATAACAATTCTAAAGGGAAAAATCAAACATTATCATATTAAGGAACATTTGATAATGTAATTTAATAACATCATTTATAGACTTGTTATTCTACTTCTAAGGACAAGTTTTTATGTATATCCCTTTTTTAATGGTTTTAGGTTTTACTATATACATTGAACTTGCGTTTAAAAAATTAAGTCCTTCATGTTAGTTGGTCTTCGGTGTCGTTAATTTAAGGTAAACAATGTACAGATTTCATTGGTTTTCACATTCAAGTTTTATATATATATTGTAATTATTGCTAAAAAAGTTAAAGGTATTAAAATAGGTCTATCTCAAAAATAATATAAATTAAATCAGTTAAATTTTCGTTTGTTTTCATTTAATTCCTTAATTAAATGAGTTTAGATTAAATTAACTTATAAATCTATAAATGAGTCTATTTTATAAAATTTTTATTTTATTTTATAAATGAAAAATTATTATTATTATTATTATTATTATTATTATTATTATATTTAAGAAAGAATATTTATTAAAAAAGTTAATAAATTAATTATTAATTTTTATTATTTGCTTGTTTGTAATATAATTATTAAGATTAATTATTATTTGAAATTAATATGTTATTAAAAATAATTGGGGAATAAAAAATATTTTTTTATATAAGAAATATTTTTTATAATTTATATTAAATAATTATATTTAAAATAAAAATTACTTTTATTAAAAACTTCTTCATGTGGATGGGAATATTTTACCATGAGAGAGAGGTGATGTATCAACAAAACTTGTTTAAAAGTTATGAATGTTGCATGGCAAACATCTATCACTTCAATAAAATGTTATTGTGAAAGTGAAAGGGATTTGGAAAAAAAAATGCACTAGAAGAGATATTAGAATTTCTTATTATTTATTAATATAAAATGAGTTTTTTATGTAATTTTTTATTTTAATATAATCAACTTGTGTCATTTTTGAAAATAATAGTAGGAGATTTTATATCGGACTCCATTTTGGCTAATAAAAAAGTCACTTTTTATATTAGACATGTCTCCATCGATGTAAAAAAATGATTTTTACATCTTTAAGAGTGTTGGAGTACCTCTAAGAGTGTTTTATGACCGTGGTGAATGACGACAACACATACATTATAACTCATTTATGATGGTTGACGTTTCTCTCCATATAGATTTGAGTTTATGATGTTTTGTGTCTTTGAGTTTAGTGTTGTATATTTTTACGTTTAAATTGAACCCATAATTATTTTTGGGGATCTCAATCACAATATTGCATAAATGTCTCCACTGTATTATTATTGAAATTGAACATTTTTGTTTGTGATTGTTCGTTTATTCGTTTGAGTCCATGTATGGTTTATTACACTACATTGTTATGTCTCCACAGTTTATGTTTTTTATAAATATGAATATGTGTTTAATTCTCTAAAAGTGATTAAATTTGTAACATAGGTAGTTATGGACTAAAGTTGACGTCATATTAGTGAAGAGTACGAAAAGGAAGTTATGGAATTTTTGCAATTTGTTCGTGAAAATTGAAAACTTATCACAGGGACATATTACTGTTTATGCATTTGTTGTTTGAATGAAATTTGTCACAAACTTGAGGATATATGTGATCACTCTTAGAGACTTAAACACATGCATGGATTGTTGTAAGTATGTTTTATTCAGTTTGTTGTAATTTATAAACCAAACTTTTTTTTTTTCAGAATTATGTTGGATTTGACGTCTTGCAATGGCAGGAGCGAAGATTGATCTGTTACCCAGTTGATAATGACCGTGTTGTTAGGGAGAGAACACAAGTTGAT
Source organism: Sphenostylis stenocarpa (assembly GCA_963425845.1). Lineage (NCBI taxonomy): Eukaryota > Viridiplantae > Streptophyta > Magnoliopsida > Fabales > Fabaceae > Sphenostylis > Sphenostylis stenocarpa. Next base: position 29,565,376 of record OY731408.1, read on the forward strand.
GTGGATTGACGTCTTGCAATGGCAGGAGCGAAGATTGATCTGTTACCCAGTTGATAATGACCGTGTTGTTAGGGAGAGAACACAAGTTGATGTGGATTTTTGTTCTGGTAAGGCGTTGGACCAAAATACTGCTAAATTTGTGAGCTATTTGAGACTCGCTCGACGCCATGTTTCTATTATTGTTTCATCTTGGAATGATGTTGAACAGACTGAGAAGAACCTCATATGACAAGATATTTAGGTATTTCCACATTTGTTGAATACTTCAATTTGACATTCCTAATAATGAGGTGACGAGGAAGCATATTTTATCTACCATTATCACTAGATGGAGAGACAAGACTTTCTTGACACGAGTATATATTTGGAAAGTATCAAGATGAAACTCTCTAGTCGATTGGACCCCTCTTGGTAGGTTAGTTGTTACTAATGTACTATTTTAATTTTCTTATTTGCATTATAGGATGAAAGACTAACTACTCAGAAAAGCCAAAAGCTTAATGATGCACCCTATCTCACTACAAAAAATTTGCATATTACCGACGATCAAAATTCGTCGATAATATCCATTTACCAACGGATTTAATAGTCTCATCGGTAATATTTTTATTATTTATTAAATATTTAACTTATTTATTTTATAGAAACCCTTCCCTTTATATTTTTATTATTTATTATTAATTATTTTCCCCTATTACATTTTCATAGTCTTCCATTATTATGATAATAATTTACAAATAAATTATATTTATATACAAATATATTTATATATTTATATATTTATATATTTATATTTTTACATTTTTATATTTTTATATATTTTATATTTTTATATTTTTACATTTTTACATTTTTACATTTTTATATTTTTATATATTTATATTTTTATATATTTATATATTTATATATTTATATTTTATATATTTTTATATTTTTATATTTTTATATATAATTAAATATTTTTATATATTTTTATATAATTAAATATTTATTTTTTAAAATTATTTATTTAAGAAATTATTATAAATTAATCTAATTATGATTAAATTAAATTATTAAATAAAAAATATTTAATTTTTTAATTAGGTGAATATTTACTAATTGTTAATTTATCGACGAAAATATTCGATCGGTAATTCACAGATGAATTTACCGACGGATATATCCATTGGTAATTAATTGTTAATATATCGACGGATTTACTGACAGATATATCCGTCGGTAATTAATTGTTAATTTATCGATGGTTTTACCGACGGATATATCCGTCGGTAAGATCAAATTCCACAAATATTTTATATCCGTCGGTAATTTCTGTCGGTAATAATTATTTTCCGACGGTTACAAAGCCGTCGGTAAATATCCGTCGGTAATACGCGATTTTCTTGTAGTGTCTATTATCGCAGAACAATTATGCATTGTTGGAACAACGACCCGTGAAGGTCAGAATAGAGTTAGTAGGACTTGAGTCTACTGACTTTGCATCTTCACCCTCCTCCCACTCCCGCCAAGAGATGTGAAAGGCAGCTCACACAAAATCTGATGGAAAAATGAGTTCTAAGTTTGCAAGAGTCATTGCCAAGAAAATTATAAGTCAAAATATATATACCAATGTAAATTTTACTTGCTCCCTATATAATTTATTATGTGGCTTACCTATTATTGATTTGTTTCAGGATGATTTAGTTGAGTAGTCACTCAAAGCTCATTTGTTCCCTATGGTTGATAAGACAAATTGACAACAAACATAGGAAAATCAGAGCACCCAAGACATATGTGTGGTACAGGTGGATTTTGGAGTCTTCATGATTACTTTGGTCCACCATCACGAAGGCCCACTATTGACTCTTATAGTCAGGAGGTCTTGCACAAAATGAAGATGTAATTTGAAGAAAAATTAAATTAGATACAACAATCCTTAAAGCAAAAGTTTGATAAGCTTGAATCTCTTGCTAGTTCTTAGCAGTAGACGTAAAGAACACTTTATACAGTTCAAGATGATGTTGTTTGAGTCAATACTAAAGAATATTGTGCTACTACTGTAGATCCCACTGAAGAATATACTCGCACTAATGTACCAAACCAGTATGAGTTATATATTGAAGATGACCCCCCAATGTCTAGTGGCACTTGGTTGAGTTTTTTAGGGTGACTTAACTATCCGTGTTGTCCTTCTATAGCCAGACTGAACGTAGGTAATAGTTGATGAAGTTGTAGATGTTGTTTCTCCAGTGTTTTTTTCGAATACAAAGGTTCAACTAGTAAGGCAAACAAGTTGCACATTCTTGGCTTGACCAAGATATTTGGTGTTGTCACATCAGTACTAACAAAGGTAATATATGTTGTGCTCATTCTCTTTCTTTTATATTCTTTTAATTATTTATAATTTAATTAATGTTTAACTAATTGTTATCATTTGTTTTGGAATTTATCTATCGTGGTAAGCAGGTTATGAGAGAACTTGTTATTGATGAGGATATAAAAGAAGTTGAGAATGATCTAATATCTATGTTTCTGACCATATTATCACAATTGATGAAGAAATCAACTCAAATAAAGTAGGACAAAAGAGTTTTTGGAATATATAATTCTCTTGTTTGACTGCATGTCTCCCTATCTCCTTATTCGATGCATTAGAGATTATTGGGAAAACTGCATGTTGAATATTTCCTATAAGATAACTATCGGCCATGTAAGTCATAGTTTCATTTGTGTGTAACATTATACTATATGATATTTAACTTATAATTCATTGTTAGGTACATTGACAAATTGAATGTGGAACAAACACTACTAGAAAAATGGTTAATAGTGACCGAAATTAGTAACCGAAAAATTCAGTCACTGATAGTAACTGAATCAGTGCTGATTTCCGTTTTATATTTAGTGACTAATTTAGTGACTAAAATTTCAATCACGGAAATCGGTCACTGATTCGGTCACCAAATCAGTTACTGATTCGGTCACTACTAGAAAAATGATTAATAGTCATCGAAATTAGTGACTGAAAAATTCGAGTTACTAATAGTAATCGAATCAGTGGATCGATTTCTCTTTTTATATATAGTGACTGATTTAGTGACTAAAATTTCAGTCACTAAACAAATAATATATAAATTAGTGACCATTTTTTATTTATATAAATATTTTTTAAAAATA